>CAHIKZ030002777.1:5535000-5735000 GCA_903632075.3 Acanthosepion pharaonis
GAGCATTTGCTTAAATACTTGTATCTATAAATAACAACGTTAAACATAAAAAATGTCTTTAATAAATAAATTGTCGGACCTTGTCCATTTCTTAATATATATATATATATGATAAAAATATAGTTTTATATTTATGAGTTAAAGTACTCGATATCAGAGATAGAGCGTATGTAAATCTAAAAATATACATTAATGTCAACATCCAGCAACGAGTCTATTTCATGCTTAAACGCAATCGTCATATATATATATATATATATGATTAAAGGGAAAATTATTTGATGAACTTTCTCAGGGGAAATTGAGGGATTTTATAAACGGATGTATTTATAAACGGAAGTAAATATAACGCTCAAAACTACTTCAGGCTAAGATATCGCAATTCGGGATCAAAATGGTGGATAAACTCCCCGAAGTTCATGCTTTATTTTTGCTTCAACCGTCTCCGTTATTATCAAGAACTGGGTTTTGTCAATGTAGTAGAAAATTTGCAAATCTTCTTCGTTGCCGAGCCGGTAAAGGCACGTCGGATCTAATGATTGTTTTCATCTGCCCTGGAGGACGCAGTTTCGAATCCTACCGGAGAGCGCCCATTTTTCTTTAATAACATTTCTCAAATATTCAAACCAGTAGACGAAAATAAACAAACATACTGTTTAATAAAGAAATGGAACGTCTACTCAAATATGAGTATCCACTAAAAATAACATTTTAAGTGATAATCTGTCGAATTAGTAAAAAATCAAACACTTTATGTACGTTTGATTACAAAACTGGGCAAATATGATAATTTCGAGGAATCTATGATGAGAAAGATTTCGCTTAAAGGCCCTGTTCAGACATTGCTTGATCGACAAAGCTTCACCATGATCGAGTCGGCTGAGACACGTCGGATGTAACGACGGTTTTCCTCTGCCCGGTGGGATGCCGGTTCGAATCCAGATGGGGAGCGCATATTTTACTTTAATAAGATCTCTAATATTCAGGCAGGTAGACGAAAATGAATAAATATACAGAGCGCCTACTCATATAAGAGAAAATAATATATATAATATATATATATATATATATATATATATATATATATATATATATATATATATATTATATAAGGAATAGATACAAATTACTTCCTAAAGGCATTATGAAAAATAAAAAAATAAGAGATGATAACACTTACAGGACAGACCAACCGGTTTCGTTCCCAAGCTCATCAGGGTCGACTGGGAAAAATTTAACAATTATTGCAATATATATTGACTCACACAAACACCCTACATACAATTAAAAGATAAAAAATGAAATGATATGAGGGAAAAAAAAATATATATATATATATATTTCAAACCGTGCGAATATGCACAGCAAAAAGGGGGAAAAAAATAATTATAACGGGGAATGTGAGGGGAATCTATGATAGACACTAGAGTGTAATAACATGAAGCCCAAGGAGACAGTCTCTTTGCTTGCAAAGAGACGGCTCCCTGGACCGAATATACAGAGACTCAAGTGCCCTCAAATGAAATGGAGAATGAATACTAAGGTCGAACTTTAGTTGCATTTTCGTGGGGGGGTGCAGTGCATAATCTGTCGTGCTTAGCAGCTTGAATATTGCCAGTATGCTAAAAGCCTAGCACAACCACCGGTGGCCTTTGAAATGTTCTATCAATTTTCACTAACAAGTAAACTTGAGTCAACTGTTGGTATGGCTTTTCAAGCCATTTCCGACGGAGTCGCATGCTGGAATCTTCCATAACATGTTACCTTCTTGTCAAATCCACCATGGTGAGATTCGAACCTTGGTCGTTTCAGAAAGCGAAAGTTCTAACCAATTAGCCACGTCCCTATATAGTAATAAAGTAGAATTTGTTATTGCCAATTTTTCTTTTTTAATTTCTTGTCCCTTCTTGACGTAGGCTGTCATGGCTCTTCACTATTTCCTTTTCTTTGTTACATATGAATTGCCATGATTTCCTATTAAAGGTAGCGGAGTAGTTTCCCAATTTCCATCTCCGAGACCGTCTCCCATTCAAGGTTAGAGATTCCAGTCTGCCATGTTAATTAAGCCATAACTGGCCAGTGGTTAAAACAAGGAGTTAGACATTTCCAAAATAGATCAGTTTAAAAATGAACGTAGCAAGTCAGAATTTGGAACTCCGATCACCCATTCCACTTTCCGTCTTTGATAGCCGTTATGCTACCCAGACATTCAACTACTGACAAACCTTACACTAGGTCTAATATCCACGTAAAAATAGATGAAAGATAAGAACATAGCCATACTGAGAAATGTTTCCATTACATATTTTGTGTTTTCAATATTTCCTGTTACCTTGAGAAATAATTCATTAGAGGCATAATGGTAATCGGGCGAATTACGTTTTTTTCTCAATTTACATTAATTATTATCTTTATAATAAATGGAGTAGATGGGAACTTACAGAATGAAAGTCTTAAAAGAAAAGGAATGTCTTTTAATCAGATGCATGTAAAAAAAAATGAAATTTCGTCTAATGCATCTGACAAAATCAAAGAAAATCTGGAGAAAAATGCTTTTGTACACTAATGCACTCTCGTCGTGTTATATAACCCGGGAGATGTTGAATTCTAAGAGATAAGATGATAAAGCCATGGGTCTCGTGTGTCATATTCAGTCGAAACTGTGTGTGCCACGGGAAGCGAGACAAGAAGTTCTATAAGTTCAAAATATAGAGGGTAAAAAGCTTAAAATGTTTTTTCCCTAACAGAAGTTGAATCCTTGAAAAAAAAAATAGACAAAATAGTGTCACGTTGCTTTTATGAAGATCTCATATTGTCAAGGTTCATAAGAACATGAAATAGTAAAAGAAGGTCTTATTGATCTTGTACTTTTCCATCAAGAGCTGCCAGAGTTGTCAAACCTGCAACAAGAATCAGAGGCATATGGCGATCTCCTTCACGCAGCATAACCCCAAAATAATTATCTCGACCGTGATATCTTTCGAAGATTTTTGCATTTCTTATTCTTAGAAGTGTTTTCACAGACAACAGAAATTCTAACACATAAATCCTTAGACGCACTGGAATAGCGAAAGTTGCCTTCCAGAAATGAAACAAAATATTAAGAAACAAGAAATTTTCTCTGGAAATAATGATAAAACTGCTGAACCGTTATGCAAAATTAATCTTTCTATATGACAGTAAATAATGGGCCGTTTACTTTCAGATGGAGAGGAGACTTAAGACAACGAACATCCGATTCTATAGAATAATACTAAAAACAACATGGATGGAAAATGTGAGCAATGAAGACAGTGTAAGGAAAATGGGGTCATATGTTACATTTTGACTAAAGATCAGAGAACATTTTCTAGGATATAAAACCAGGAAAGAAAGCTTGGAGATATTGACACTCAGATGCATGTAAAAAAAAATGAAATTTCGTCTAATGCATCTGACAAAATCAAAGAAAATCTGGAGAAAAATGCTTTTGTACACTAATGCACTCTCGTCGTGTTATATAACCCGTGAAAACAAACATCCTTTGACTAAATATCAGAGAAAATTTAATAGTGAAATAGTTGAAATGAGGGATAATCTGATATGTTTTTGTCCTTAACCGCTTTACTATTGGCACTCATAAGTTATACGAGCTCTGATGAAAAAGTATCAGGTCTACTGCTATAAATAAAACTACATATCAATTCGGTATTTAATCTCCTTCAAAATTACTACATATCAATTCGGTATTTAATCTCCTTCAAAATAGTCCCCTTCGGAAGCCACATACTTTATCCAGCATCGTTTTCATTGATGGAAGTATTAATGGGGCACCTTTTCTCAAATAGCGAGCAGCTGTCTCATCACATCCTCTCAGATTTCTTTGACGTCTTAAAATGTTTCTTTCAAGTGGATTTGAGTTTTGTATATCAAAAGTCACAAATGAGCGAGGTCCTGGGAATATGGTGATTGTCGAACCTAGAGAATGTGTGCTAGGCCAAAACCTGCTGCATAACCCACGGTCACCTGATGAAACCCTCTGTGGTTTGGTGAGACGACCACACTCTACACATTTGTCTTGTATTCACTGCTATAAACAACGGAAGTCATAACTAAGTGTGTATGCGTGGCAGAGTTCAAGGCCAATCTGTGCAAGTGTTTTCATTCTGCGTATGTCAGCTTTGTTACAATAACAACAGTCCCGATACTTTCTGACCAGACACCCTATTGACGAAAAGGCTGAGAAGAAGCATTAAATAACCAATCAAAAAGCTTGTGTCAAATGCATGCCCGCCATGAACAGGGTAGGTTATTATCGGGACAAACATTGTTTAGTATAACATGAATAGGAAATTGTGAAGTCTAATATAAGTGTGGAAAACACAGCTCTGTATACTCATGGGATGAAAATGCTGTTAATTCAATTCTGCGTACGGAAAGAAAGAATTTAGTGAAGGAAATATAAGAAATGATTTACCAATCAGTTTTGTATATCAAAATCCTTTGAATTCATTTATGTTGAAATATTTGAAACGAGGGATAATCTTTATTTGAGCGTTAAAGCTTGGGAATAGTTAATCTAAGTTTGGGTGTGCGGGTGGTGTTGTGGATAATGTCTCGTAATTGTTAATCGGAGAGCAGAGTTCCAATTCCCATTGCGTTGGTTGCATTAACTTATATGCAAATCCCATTGGTAAAGGTATGAATCTACCTTTTTCTCCCCCAGCTACGGGTTAATTAGTATGACTTTTGTCAGTAATTTTTTATTATCTCCAAAAAATAGTTACAAAATATCTAAAAATATTTTTTGGATTTAAATAAATTGCGAAAGGTTGCTAAGCCGTGAAAAACAAATCAATGAAAAAAATATTCAAGACTTTCTTTACTGATTACTATAGTACCAGTATTAGTATAATCCGAATGGAAAAACACTTAACATTTAATTAAGCAAGAAACCACTATAAATCGACAAAATTTACTATTGATTGACAAAAATTCCAAGGGTTGTTTCCGAGAATTTTGCAAGCAAGCAAAACTGGCTATCAGATATAGATCAAATATTTCCTTAGATTAACTCTTTCAGCTCTACGTATATACTTACAAACATCTACATTTGCATAAAAAAATGTTGAATTGTTAACTTCACTTTTGAATCATCGAAATTGTAAATAACATTTTTGTTGTAGAGTAATTTTCACAGTGGAAGCTTGTATTTCACTAAGTCGGTCCTAAATTAGGTTCGACGTACAAAACGTTAGGAACTTGAAATAATAGTTAATGACGCAGCAATCTAGTTGAGGAGGCTCATACTTTAATGTCCGACATCGACTGACTCACACAACTCACTGAGCTTCACTGGCGAATGCTACTACTACTACTTATTATATCTGGGAGAGTCTATTTACAATAGAATAGGTATGTTCCGGTATAACAATTTTATATAACGATATACTAATGAGGGATTTGATAAATCGACGTAAATGAAAGTAAATTCGTTGTTATTTAGTGGACGTGTTTGTAAGTGGTATTTGCTGAGTGGTATTAAAAGTTTAATCGGACCCTAAAGATAAAATATGTAGAATCTATGACCGAATCTCATATGTTTTTTTGTTTCAATCGCTCAAAGCATGCTTTAAAATACAATGTTTTTCGATAATTCAAAAGTGAAGTTAACAATGCACCATTTTTTATGCAGATGTAGATGTTTGTAAGTATATACGAAGAGCTGAAAGAGTTAATCTAAGGAAAATATTTGATCTGCATCTGATAGCCAATTTTGTTTGCTTCTCAAAACCTGACCAGAAATCTCTTTGAGGGGGGCATCTAAGTAAGAAAGAATACTTTTTAGTACAACTTAGTTATCTTTCGTCTTATTTTTTGTCATTGATTATGAGTTTGACTTCTTTTACTGCTTATTAACCATCTCTGAATTATGATTTGATTGATATTTTCATGGTTTATTAACCTGCTACGGAGCGTATTTTCGATTCTAAGAATAATTATTTTCTTTTGAAAGGATTACAATACTTTTTCCAGATATAAACCTTGCTATTTAATCCATATCTGGAGAGGGATATAGATTCATGCCTATCCCAAGGATATTTGTGCATAAGTGAATGTAACCAACCCGACTGGAATTCGAACTCAGCTCTGCGATTTCTCATCCCGTGTCGCTATCCATTACACCACATCTTGTTTTACATTTTCTAATAGAGTATTAAACTTCAGAAAGTTTAGTGAAATATCCGATTAGTAACATTAGTATAAGAGATTTTGAGGTGCAGTTGTAATTTCCAAATTTGAATTAATTGCTGCATTAGGCGACATATAAGACATTTAATATTACAGTACAAAATTTCCTACCTACTCTCAAATTGCGATGTTTGGTTATTCGGTCAGATTTTGGGAAGTGAGTCGGATTTATAACTTTTCAACACCCTCTCGTATTATGGACTGTGGAGTTAATCTAGGTACAAGTACTGATACTCTATGACATCTGGGTAAATATTTTTCTCTCAGATACTTCAGCTTCATATATAAGCCCGGGAAAATATTTCTGTTCTATCTGGCGAAATGCCGCTAAAATATGGGATCCTATATACCATTAAATTTTATTTGATGCATCCCGAATGTATGTGAAATCAAATATCTTTTTAGGGCATGTATAATTATTAAAAGATTCAACCTTGTCCTATAGGACAAAACATGTATTGACAAGTATTCTTGTCCTATAGGACAAAACATGTATTGACAAGTAATCTTGTCCTGTGTGACAAAACATGCACTGACAAGCAATCTTGTCCTATAGGACAAAACATGCACTGACAAGCAATCTTGTCCTATAGGACAAACATGCACTGACAAACATTTCATATTGATGCCCTTCGAAAAGAGAGATCTATCTTTCATAATCAAGTGAAATAAATTACTCTCTACTGCTTGTGCCATATACAGAATGTGTTTTTGTAGGATACATAATAATATCCGAAACAAAGTGAAGATGATGTGTATATATGCATGCACAGAAACACAGGCACACATACGCCCCCCATATATATATATATATAAATATATAAGTGCGTATGTATATGTGTACATGTATGTATAAGAATGCAAAAATGGCTCTAATATATAAATAATAATAATAAAAAAAGTTTTAAAAGTAAGTACAGTGTTGTTATTGAATTTTCCCCTTTTAAAAATATCTGAAAAATATCTCATTTTAAAGATATTTTTTCAAATAAATGCAGGTTTATCCCAGACTTTTTGCTTGTACTTCACATAAATAGATAAAAAAACAACGTAAATTTTGATTATCCTATAAAATTTTGTATGTACGCTCGATCATCATCGCAGATTTTATTATTTCAGAGTATAATGGTAATGCTAATGTTAGCCGTTTCCTTACAAAGAAACATTTGGCATGGCGGTACGGCTTTTATAAAATCTTTCGCTTAAAACAACTTGTCAGAAAAATGTTTCTAATGTACAGTAGCTGTTATCGTTGTTTCTAGTAAACCTTTATTTGAAGTAGTGTGGAATGTTAACATATTGATTTTATCATTATTTTCTACTTCAAATTACATGTGCCATTCATTTTAGTTGTTGCTTCTGTTGTTAGTCTTCAAGTCATATAGTTTATGTTATTTGTTATCGGTTTGTGTTTGTGCACAATATAGATCGTTCACAATGTTCAAAGGGGAGATGATCTTTGCCAAGGCTTATAGGTTTCACTTGCTCAAAGTATGCTTTAAAATACAATGTTAATGACACGGAACTGTGAATCCTCCAGACAATCAACATCATCCAATTCTTTATTTAAGAACTTGTTTAATATCTGTTAGTATGATCGAATCTAATCTGGGAAAGAGAATATTGTTCTTGTACATTAATATTACCAGCATATGTTGCTAATATTTCTATTTCACATCAAAACTCCCCCGTAAATAATTCAATTTTACACTGGTATTGTCAATTACGGGTTTTGTTTTTAATTTGTAGTTGTAACTTCTGTTTTAGTTAAATCAGTTTTCAGCCGACCTATTAAATAAATATTATTTGCTGTTTTTTTTTCAAATCATATATGCTTGCGATGGATAAATTGTCGTTTAAATTACGCAAAAATGAAAATAACACTGACATCTCATTTTAACACAGATATTCACCAAAATTACACAAATTTCATAATATCACCGTTGGCTTCAACCACGCCCTTCAGTCGACATCTCCTACATCTCTTCTGGACGGTCTCCGTGTTTAAGATGGTGAATGCTGCAGGATCCTTGCTTTTAGTTCATATTTGGTGTTACAAAGAGTCCCATATATAATAATCAAGGTGGTTGCAGTCTGTGGAGTTATATGGCCAGATATAAGGAGAGATGTGGTCGCAGAAATTGTCTGACAGCCATGATTGGGTTCTCCTGCTCGTGTCCTGTTGCCAGAGATAGAGTCTTCTGGTAGCCACCCTTTTGACCCAGACAGCACTACCTTTGATGGAAGCCTCCGTAGTAAGTCTGAGGCCCTTTTTGAAGATAAATGGAGGATTAAAGTCGCCTTCACTAGTGATCACTCCAAACACCATAATACTGACTAGATATATCATCAAACTCTTTCCGGATCCTCTGCATTATCCTCAGATAGACACTCAAACACACTAAAATGTTCGTATTGGAGCTCCCGGCGAGAATACCAAGCATTTTCCAAATCTCTGGTGGGGCGAATTGCCTTATGGTGCTCTTTTTTCTCATAGACGATGCCCAACTGACACTAAGATACTGGAAAGTCGACAAAATCAAGAACAAACAATGTGCCTGCACAAAATTAAAAATATAATGTAGCAGCAAATTTACCCATAGGACCTAGTACAAAAAAAAGAAAAAAGAAATTCAATATCTTTTGTAAAAATATCGTTAACATGTAAAATTATTAATAGCTTATAGCAGGCAACATTTTTCGAGGAGTTAGTCACGTGATCTGTGGCTCTTCACAAGGAAGAGCGCACCGAGAGTGAGACCGAAGAGCCGAGTCCAGAGTGACAGAGTAAAAGGTTGTAGGTAACCGGAAGAGTGGGGGTGAGGTAACAGTGTTGTAGGAGTCACAGTGAGCGAGCACGTAGACTCAGTCATACAGCGATATTTCAATACAAAAGACTGTATATATATTTTGCTACTAACCGTATCCCTGGAACTACTAACCTGCTTTACCAGTTTGTATTATTACGTTAATACATTATCTTCATATATCCATTACTGGCGATTGTTATTTAACCCGGAATCCACAACAAAAAGCAAAAGATATTTACATGTTTGTGAAAATTACCAATATTTTAAAATGCTGACATTACTTTCCTAGTAATTTTACAAAATTCAAGAAACATTGTACTTAATCATTGTATATGCATGTGGTTATGATTGAAAGAGTGTGTGAGTGAACAAGTGAGAACGAAACAAAATAAAATTTGAAAAAAAAAACGTTTTTCTCTTTACGAAATTCAGCGCGCCATATAGAAAGAGCAGACGGGCTGCGGTTTACCCATGTCTGGTGTAGGAATGTCATTAACTTTATCTAAAAAGACAATGAAGAAAATAATGATATAAAAAATTTAAAATAACCGATGTTAAAAATTATACAGAAAAAAATTGTGCAAAGAACATCTCATCTAGTCTAATATTAGAAAGTTAGTTCCGTTGGTCATTACTCCTTCCATATTTATAGCACAGTGATGTGATACGCTTTGGAAATACCGGTATAACAGCCATTTACAGAAGGGGGGGGATAATGAATTACTAAATGTAGCTTAGATGCGCCACCAGACCACAAGTATGAAGCAACTAGTGAGGATCAAACTCACTACTCAGTTGTGATTGCTCTATCGAGACCAGCTTGTTAACCATCACACCACATCGAAGTGCTCGCAGAGGGTGGGATATTAGACGAGTAGTTATTAAACAAAATATTTTTAAATGTTTGCATATAGAATGGCACAGCATGTACTAAGAATAGACAAGATTAAATCATATGTCAAAACTTACATGTTCTCCATGAGCAACAGATATAAGTTATTGAAAAAGTTAGTCATTTAATATCTATTTATGTTCTTTTGGAAAATGTATCCTATACATGAACTTCAGAGGTTTACCTCGAAGGTAGAAAAGGTAAATTTGCAATAGCCCACTCTTGATGAATGTTGGTCTGGGTGTAAAAATGTGTAAGTCATTCAGAAGGGCTATAAATGAATGAAAATAGCCTCAGTAACATTAGCACTTAAAAGTGGAACATGAAAATATTGCAATCTTTTACCACAGATTACTTGGAGCAATTTCTGACACTCAGTCAATAAGTTGTGCATTGAAAATCAGAAAGTAACTGGCTTTCAATAGTCATGAAATATAAGGGGTGTGGAAAAGTATTTGAAAATACGACTGATTATACAGTTGAAAAACCATTTTTGAGCGTTCTATATTAAGTTTTATTTATAAAGGAAAGTCAGTGACCAAATTTTTGATATTATTTGAATAATTCTTGATTGCTTTGTTGTTTAAATCCAGTCATTTCCCCATCATAAATTTTTAATTCCAAACCTTGCAATATCGTGAAATTTATTCACAAACAGGGTGTTTCAGAAAAAGAAAACTGATATAATTTCGAAATTAATAACTTGACCAATACTCGTTCAAAAGACCTCAAATTTTAATAGCATCTGTAGAAACTTTTATGCTTCATGCTTTAAGTTTTTTCTTTTCAGGTATAGAAAATCCATTTACATGAAAAGAAAAAGTGTTTGTGTGTTAGAATATGCTTGAGTACAGTCGAAAAAGACTGTGCGGCGTGCACTTATGAGAGAATTCGCTAAAATGTACAAACTGTAATGCTGATTTGGAAATGATGCAGTAGAAGGCTGGACGATCAACTTGACGTGTACCATGTCACAGGTGGTGTCCATATTGAAAACTTGTGAAATCGTTCATGAAATTCACATACCTTTGAATTTCTCGGTCACATCTTGTTGAATAAATCTTATTTTGATCAACAAAAAGCCTGTTTATTTTCATTTTCTTAGACCTGTGTTTTTCCAACCTTATTTTTTCTCTCGGCCGCAATTTCGGAAGGAAAATTTGCTCGCGTCTCACCCAATTTTATGTGATAAAATGTACAATTAAAATTTTAATGAAAAAACAGAGAGAGGGTTAAAGGGAGATAACTGAGAGTTCAAAATCAACACATAGTCATTAACAACTCTCTTCTCCTCTAGTTACTATATTCTTAATACAGTTAATAATTGTTTATAACTATTTATACTGCGATTCATGTATGCAGGTACAAGTAATCCATTATAATATTTTTAATTTGAAATCATATTTATTTTTGGCATATTAATGATTTAAAACTGTTTCTAAATCTTTGATTGTCTTTCAATCATTCCGCCCCACCCGCTATCCTCTTCCGCCGCAGCAACGAGGCGCACCTAACCGTTTGGAAGTCACTGACACTATGTAATTACTCTGATATTTACATCTCAAATGATATGAACATTTTTTTTAAACACACTGTATTTCAGATAGATATTTGTACATATTTTGAGAGAGACACATTTTTGCCCAGTTAGTTTTTTTTTTGAGATCAGTAGCAAAGATTAGACGCGGAATAATTTAAAAGCAATAAGGAAAAAAAAAAGGATAAAAAAGAAGCTCGCCAAAATGGATTGGTGATTTATTTCTGACTCATGGTGCGGAGTCTGTCGTAGATTTCATTATTTGTTCCATTTCCTGTCAGTACTAATGGCGCTATTAAAGCCAGCTCAGGCTTTTCAATGATTTGATCTCAATTTTGGTTCAAGTTATTATGTGTTTATGTCTCCTGTATACTCCATTTACATAGGCTTGAATTTCATCTCCGTATGTGTGTGTCTTATCGAGTTTGAAATTTTTGAGCTTCCTTCAAGCTACTTTTGCTCTTAGTTCCTACCTTTTCTGCTTCTCTCATTTTGGTCTTCTTTTCGCAAAGCACTGAACCCTTTTCGACTCGACATTATTTCAGTACACGAAAATTGCCAATTTCCTTTCCACAGTCGTTTGGTACAGCTCTAAGGAAAGAGGAAGTTTGGCGTTCCTTTCTACACGTCATCTTTAAATTGATTTTGCTAACATAGCAGTGAAATAGCAAAGAAATCTGTTCTATTTCCTTTGAAAATAATTGTTTGGCCAAAAAGATCGTTCTGTGTTTGTCCGGAGATGGCATTAGGAGAATTCTACTTTAAGTAGATTCATTAAAAATATCGCTTTTTGTTGTATTGTGACATTTGTTATATCTGTGTGCTTATATTTCTTGACTAAATTTTACTTTGAATATGGCGAATTAAAAATATTATTGGCATATTTTGTTCTTTTAGTTTAAGAAAGGTAAAAATGTAACACAGAAGCAAAATCATTTGTTTGAATAAAACAGTTAAGGTTGACGAGAATTAAATCGAGACATTACTTAAGAATTATGAATATCACAAAACGTAGGAGAAAATCAACATATTGAAAATATCCAAACGAATATTGAAAATGATATACACCAGCTTCGTTATGTTAGTCGCTTTGTTGTTTGTCTTCCATAATATTTGTTCTTGACTTACATAATATTTTAGAAACAAAATGAAAAAAATCATTTTGAGGTCGCATAATTATGTTAATTGCTTTGTAGATTGACTTTTATAATAGTTTTAAAAAATAATCTTTCTAACTTGTTTAATTCTGTTTGTCGCTTTGCGGATTCACTTTTATAATATTTAAAAAATCATTTGATATTGGTTTATTATGTTAAGTGCATTGTTGTTTGGTTTACACATCAGTTAAAAATAATTTAAAAATCATTTATCAAGTTCTTTATGATAGTCGCATTGTTGTTAGATTTTGACATAAATGAAAAAAAGTTACGAGAATGTAAATAGCTTCATTGTATTAGTAGCTTTGTTGCTTGATCTTTCCAACATTTAAGATAAAATGACTAGGTTGCATTTAAATGTCCCAATTTTGAAATTATTATTATGACGTGCATTTTAAAGTGAACACTAAACAACAATGTGGATTATATGACAAAGTGAAGCGAGCGAAATGAGTGACAACAAATTGAGCTAATGGCCAGATCTTATCCAAAGAAAATGATGATGTGCTTATATTGAGAACAGAAGGACACTTACCTCTATGTGTTCTTTCCACATAACACAAGGAAAATTTCGAAAATGTACTCATCTCTTCTGCTTCTCCTCCTCCTCATCATCATCAACAGTATTTGCAGGCATCAAGACATTTGTTGGAGAACGACTAACAATCAGTTATACGAAAACAAAATGTATGGTTGTCAGCAGGTTACCAGTTAAGAATTTGAGATGACAAAATCAAGCAAGTATGAAAATTTAGATATCTTGGAAGTCTTTTAATATAAGATTGAAATTACTAAGGCGCATTGGAATAGCAAAAGATGCAAAATGTTAAAAAATACTAAAGATTAGTGAACATTTCCTCGCAGACGAAGAGGCGACTTGAGGGAACAAGGATGTGATTCTACAGAACGATAGTGAGAATACAAAGAAGGGAATATGGGAGTAACGATGAAATTTTAAAATAGAAGCAAACAAGGCGCTTAAACTTAGAACCATAAAAAATCCAATTGAAATATAATACTTGAAAAGAAGACATGGAAAATTTAACACTCACAGGATATACTAAAAACAGCACGATAGAAGGACACTTGACGAGATTTGTATAAAGAGATGACAGAACAGGGAGTTGATGGGACAGTAAGTAGAAATAAACATTGTTTAGGAGGACAAAAGATAGGAATCCATCATAACTCACAAGATACAGCACATGGTGGTAGTGATGTTATTGAAATACTTTATATTCATGTATTTAAATTGAATTGTAATTTAAAATATGGCAGGTTAACCAGTGGGATTGAGTCGTATGACTTGTGCACGAATTTGATTCTTGTAAATAATAGAGAATGCAATTCTCCAGTGATACTGATAATTCGCAGATGACATTGGTGTGCTGTAGTGTTTTTTTAATATATAGGGAAAACTTTGTTTATAATGACGAGGTAAGATGATTTTAATTTTTGTAGTAAAATTTTAATCTTTTATATTTATTGGATTCAACTGGAAATGTTCATCTGCGTGTAATACCTTTAATAGCACTATCGTCGAGTTTATATTCTGTGTTCTTGTGATTGCAATAGAACTAATTTCTGTTATTATTTTTATTACTTCCTGTTTAGTATTATGTTTTTGCCAACGACATAGGAAATCTGTGTTTAAGAGTGTTTGATAATACTGATTATCGAGTAGTGTATTGTAAGAAAAGTTATGTTTCAACCTATTTAGTGAACAGCCATTTTCACCCTATTGATCAAATGGTTATTTATATAAGTGGGGGCTTTTACTGTTATAATTAATTTGGTAGGGGTTTAATGGGCTATGTTATTTTGTGGGTGACAAATTATTTTCCACCCTGCAATCTTTCCCCCACATGCAGCATGTGGCAAAGCCTCTCGCTGTTCTACTGCTATTTCCACGGAAAGTGCTCGGATAAACAACATTCCCTGGTCCCGCCAATTCAAACATCCCCGGCAAGGACAAGTTATGCCTTTTACATAATAACAAACCGCCCACATTCCCTCCGTATTCCATCAGCTCTAACATTTTCTTCCCGCGAACCACAGTTCTGTGGAACCGACTTCCAAGAGGATGTTTCCCCAATCACTACAATCTTAACCTGTTCGAGGCGAGGGTTAACCGTTATCTTCTATTCCTACCGGCAAAAATTGTCTTCTAACGTAACCTTTTACCTTACTACAAGAAAAGAACGCAAATTTTGACGGTGTGGAATCAACTAAAGCATAAATGTTATTCCATTTTCGATATTAATTCGTAGTTCAAATGAGGGAATGAATTATATTCTATAGCGTAGTTCATCGAGATTATTAACGAAGAAAAAAACGTCTACGTATCAGACGTGTGAAGAAATTAAGACTAACATTTTGAATACCGTATTTAAGAAGTCAGCAACAGGATAATATAAACCTCACTCATAATCCCATCAAAATACTGTCAGTCTGAGAGAAGAACTTTTTAACAAATCCCGCGTACGAGGTTGTGAAGTAAAATTCTATCCCCTGATCTACTCTCAAAATAAGCATAAACAACAAAATGCCAGAATATTTGAAAATCCAAGATTCCGTTATATATCTGTTAATATATATATATATATATATATATATATATATATATATATATATATATATATATATATATATATATATATATAAAAAAAGGCTTAAACACTAATATTCCATGGTCATAATTTATTCCATTGGAATCGTAAATACGATCAATTCATCAGACAAATATATATATATATATATATATATATATATATATATATATATATATATATATATATATATATATATATATATATATATATATATATATATATATATATATATATTATAAAGATATTTATGTTTAACGTTCTTTTATAGATACAAGTATTTAAGTAAATGCTCTGTTTATAATAAACAGTATTAACATTTACCGGCCTGAATGTCCTTGCCAACTGAACGATCCTTTGTGGCCGAGCGGTCAAGGCACGTCAACGTAGATGATGGTTTCGCATAGGATGCAGGTTCGAATCCTGTCAAAGGGCGAATATTTTCTATGAAAATTTCTTGGACATTCAGGCCGGTAAATGTTATTTAATACTGTTTATTATAAACAGAGCATTTACTTAAATACTTGTATCTATAAAAAGAACGTTAAACATAGAAATGTCTTTAATAAATAAATTGTCGGACTTTGTCCATTTCTTTATATATATTTAAAATCATTTTACCCTAAACAAGGAGATAAAGTTACTAAGATGCAAGGTTTTAGGGAGTGTGAAAGATAGTGGACAATAAAAGAATAGGATTCAAGGAGGCAAAAGTTGACGAAAGAAACTGCATTTAAACTTTTGAAGGAAACCTAGAAGCCTAAATAAAGTTCCGAGAAATACGAAACTATTAGCATAGAACTTACAACTCGCAATTTCAGCAGTGAAATTATGGAACCTAGTTGCCTATCTAGTAGTGCTCTTAAATTCGTAAAGTCGATTTACCAACGAGGAAAGCTGTTCAGAAAAAATGACACAAAAATATTTATTGAAGAGATAAAGGGAACCTACGTTACGATGATGGGAAATTGACTATTGCCGATAATATGGCAGATTATTTTTTGGATTTTGTCAATAATTTCTAGACACATTGCAGAAGCACTAGGCCAGATGTGGTAGCAATATTCGATACGCTGGTGACTGGCAGACATGTAAATGTGTAGGATCGATTCTAGCGAGAAAAATCGTCTGTCACAACACCAGTGAACAGACGTAGTAATTGATGAAATATAATCATTCTACTTTTTATTAGTGGAAAACGTAAACCCCAAAAGTGACAGTGTTGGTCGCTTGGACTTTAGAATCAGTCGATGGTGGGGTTCATATCTACAAATCTGTGTGTTTATATACATGTAAGAGTGACTTCAAGCATGTGTATAATCAACCGTTTCGGCGCGCATGCGTATAATCAACCGTTTCGGCGCGCATGCGTCTAGCTGGAATTACGACATTTACCATGGGAACAAGTCCTGACTTTTATCATAAATATGTGATACGACGTTTACTTAAGGGGAACGATAGCTGTTCAGAATCGAATAAAAATGCAATTTTGATGTATTCGTTAATATATAAATTTTACAAAATTGCTACAGCATCACAAGTTTGCGATATTTGGCTAGAGTAACAAATAACGGCGCGTAAAATGCAACCGGCGCGTCGAGTGCAAATTCCAGTCTGCTGTTTTTACTTTCACATATATATCATTGGAAAAAAAATCAAGAATCCATTTTTTTAATCCTGGTAATGGTATAAATAGCAGGGCTGACTGAGCTTTTAAGTTTAGGTGACAGCCAATCTAAGGTCAGGTCTGAACTGAATTCAAAACCCTTGAGGAAGCAACGAGAAACAAATCTCTCTTAATCATCTGAGAGAACACTTTATTGCCTTCCATCAGCATGGCTGATGCTAACCTCCAGGGGAATGACTCATTTCGCCTTCTCCAACAAACGTTTTCACCTGACATGAAGTGGAAAGTGTATATTCAGTCAATTGTCTGCAGCTAAGAAAGTTGGATCACTGTGTCGTAATAGACAATTTTTCTCGCCAGAGACGATCTTATATATTTATAAGTCTGCCATTCGTCCTTTTTATCATTATTGCTGCCACATCTGGTCTGGTGCTCTCCTGCGATATATTTAGAGATTCTTAATAAATTACAAAAAAGAATCTGCAAGTTATTAGTTCTGGTATCTCGGCTTCAGTTTTTTTCCTACTGTCGTGATGTAGTTTATCTGTGTCTTTTCTATAAATATTTTCGCGGCAATTGTTCTGATGACCTTTTCTCTATGGTACCTAGACTTTATGAATTTAAGCGCAGTACTAGATTGGCGGGTAAATCTCATCATACAGTTAAAATGGCTGCTAGATGTAACCGTAAGTTCTATAAGAATTATTTCTATCGCACCTCTCACAGTGGCTTTATTGCCTTGCCTGAAGTGAAATGATTTTTAAAAAAATCTGGGAATTCACAAATAGTAACGAAAATGATATGAGAGTCATGAAAAAGCATAGCATTAACAGAGAATTAAGTAAGGGTATGCGAGCAGCATAACCGTTTACAAAGAGGAAAGTTGAATCGGCAAGGGAAATACAAACTTCATGCAAACCTACTACATTTTATGCTGTTGTGTCATTAATGGTCTTCGTAGTGTGTTAATGGTCTTCGTAGTGTGTTGGTTGAGCGGCAATGCGTTAACTGATTGATTATGTGTTGAACTGAACGTATTGTGTTGTAATGTTTGCCCTTGGCCAATAAAATTCAAATTCTGACCGAGTTTTATGTTTTGATGTCAATAATGGCAATCCTTCAGAGTCTGTCTATATTTCTGAGATGAGGTATTATGTACATTATTTACATTGTTCTGATGTTAAGGCAGTGGAGAACTTTCAGAGGGAAATTAACAGGAGATAACTGATAACTGACATCCATCAAAATATGACACGTAGAACTAGAACAGTCTACTCCAGTGAGCGAAATAAAGGGTTCAGTTCGACATTCCAAGCACCTGAAGAAGGCCGAAACGTTGTGATAAATATGGTGACAGAGATGAGGATAATAGTCCGAATAATGTAAATAAATGGCAATCTTCTTGGAAGTGCACTCTCTATAATGTGCTGACTGATGGGTTGAGCGGTAACAGAGTTGAATTGTGACGTGATTTATACGTTCGTTTGCCATTCGTTTTGAGATTAAGATATTTGTTTTCAGGTACGAGAAATCCTCTGCTTGTATCAACTGTGATGCAATCTTCGAAAAGAGGCAAATATTCTTAAATGATGTTCTGTTTATATATGAATAACTTCAGATATCTGGATATATTGATAACGTTTATGCTACACGTTTCAAAATTTTATAGTAAATCATAAATCTAATGTATTCATTGGAAATAAATACACCGACGATTTACATTTTAACGGATTTATATCATTTTTATAATTAGGGGGTCTGTCTTGTTACAGTAGAATAAGTAGATATTTTTATTTTAATTTATATCAGGATGGTTATATTATTTTTTCTAAGAAACAAATTAAACATTGAATTTTCAAAATCAATAAAAATTAAAATATGACATTGTTCATACAAACACTACTCTTTCTCTTAGGTTAACTTGACATTTTTCGAAAAATTAGTGCGAATTGTGCTCATATCGATCATCATATCACAAACAACCAAAATACAACTATTAACATAGAACAGTTATCAGTAGATAATAACAACATACGATATGACACTCACTGTAAGGAAAGATTAAAATAATTGAATCTATTAAAATACAAAAAAACAACAAAAAACAACACACATCATATATTGCATTGCAGGTGTTAAAAGATCAATGTGTATATAAAACTTTAAATATGTATGAAATAGTATTAATATGTATATTCACAGTGCCGTTATCACGTTCTCTAACACTGTTCTCTCTCTCTCCCTCCCTCTCTCTCTCTCTCTATCTATCTATATCTATATATATATATATATATATATATATAGATAGATAGATATAGATAGATAGATAGATAGATAGATAAACCTAGTGAGCCAGAGATCTTTCAGCTTTCCCTGACGATCCGCTTAGTTGAAACCTGGGTAGGTTTGTCTGGTTCACTAGGTTTATCTAGGTCTGCTCTACGGTTGTATTGAGCTCTTTTTAGTTAGTTGTTTACTCGTGTCGGGGTTTTTTCTTTGGGCTTTAAACCTGTATCTGTGCAAATTTTTTTCAACAGACTTTCATGTTTCTAGCTCTTACTTTTTTTAAAACCTTTTTTCCTTCGAGATTGATTTGATTATTGGCAAATCAAAATTCGAAGGTTTTTTTCGAGACAGTATAGTTATATATATATATATATATATATATATATATATATATATATATATATATACATAAATTGGAAATGCTGTCTCACAAAGAAAGATGGGTTAAAAGCAAATAAAATAATTTCTTTTTCATACTGGCAAGATTAACTTCCTTCTACTTGAGACGGTTTAATGTACTTGAATGAAAATATGAACTTTAAATTTGATTTGCGTGTGCCACAACAACTTTATTCGTCAAGTGAGAAAATAATCGTCGTCTTTATCTTGTATCCAAGAATTTAATTTCTTCTTTGCTGATCGCTTCCTTTATGATGATTTTGTTGATGACTACATTCACCGCCAACGTGCAGTTTCAGGACAAGAATCTTCCAGCTTCACTAAAACATGTTCGCGTCATCCATTTTCTGTCTCTGTTTGGCTTTGCAAGAGTTGGTTGAAGGTGGAAGGATATCAGAGCAGAAGAAACTATTATGAGCCAGCAACGGAATGTCGCTGACTCTGTTGTAATTTAAAGTGGAGCCTTCTGTAGCTTGTCCGTCATGCGTAGCCCTCCTAATCTGCTGATTCAGTTTTAGATCTGTTGTAATCATCATCCGCTTGTTGTTGTTTTTGTGGTTGGTTGCGCTTAGTCTGGGTCTTTATCTTCGACATCCCCGCCAAGGGTGGTCCTACCAGGAGTCATTTACCCACGTCACCCTCTCCATCACGACAAGGAGCAACCATCAGAAGTATGCACATAGACATATATGCATAGATACGCATATATATTTTACACTGGATGCCGGAGTATACAGTTCGTCATCAATTGTTACTTGAATGACAATAATAGAGACAAAACAGTAAATAAGAAAAGAATTAAACGTATAAAATCATCATCAAATATATGAGAATATAGAAGATAATGGAAGAAAGTTATAAAGATGTAAACTGGTATTCTTCATCGGTTGAATTAAATAAAGCTTATTTGAATTCTTGTCTAACATGGGCATTTTAAATATAAAAGTTCGTATCATGGGCCAGTTTCATAAGTGTATATGCAGTTAGGAGCTGCAGAATCAGCTTTCTCATTCAGTATTTTCCTTTTTGACAAGAATCCTCGCCTCTGACGCCGGAAGATAGCTGACTACAGTCTTACTCAACGAACTGACCGAGATGGATAGATTTATAAATAGATACAAGTTGTGAGCGGGCATGATTAAGAAAGAATAAGATTAAGAAAGTAGTAATGAAAAGATCACTCCAGAGAAGACATCCGAGATGATTGATAGTGTAATTAAATTAAAACTGTTCTCTTGATCACTGGCTTCTATCTATAGGAGAAGATCGATGGACCATTTTATCGACATGGACACGCTGTAACAACGCTTCACCAATTTCGGTAGCAGAGAAATATTTATTAGGAGATTTGTATCAAAATTCTATACTCATTCATTTCGCGCTACTATTTTCGTCATAAAAGCATTCACATTTCTCCATGTAGTCTTGTATAAGAACTGACTGATCTTATGTACGGTCGCTTGCATGAGATTGGTCTAAAATCAGTCAGTTAAGTGCCATACGAGATACACGCTTGGGCGATCATGTCTCTTTCGAGTCATGACTGACGAGGCAGAATATTTTCTCATAGTAGGTTGAAATTTCATTCTGCGGTAGACCAGTTGCCACCCAAGTGTATAGTAGCCATTATGTCCTATTATTTACCCGTAGCTCGAGGAGGAATATTGCATTCATACCTTTCCTAAGGGTATTAGTACCAAAGTTAATGTAATGAACTCGACTAGAATTCGAACTCGGCTCTCATAATCCTCCTAAATCGATTTTGCTTTGTAACTTATAACACAAGTTCCTTTTTCTTTGACTCATTGTCATTGCTACCAGTCCCCGCTTTGCCGTCCGTTCGCACAAACTCATTAGGTAGTTTATTCGTTGTTTCACGCTACCACACTTACAGTCAATCTGCCTTGTGTGTTTTTAATTTTCCAACACTTGTTTCCTTATAATTTGTCCTAGAAATTTCAAATGTCTCTTTCTGATTTTAAATATGACCGTCTTTCTAGTTCGCATTTTTTTAAGAATTTCCTCGTTGGACTCGTCTTCTGTCTATGATATTCTCATCATCCTTCTGTAGGACACCATTTCTCTCACTTCAAGTCTTTTCTTCAATTATAAGAAAATCGGCTAGAGCTCTCAGCTGGATATATATGACATCGAACTTCAGCCCTAATTTCTTTCCTTCTAACATCGTTCGCATTTCTTAATACATTGATTAGTTTTTGGAAAGTTTCTTTTGTTATTCAGATGCGCCTTCGAATCTCTGTGTCACACTCTGCGTCGTCTGGTATTACACTAGACAGATATATAAAATTATGTAGCTGCTTGATTCTGATGTCGTCAATTAGAAACTCACAGCATTGGTCGTCTCTCTTGATGACAACTGCACAATGTATCTTCTTTTAATTAACAGTTAGCCTCTCCTTATCGCTTTCATTTTGTTTCCTTCTCTAGGGGTTTTTGCAGTTTGATTTCTGAATTCACCATCAGCACAGTACCATTTGCTTATGTTGTTAAGGTTATGCCCCCGATATGAATCCTGGTAGCCCTTCTAGTTCTGTTAGCACCGTATAGTGGTATTGGTTAAATAAATCCGGCGAGAAGACGTTTCCTTGTCTTATTCTTCTTTATATTTTTCTGGACTTGCTTAATATACTTTCTATCATTATGCAAGTGGTTTGTTTCCAGCAAAAGTTGCGGATTTTTCTAATATCTTTCCAGTATAAACTGAGCTTACCAAGCGGTTCTAATAGGTTCTTGTGGCGTATCTTATCGAACGATTACTACTAGTGAATTTCACATTTAATAGGAGATCCGCTGTTGGGATCTTTTGCATTATTAACTATATTTAGTGAACATATATCGCATGTCATGTGGTTGAAATAATTGCATTTCCTATTAGTGCCAGTGGTCGGTTAACTAGTTTTTACGCAAGCAGGCTATTCTCATTTTGTGCATAGGCCATGTGTCGTTATTATTTAAGCTTAGTACATATGAAGAAATGAAAAGCCTTCGTAACCGCTTAAGCAAATAAGAAGAACAGTTTATTGTTTTTTATAGGAAATTTCTTTCCTACAAAGGAGACACTCATGTAAATTGATTTTCTTCCCAGCTACGAGTAAAATAAAACCAACGAGACTTAAATAATAAGAAATGCAAGTTAAAGAAAAAAACTCTCAGCAAAATAAATAGCTTCTTTATTTGGTGATCAGCGTGGAAGTGTTTGGCACAGACAAATATTATAAATTAAAACCGATAACAGAAAAAAGAAAACTTAAAATCAACATAATAAACTCTTTCATTAGGTGATTGAATGATGAAGATTTTCTGTAATAAAACAGAACACATAGATAGTTTCAAAGTATTTTCGTTTTTTCCAGAAATTTACTCCAAAGATACTTAGTCCTAGGTATGAGGATAAATTACATCCGGCAGCAAGGCTTCTGATCGGGAGATTGGAAGTTTTGAGGAGCGTAGAACCACCTCGTAATGACTGTTGTTCCCGGTCCAACCTGACCCAGGGTGCTTGCATCTGTTAGGGTCAAAAGATGAAGCCCCAAACAAAATCAAAACATCATGAAAGTATAAAATAACATTTTTATAGTAGAAATCACAGCAATACAATTTAAAAAAAAATACCACCAATACCGATTTAAAGTAGAATGACTATTGTGTCTGTAGTCGAAGGCGTACAATTGCGTTCAAAATATTTAGATTAAAATCAACCAACCAACCAAATATATTTCAGGTGCACATATAATGACAATCTATGAATCAACTATACTATTAATATTATTATTATTATGTATTAGGGCGTATCAAAAGTATTTTCATTTTTTATAGACATTTCCTCCAGCGCATATTTCCTGTACATACCCGAAAATTATGACGCCGCTATATTATTATTTACTAGCTAGCGTTGCCCGTGCTTGATTAAAAAATCGTACGACTCATACAGCAATCGCTATCACTCGACTTAAAATATTTTTACCCTTCCTTGCCTTTAAAGGAGTGCCCTTTGCCATGCTGATGTTGCTACATGCTTTACTTCTTGCCTATCTCACACTGCGAATTTCTTCTAAGCTCTATACTAAACATTAAATCTGTTATGAAAAAAGAACTAAACAAAATGAACACAAAACGATCAGCTTTAAAAAAGGACTCGTAACTGGAAAAACCGAATGAAAAAAGAATGTTAACAACACATACTTTTTCACACCCAACCCAGTTCTGCGGAATCAGAATCAACGTTGAGTTTAAGCAAGCGAATGAGCCAATTGGAGTAAAGTGCCATGCAGATTTAATTTTTTCCCACTTGTGACGAATGCAGCTATCTATTTTTTTGCATGCTAACATGCTAGTTAACATTCATGTCAGTCAGCTGTTGGCTCTCACACTGGCCAATAGAATCTTCCTGCCTATTCGTGGCAGCCAGCTATAACCTCTCACATTGGCCAGCAGAAAATGGCCGCAAACTACATGAACAATAACGTAGAAGCATGAAAAAATCGATTATTTTCACTATCGATGGTAGTTGGGAAATGTAAAGTCGTTTTGGCCTTCCCGCTAACTTGGAGCTTGTGCATGTAAATTTTGGTGCAAATCCGTCGAAAATTGCGGCCATGCATTCGTTACACTCATCCTGCTTTTTATGGATAGAGATTATTATTATTAGTTGTGAAAGCGGCACGAGGAACAAATATTTGCACCACATGGTTTTTCATCCTATATGATAGGATGTGCTATCTTGTACATGTATTGACATCAGAGATTAAAATAGGCTAAATCACACGGATTTTCTTATTAGTGGCACACGTCATCAAAGCTTTGACGGATTGTGTTTCTTTGTAAATAGGCGGGATTAGAAGATGGTGTATCATGGCCAGATTTCGAGATGAGTTGTTTATTGAAGATTGAAGGATTAGGTAACCAAGACGACTTTGGGACACCTACAATCGGATACCGTCTGAGTTATCTGACCTAAAAGGATATACGCTTCTTTCATTAAGTCATTTCACTTTGTAGTGTACATTTGGGCGTGATTCATGTACCTGGCATACCCTTATCAAACTCGATGTCATAATCGGCGCATTCGGCTTCTTATTGCTCTCTTACTGAATGATAATGGTAATGGTAACCGTTTCCTAATAAAGAAATATTCGGCATCCACTGACCGAATAGCGTGTACTAATTTTGATTAAAATTTTCTAAAATCTTTATCGTGAAACGATTGTTTTTCAGGAAAATAGGTTTCCAGTAGCTCTTTCCAGTATCGATGTTTTTTTCCCTTTCTAACCTTTTATTTGAAGTGGTGTGGAATGTCATTATTTTACTTTCGAGTCAAATGTGATAATTATTTTAGTCGATACTACTGTTGAAAGTCCCCAATTGATTTGGCTACTGTTATCTTACTGTGTAAAGTTCTTTGTGACTGTGTAGCACCAATTCTCAAGTTACGAAGAAGGATTGTCTTTACACATCGGCTTCATTCTCTCAGTCATTTTTAACCATTGATCTAAGAAGGCGTTTGTACACAGCTGACTGTTTAGATATTTCTGAACGGATTTGGCGCCATGTATGGCATCCATATGTAGTTGTCGATCTGACGAGGCTATTTAAGAATAAAACTCGAGTTATTAATGTTTAAGTTTTATAGCAATTTACGGCGTTGCGTGAGACTACCTCTAGTGTAGCATATTCATTGTTAAATTTCCTTATCTCCTATACTAAACTTGTTACCACTGATCCATACACCGATGCATTGCAAAAAATTAGTATTTACCATATCTCCATCCTGAAGTCTTTATGACAGATTGAGGATAGTTTTTTTTTCTTATAATAATAAATCTGTATTGGGTTCATTTTTTAATCATAAGCCTGTTGCGTTAAACTTTCCGTGAATTTACTACAGAGTTAGTGTTAGCAAACAAATAATTATTTCTTTACTGTGAGATTAACTTTTATCTTAATCTGGCTACTATGGCTAAGCTAAATAAATATGTCTTTACTTGTTAGATCATTTGCTGTTTTTCGTTATATCAACCCCGGAATCTTACCGTGTGCTGCATCGCTGCCTTCTTGGCAACTGCGATCATGCGGCGTCGTCTATCGATATCTCACGAACCTACCAGTAACAGAATTTCTTTCTGTTATCAAAGCGCTGAGTGGGAATCCTTTCGTGACTTCTTTCGTGTTGTCCCCTGGAATGATATTTTTAATCCTCCTGTTCATAAATATGACACTAAGGTCTCTACTGGCTTCGAAGCTTTCGTTCCAGCTTGGAAATACCAAGTGAAATCTCACCAGTTTTAACCCTTCTGCTATAGACCACAGGAATCACTCATTCCAGCTATACCCGAGCGAAAGGTCTGATTGTAACAGACGACTCTTTGCCACTGCTCGTAATGAGTGCCGTAGCAAAGTCTCTATTTGCTGACAGAATCAAATACCGTATAGCCTATCACAAGTTATGTTCTAGGGATTACTGGCGACTCTGCATGAGGGTTGTTGAACAATAGCATATCCTCAGTCCCTTCTCTTTTCAATCAATTTGAAGTATTATCTACTTCGGATAAGCTAGAGTGCTTTAACTTGAAGTATTCTTCAAACTGCACTCTCGACTCATCTAAAGTACCTCTGTTAGATTTCTCCTTTAGAAAGAAAGCCTTACTGAGTGACATACGCATAACCACGCCACTGGTTTCTGGCATCATCTCTAAATTAGACTCCCAAAAGGCAAGCGGATGTGACGGGATCCCTGCCATCGTCCTAAAAATATGTTCATGAGCTGGCTCCTGTTCTCTTCAAACTTTACAACAAATACCTCGCTGCTTTTTTCTTTCCAGCTTGTTGGAAGTCCTCCTCTGTAGTTCCTGTTTTACGAATTCTAGGGAACATTATGACATATCAAATAATCACCATATTATTGACATACCTCTTTTCGGCAAATTACTCCTATGCCGAATTGGCAAGCATCTTATTTTGCGCGACTTTCTTTCGGACTAACAATATGTCTTCCGTTTCGCCAGGTCTACCACAAAGGTGTTACCAGCCACCATTGAATTTCCTATCAGGATTTAGATAAGAATGACGAAACTCGGCTGTGGCTCTAGACATATCAAAGGCATTCGACAGGGTTTGGTATGTTGGCCTTCTACGCAAGGTCAAGGACTACCATGTTACTGGACGTATATTTGGCTTAATCCAATCGTTCCTACGTTGACCATGTTCGCCATAGTCTATGGATATAGAATATAGCGCAGTACGTAATCTGTTCAATGAAACAACGTTAAAGATTAACACTCACGAGTCAGACACTCCACTGAATCTATATCGCCAATACCAGCAGCAGCTGTTCTGTAATTCTTCAGTCTTCTATATCAAAGGATGGCAGTGCATATTCGGGAAAAACATGGCCGCCTTTATGCACGCCGCATTGAATATTTTGAGCCTTCTGATTCGTTGACCCTTCCCTTTCTATAACTATAAAATGAGTCAGCTCATTTTGGCTGGCTCACTAGTACACCAGGGTACCTAAAAATTCCAACATCCTAACCAATCGAGTAATGAAGGTCGGGTTGAACGGGTATGCTTCTAGATCATTTCTTATTAACGCAGGGATCGCTCAGATCCTTGGATATACGCTGTTTTGATCTTCATCAGTTATTTCTTCTAATGTCATCCGTTCCTAAATATTGGAGATAACACTACCATTTACCGCTATCTTATGAGCAAATGGAACAGATTTGACAAAGTAAACCTGGCAACTACTCTTGAAAAAGACCTCCAATCAGTGATTAACAGGGACAAGAAATGACCTGCAAATTTCAACGCCTCTAAAGCAAAACCTATTTAATTACCACAGTGAGCCTTCTCTGCCTACCATGAGGGTGGTAGACGTTGAACCCCATGAGAGCAGCAGTATACACCTTCTTGATCTCACGTTTTACACAGGCATGAGGTTGAGCGACTATATTGAGTCAATCGCTATGTTTACCTCAAGGAAACATGGTTCACTATGTCGTGCCAAAAATATTTTCTCGTCAGAATCCATCATCGCATTTATACATCTATAATTCGTTCGTGTATTCAATAATGTTGCCATATCTGGTCTGGTTCTCCGATTGTGCATCTCGAGAGTTTTGACAAAAATCCAGAGAACGGTCTGCAATACAATCGATTTTGACCAGGGATCTCGTCTACAGTCACTTTCTTACCGTTGTGACGTAGTTTCCAACTCTTCGTTCTACAAATATTTTCATAGCAACTGCTTGGGTGAGCTTTTTCTATGGTGCCCTGACTACAAGAAGTTAAGCATACTCCTAGATTGGCAATTAGGTCTCTGTGTTTCACTGTTCAGCTTGCTAGAGGCAACCACCACTTTTACATTTTTGTACTTCCTCCCGATTCCTTGCTTCACTAACAATCTTCGGAAAATTAAATGCAACGTCAATTGCCATATTTTGTTTTCATGAACCTTATTCATTTTCTGTCCTTTCCGCAATCCTCTCTAGTTTCAATCTTCTCATTCTCTTTCAATTTCACTCCCTGTAATCCCCTGAAGTTTAGTGGCATTGTCCTCTTGCTTGGGGTGAAGTGATAAAAATGTTTTCAAGTCGTACTCGGGGGGACTTTCTTTAGTGAATTAAAGGTTCAAGAAGTGAATTGAGTGACATTTGAAAGCTCAGTGACTATATTACGAATTGACGTATTTGTTTTTAGTGGCCTAAATTGGTCTAATTTTAAATGTTGTGTTGGCGCTATCTTGGATTCCATTGGTCTAAAATCCTGGACCCCAACGATACATCACAAACTGAATGAAAGACATTTTGATTCAGGTTTCATTCCTTTGCTTTATTTCAACGGGGATATAAGTCATGGGTAACTGGAGGGGGAGAGAGAGACAAAGAGAGAGAGATAAAGAGAGAGAGAGAGAGAACGAGAACAGGAACGGATATCAAAAGATTGGTTACTTGCCAGTACGACGTGGTGGCCTCTCTCTGGTGAAGTAACAACATGCCAAGGAATCCGAGAGCGTAAAGGCGTCATCACTCCTTTATAACTGCAAAATTACTGACAGTTTTCGTGCGTTTTCGGTGGTACTAAAAAAAACAACAAAAAATTTAAGGCAAGTCATCACTGACAGGATTCCACACCTACGGAGTTCAAACCACCTAAACTCATTTCGTGCGGTCAATGTTCTGAGTGGTAGAGTTTGTCATTTTTGACTAGCCTACGCATTTGTAACGTAAAATAGCCAATGATATTGCAAGTCATAATATGTTTCCAAATTAACCCAATCTAGCAACGCACAGACGTTGATTCTCATGATGTATTCCGCTTGAAATTGTGAACTAACCTGTATTTTTCAATATATATGTATAAACCACGTAGATCGTTAATCTTGGTAAACACCTGCTTATCCAATTGCTATCTCTTTCTACTATTTATATTTTTATCCTTGCACAGTATTCACTTTTCTCCTGTTAGCAATATTATCGGGTAAAGGAAAGAGAGAGAGAGAGAAAGAGAGATAAAAAGGCACAATGAGTGAGTTGAAAAGTCTCTACAATGTGACGTTGAAAAGTAATACTTGGGGGCGGTTTTATGAATGGAAGAGGATTTAGAAAAAAAAAAAGTCAACTGGGGAGTGGCCTAGAACTGCAGCCCAAGTCATCAGCTATTGACATCAGATAAGGCGTTATTAGACTAGTGCAGAGGAAAAGGAAAACATCAACCGCCGACAATGCTCCTTCCCACCTCCACGCTTTTCAGCGTCTCTTCAAACATGGTTTCCGCACTGCGCGCGAACACATGAGCAATCAATGAAGATTCTGCATGTAAATACAAAGAAAGATCAATAATCGAATTTGGTATTTATGTGACGGGTTGGAGGAAGGTTAGCATTCTAGCTGGAGGTGGTGAGAGATTTCTCTGGGCGATATTCTCTGGGACAATACGAAGCTCTTGAATTCGTTTTAAGGAAGGAAAGAAGCAGCCATTTATAAGGTATAGAAAGCCGAGCATTCGTAGATCTCTCATAGCGGTAGAGCAGTGGAAATAAAGCTGAAAGATCTCATGACGAAAGGCTTTTAATTTTAGCTCATAACCTTAGTCAATATGAAAATAACTTTTGGTTATTTATGAATATGTAGTACAATCTATTGTCAAAACCCAGGCCACTGGATTTATCATTTAGACACAGAATACATGTAAAATACTAGACGCGTCCATAGGACAGCAATAAGAGGTAACTAGATTATATACCTATATATATATATATATATATATGAGAGAGAAAGAGAGAGAGATTGATGATGGATTTTGTTTAGCGACATATCAATCTTTATGAGTTATTTAGTACCGAAATCTAAATATTATGTAGTTAATTTTATACTTTCAGGGTAAAGGTATATTTTAGATATGTAGTTTGTAGATCATAAAATGTATTCTTGGTATTTTTAAATATTTATTGTTTGTAATATTTTTATATAAAAATGTATTGATGGCATTTTTTTATGAAAATGTATTTTTAAACGTTTTAGCGTTGCACTGGTTGTCATTATGCTATAAAAATCTATTCTTGGTTATTTTACTATATAAAATGTCATGTTGACTTTCGTTTGCCCATAGTTGGGACCCTAACAGGTGCTACCACACCGGGTCAGAGCGTACCTGAGAACAACAGGAATTAAGATGTGGTTCGAAGCTGCTCAGAACCTCAAATCTCCGGATTGTAGTTTATCATCAGGCACAGAGATAGATAGATAGATAGATAGATAGATAGAAAGAGAGAGAGAGAGAGAGTCTTTCGAAATATTTCCGGTATTATTTTCTGCTTGCTATTCGTGCCAACATGCAACATCTTGGTTGCTATACTCACGAGGTTTCGGCCGTTGTATACTCCAGCCTTCTTCAAGGACTACTGACATATTATGTTGAAATACCAGTTCTAGTACGGTCGCCGAAGTTAAGCAACGACAAGCCTGGTCCGTACCTAAACGAGTGACTGCTTTGGTATACCATGTGCTGTAAGCTTGTTTTGCGGGTGATGTAATGGACAACGGTTTGAACAGCAGAGTTCCAGTTCCAGTCGGGTTTGTTATTATCGCTTACACTTGGGAAAGGTATGAATTCACATCTTCTCTCTCTCTCCAGCTATGGGTTAATTATTAAGACTTATTTCAGTAAATCATTATTATCTCCCCTAAAAATTTACAATCTAAAAAATGTTTTCTGGCTTTAAATAACCTGAAAATGGTTGATAAGCCATAAGAAACAAAATCAATTAATCAATAATACACGCGTCGCATCGAAAGCTAATTCTAGTGTAGTGAAGTGGATCCTAACTCGTTGTTACGCACAATTGTGGTCATTATGATTCTAAGTTAAACTTAGACTAATTTAATGTGTTTGAATTCCTCAAAAGTGCTGGAGAAAGACGATATATATAATACATTTTATGTACAGATACTAATAAACTTAACACGATTGTATTGCAGGTATAAGACTAACGGTTGGGAATAGGGATTTGCTCTCATCACCAATTAAAACGCTTCAGTTAGATAAGTCTTATCTGTGAAAATTTCCGAGCCGCTTTCACCCAGTTTCTTAAACTAATTCCAACTTTCCTATATAGATATCAGTATAATCAGTATACTATCATCAGCATTACAATTAAGAAAATAACATTGATATTAAAAAAATCGTGGAATAGTGACTTTTAATTCTATTAAACCCGTGAAGAGCCTGACGGTCATAATTAATCGCAATTAATTATTACAAATATTTTCACTTTTATCCGCATCCTATTAAGAGAAGTCTATTATTAATATACGCCCTCAGTCAGTTAAGTATCATACGTGATACACGCTTGGGCGATCATTCAATTTGTCACTGACGAGGCTGAAGATTATCCTGCAGTAAGTTACCGTTTCTTTCTGTGGTTGATTAATTGCCAACCAAGGCTATAGAACAGAGTCTGTTATGCTATTAAACCCTTAGCTGGGAGGAGAAGAGATGGATTCATACCTTTCCTAAGGGTGTTTGCGCGTAACCGAATATAACAAACGCCATCGGAAGTCGAACTCGGCTCTACGACTTCCTATTTCGCGCCGATATCTATTGCACCAAAATGCACATGAATTTACTAGGGAATATATTTTTGAAACTAGTTATCACTGTTGGTACTTTATTCCTTTCCTCTTTTATATTCGTCCCTTTAAATCGTACACTGTACAGGAAGTAGGCTTGCCTAGGTTAAAAGTGTCAGGAAGTAACTCTGTAAAAACATTTTGGCCTGAGACTGGTCAATTCTATCAAGTGGCGTAACTTATAGATTATCTTCGAATCTATAAACAACTCTATGCATTATTTGTAATGTATTTTCCTAGCCTTCCGTCTTCTTTTATTGATCTGCTGGTTAATACTTTATTATTTCATTTTATTATATTTGTTTGATTTTTTTTTTGTGTGTGTTTTCAATTTTCCTTTTCCCTACTTTATTAAAGCCGTTGATTACGTGGCCGGTTAGATTAATTGCTAATGGGAAAATTTGCCAATAGGAGAGATTTAATAAGACGTGATAGTTGGAGTTAAATAACGTAACGATGCTAGATTAAAATATAGCGTCATTTATTCTCAATATTTTGTCGTGTGCCTTCAGGTCCTGAATGATCAAGGCTCTTCACAACTTCCTCTCCATTGTTACACTAAACAATGATTGTCCTCTTACTATCGACCACGTTTCCACTTCTGCTACCAATATACACATGCTCGTTATTCGATGTTACCCTCTGCCTCTTTTGCATTCATTATGTCCCTTGAGTGTTAAATCCCGCAACCCTCTCATTTATATCCTAGAAGTTTTAACAACCTCTTTCTGATTTTAATTACAAGTGTCTTTTATTTCTATTTTCCTGAAAACTTCCTTGTTGCTCACATGTTTTGTCCATAGTTTTCTCAGTATCCATCTGTAGGAACATATCTTTGTCCTTTTGTGTCAGTTCTTTCGCTGAAGTTATATAGTTCAGTATTCGCTGCCATATAGGAGGATTCATATTACATCATTTAATGCCATTTTAATAAAGTTAGAAAAAATTATCTCTGTATTTCAGTTATAAAAATTGTGTAAAAATTTAAATCAATCAACTATATATTTCTTATTTATCTCCTGTTGGCTAAATATTATTGTATTTTATTGGCTATATGTTACTGTCACAACCAAAAATACCGTATCTTGGTCATAATTGAATTATTTCGGTAAACAGTAAGCTAAATTTTGATAAATGGCAAACAACACTAATTTAAAAATCTGGTAAATTCAACAACGCTGTTAATATTTATACATATACATTTTCTTTTAAATATTGACGTTTAATTTCAGATCAAACCACTCTACGTCTGCTAATGGTACTGTGTAACCAAATACTAACTGTCGTATGATCGGGTCATTGTCGACTAGTTCTAAAGTCGGCTTTTTTGCTGATGAGTGTGGTGAGAGACCAATTAGGATTAAAAACAAAACCTATCATCGGGCATCTAGCACAATGGAGTAGACCGGGCACAAAAGAGATATATGCGCAGCCAGTGCAATGATAACACGGCATCGCTGGGCTTTCTAGACTAAAGTCAACGGCAAGCGCAGAATGTACTCTTGATGGAATTAATGGCGAAGTATCAGTGACCAAACTATGGTTTGACCTGGAAATGGATGGGCTCCGTCAAGTCGACTTGCTCAAGACGTAACAATGAAGAAATACCCCCACCCCCGATTTTCAATTCGGATATGAGGGATACACTGACGCAGTGCTCAGAGCCAAAGAGTGATGATGAGGATGAATTTTAACGTTTCAACATGCTTAAATGCTGCACTTGGTGGCCTCTGTCTAATGTCAAGTTACTTAGTTTTTATTGACGTTAATTACAATTCTTTGCAAATGATAATTTTTTCTTAAGTATTAATATCTGTTATTGGAATATCATCACCGGTATGGTCACAAAGGCCATGGAAGCTTCCCTGCTTATTTTCTTATTAATTAAACCCCGGCAAATCTAGTAGTATTGTCAATTTATACATAACGATTACTCAGAAACCGGTGAACTGATTGAACTTGAATTGGTGAATTTTAAAACATATCAACACTTGACGTGTTATTGAATATCAAAATATTGTTTTTTCTTTCAGTTATATTTAAATTTAAAAATATTTTTTTTGGTTCAGGTATAGGTAAATAATTTTCATTTTTATTTACGCTTGAGTCTGTGGATCATTGCTGAATGGTCATTTATATTTCTGTTTATAAACACTTATTTGTAGATGACCCCTTTTGGATGATGTTTTATCCCTCTGCATCGGATGTAATCAGTGTATTCTAGGTTCTAGGTTCTATCCTATGGGATGGACATTGCTTTATTCACTAAGATAGTGCACTTTAACAATATTGCGCCAATACAAATTACACTACAATGTACCGTTTTTGCTGTAGCGTAAATAACAACAACAACAAAAAAAGATTGTTTTTAATCTTTTCACCACAACCGAGACAATAAAACTACTAAGTCGCAAGAGGTTACTGAGTGTTAGAGAATATGAGGAAAACACTGTTAAGGGGAAAAGACAATAAAAGAACATGAATTAAAAAAATGCATTGAATCCGCTAGAGAAGTGCGATAGAAGAAACTGTTAACATAGAACTTACGGTTACATATAGTCATTTATAATGTAAAAGGATGAGCCTTTGCCTCCAATCTAATCAGTAATTTATGTGCCATGTGTGATACACGCTTAGGCGATCATTATCTTTTGATACATGACTGAAGAGGCAGATTTTTCCCGCAGTAGGTTGCCATTTCTTTATGCAGTAGAACAGTTGCCACCCAAGGCTATAGAACCCGATTTGTCCTATTTACCCATAGCTGGGAAGAGAAGAAGAGGATTCATACCTTTCCCAAGTTTATTATCCCGTAAGTGAATTTAATGGATCTGACTGGAATTCGAACTCGGCTCTCCGATTTACTCTGCTTAAATTCATAAAATCTATGTACCAAAGAAGAAAGTTCATCAGAACAATTACCATGAACGTATTACATTGTAACGTGGATTATTATTTGTGTTTATATTTTCAATTTTTGTACTGTAAAATGTACACTTTTATACAACATTGCATTTAAACGTAATGTTGATAAAATCTATTGTAAAATATAGCCACCACATCAAATAATATTCGCATCGGATGATTATTTATCTCCTAAGGTCGCCTTACGAGAAGTTCTCCCCACGGCAATTAGTCTAATCCTACGTGGGGGTCCTCAGAGTCCCTAATGCAAGATAGTATTCGGTCAGGTTTTCGTCGTATACTAAAGACAATTGAAACTAATTTAAAGCTAATAATTCTGAATTATTGATTAATTTTCTCTCCGATTTCTTAAATGATAAATTGTCATTATTTTATATTGATAATCAGATAGATATTACCGGGGTAATTGGAAGGAAACGTTGCAATGAATGTCGACCAATTTGGTATTAGAATTAAAGATTCCAAAAAGACACTTCGTGGCCTCGTGAATATAAGAATTGGTTAATTTTTGCAGTTAGCTGAGAGTCGGAAGTTCAAATACCGTATGAGTTTGTAAAGTTCATATACTATAATAATACAGCAGGGATGACAAGAAAATGATATAACGCAAAATAAGACAAGTATAAACGAATCTTCTATCATAGTTAAATAAGAACAATAATTACCTGAAGAAGGCTGTTGAATGCATGATCGAAACTTTATATCTATGCTCAGCAAGATGAGAATAATAATCCAAGTAAATCAATGTACAGGGTGTCACTAAAGTCTGGACACATAGGAAATATCATTAGGTAATATCTTTTTTTTTACCTCCACAGACTAAACATGGTTGCTTGGAAAGCGCGTCAACCTATGCATCACAAATGATGGAAATCATATTGAATATGTTATTTGTTAATTTGACACCATGTATAATAATTATTAGGGACACCATAATAATTTAGGGACACCACGTATAATAATTATTAGGAACACCATAATAATTTAGGGACACCACGTATAATAATTATTAAGGGCACCATAATAATTTAGGGACACCACGTATAATAATTATTAGGGACACAATGTATAATAATTATTAGGGACACCATAATAATTTAGGGACACCATGTATAATAATTATTAGGGACACCATAATAATTTAGGGATACCATGTATAATAATTATTAGGGACACCATAATAATTTAGGGACACCATGTATAATAATTATTAGGGACACCATTATAATTTAGGGACACCGCGTATAATAATTATTAGGGACACCATAATAATTTAGGGACACTACGTATAATAATTATTAGGGATACCATAATAATTTAGGGACACTACGTATAATAATTATTAGGGATACCATAATAATTTAGGGGTACCATGTATAATAATTATTTAACTGTATTTATTTCTTAATTTCTGCTCGGAAATCTATCTGTTCAGTGCAGATATCTTATCGATTTAGGATTAGATAGGTTCACCCTGCGTCCGGTTCGCACTCCTCGTCGGTCGTTTAAACAGGAAAAGAGGTTTATCCATTATTATATGTTTAGGGTTGTGTTTTCGGTTAAAGTCTTTTCATTCTCTTTCACTCCCAGTAGCCACCCCCGTGTCTTAGTGACATTATCGCCTTGCTTCGAGGAATTGATTAAAATAAAAAGGTGACAAAGGTGAATCAGTAACAGAAATTAAGATAAAATCATGTAAAGTTCATGCGCAACTCGAACACTTGCTTCCCGCGGATAAGAGATTCTATTTCAAATCTCTCCGGTGATTTAGTTACGAACTGCGCTGCCTACAAGCGATCATAGATTGACGATCTGGGTGATTACGATAAGAAATAAGAAAATACCCGCGAGGAATTAATTAATAACAATACATCGCCTAATAAATTTCAATCATATAATTACAAAGATGGGAAAATTGTCAGTCTAATTAATGGGTTTTCGAAAGCAATTTATTTCTTAAAATTAAAGTTTCAAATATTGCACAATTACAGTTTCTTTGTTTTTACATTTTACCCTTCACATCAGCTATATATTTTTTCTACCAAATCTAAGTTTTTTGTGCCAGACACAAAACTTAGTCTAGTAGGAAAAGAAAAACACAAGAGGCGCAAAACTTTAAATCATGGCAATCACTGCGTAAAATTTCAACAGAAAAACACATTTATTTACAGTTACAAAAAAAAGGTACAATAGAAGTTTGCACAAAAATTTCCTTCTGTGCGCCACAAAGGCAGGATAATAATTTCAAGGATTACCAACGAAAAAGGAAAATGACAGCAAGGGAAAAACAATTACTTTGTAAATAACAAAACTGAAAACAATATAAGAAGTCTGTAAAAAAAACAAAGGTTCAACAACCTTTTTGAATAAACAAAAAGACTTATTTTCACAGCAGTTATTTTGAGAAAAAAAAAGTCCCTTTTAACTTTACACAATTCGTGCTTGAAAATTTCTTCCAAATCTTTTCGTTTTAGGCTATTCAACCTCAATAGAATTTTCACTTGCAATTTTGATCTCTCCACGTTTGGCTGTTAACTGGTGTCTTCTTTGACGTTCTCTTCTTGGTGACAAAAAACTTCTTTGATGTCGACAACCTGCCTTGTTCCGTTGTTGCCCCAAAGTCTTTTCCTGTGTTTACGAGCCCCTCAGTTAGATCAGTTCTCTTGAAGCGTAGCACCAATACCATCCTCCTCGACAGTTAATGGCGCTTCCGTCAATGGTTCACTCTTTCTCTCTCTCTCTTATCCGATGGAAACAATCCTCTTTTATTAAAAAAAAGTGAACGTCATATCGGCACACTTCAACTTTTTGAAGAGGGTTCAAGAAATCTGCTCTTATGAAAACTTTCTGTAAGAATTCTAAAAACGAATCCGCAATAAATAATTTGGACGGTTAACCGCTTGAACCTAAAGGACCATAAAAATATCACAAAAATACACTTCTCGCAAAAAACGTGTATTAAGAACAACATAGGCGATTAATATAGAATTTTAACATTTTAAAAATAATAAAAATGAAATTTTTATGCAGCATGCTCGATATGATTGTTTTCTTTCAAACGTTTCAGACGATATACCCTCAGCCTTTTTCAGGTATCTGTCCTACTATTTCCATAACGTTCTTGGAATTTTGAACCGAAAACTTTATTCAGATTACGAGTGCAGACTGTTCTCATTCAGTTTTCCATATTTAAGATAGATTTCTTACTCGTCTAATTCACTTTTGTGTTACATGTCATTTTTCTTTCAACTAAGTCAGTGTTATGGAGTGGTTTCACAGTGGATGGCCTGTATTTGTACTAAGTCGGTTCTAAAATAGGTTCGACGTACAAAACGTTAGGAACTTGATATAATAGGTAATGACGCAGAGAAATCTAGTGGCGGTCGCTGATACTTTAGTATCAGGCTAAAGGTCGTCCGGCATCGACTGGCTGACGATATTCAGTCACCCCCCACCCCACACACACACTGGGGCGGCATGTGACACAAAGTCGTTTATTTATTGTGGGTTCTCCGAGCCCGTGGGATCGGCCCAAAAATATGCCCATTGAACCCGTATAAAGGGCTCAGGGCCGGTTTACCTCCCCGAACGAGACTCAGCCCCTCGGCGTAGCCTCGTTCGGGTTCCTCCCCGCCCGAATGCAGAGAGTTCAACCGAACAGTCGCTCAGAAAGTGAGCGACTGACTGAGTGACTCCTTACTCTTACTACTCCTACTTATTATAGGTGGGAGAGTCTATTACCTATAGAATAGGTGTGTTCCACTATAACAGTCAGAATATGAGATTCTTCAGTACTACAAGACCCGGAGATTGAAGTAACAATTGCAAGCGATATATTTTAACCAAAGCTCTTATGCCATCAGTTAGGTGTCTTTTGTTTGGAAATTTCAGATAGGATACAGAATACGTAGGCAGACATATGAAAAAGGCCAGGAGAAACAACAACTGAAAGATTATGAATAATGAATATAACAAGCGAGTTAGACATACTGGTCCGAATAGCAAAGCATAATTTCTTATGTAAAAAATCCAGAAAAATACAATTTCTTGAGTTACAGGTGTAAATATTACTTTATAAAATTTCCTATTACAAATAATTAATTTGATGTCGAAAATTTTTTTAAAATAAAACCACAAAAGATGAACGAGACAAACACAAAAAATCAAACGTAACTTTATAATACAAATGAGTTTATGGCACGACGTGTTTGCAAGCAGTTCATTCATTATGGAACATATTCGATCCTTTTTGGGTTCCAAACTATTGTAATTCTGTATTATACTAAGCTTATCCCTTACATAGCTAATATAATAGAGTCACCTAGACATAGTGTAATGGTTAACAAGTTTGTCTTGTTAGATTAATTACGGCTTAATAGTGAGTTTGTTCCTCTATACTTTCCACCTTGTGTTACAACTAAGCTACGCTTTGGCACCGCGACGTAGTGTAAGGATTAGAAAGCTTGTCTCACTACATCAATTACGACTGAATAGTGAGTTCGATCCTCATTGGGCGTCTCACTCTTTTGGCCTCATGCCACATCTAAGTTACGTTTAGAAAATTCTTTGCGCACTCTTACGTGGTGTAATGGTTAGGAAACCCATCTCTCTAGCTCAATTACAACTGAGTAGTGAGTTTGATCTACACTAGGTGTACCTTACTTTCGACCTTGTGGCATATCTAAGCTACGCTTAAAAAATCGCCATAGCTAAATGTTATGGGAACTTACCCATAATAATAATGGATTATTCCTGACCTTATAAATACTGCGCCTCTCAAGAGGTAGGGTGATATTGCAAGACGGGAGAGGCAACCCAGCCCGATATTAGGCTAGTTTAGAGTTTTTAGTTTGAATCTTTAGTTTCCCGTTTCTGGTTAACTTAGCTAGGGTATGCATGCTCATGGGCCCCTTTTATTTCTGTCCCTATTTTTCTTTAGTTTAATGGCCCATCCCCTCCCTCGTTAGGGTGTCAGTGATGTCAGTTCTCTGGTTGTTGCGGGATGACTTTCGTTTCGTGTGTGTGTGTGTTTTCGTTTTTGTTATTGTGTCTAAATGAGTGCGTGTTTGTGGGTGTGCTTTGTTTTTTTAATGTTATAATCCCGCAATTATTTCGTCCAGTTAACTGATGTTTCTGGCACATTTAGGGATTGTAGGGGGTTTATTACAAATGTACGAATAAATAACGATATTGCAAGACGGGGAGAGATAATTGAGAGCATATTGTAAGGACATTGGAATAGTGATACTTGTCGAGACAACATAGTTCACTCTAACCAAATCTGATAGTCAAGGTTAGAACCAACTTCCAAGGTTAGAACCAATGAAAGAATAACACGAACACAGGTATGGAATACAAAGATATATTACAACAGAAATATAATACAAACAAGTAGAAGTATTTGTAATGACTATATGCTCTCAATTATCTCTCCTCGTCTTACAATATCCCTTGATACCTCTTGAGAAGCGCAGTATTTATAATGTCAGGAATAGTCTGTTATTATGGGTAAGTTCCCATAATACTAACATAAAAAGTTAGTAGACGTTTGATCATCTAGTGAAGTTATTTTTACTGAATGTTTTGATATATTTTAATCCATCTGGCATATTTAAAACAAATTTTAATAAAAACCGTTTCTTAAAAACATCCTCCTCCTCTATGCTGTAGAGTTGTATCACTCACTTTTGAAAAGTATTTTTCGAATATAGTGGAATGGTTTTCGTTGATTTCTCCACGGTTCCGAATTCATAATTTTCCAACTCTTAGACTGGCTGCCACCTAGATTAGCGAACCAAGTTTACTTTGCCATTTAACCAACTTCTCTTTAATTAAATAACATTCGGACGTAAGCGATCGTAACTCTCCACAGATTCATTTTCTTTATTATCTGTGAATTGCCATGGGAAGGGATGTGGTTCCCCATTGCTTTCTCCATTGTTTTAAATTCTTCGTTTCCCATCTCTTAGACTGGCTGACACCCAAGCCTAGAGAGCAGAATCTATAAAGCTTGAGTCTCAGAGATGGATTCGTGCTTTTTCCAACACTATCATTTCAAAGTGAACACAACTGACTAGGCCGGGATTTCAAGACATCTCACCAATTCCACTTTCAAGGCAATAACCGTTATTTTACGATCACATCCGCAGTCCAATCAATACATTTTTTTTATAACTGTTTAATGGATTTAGAAAATAACATGTAGGCTTTTTAAAGTAGCATCACTCTATTCTCTTTAAAAATCAATATACGGAAATCCTTGCTTTTATTTGGGCTGGGATACCGATTAGAAATTCCGTCAGAAAATACGAAAAATATTTGCCCCCACGTTGTTCAGAAAACGCTTATTATAGGATCAATCCTCTAGGCAACTGACTACCCCGCTATATGTCATCTTTACACGAGCCAGACCAAAACATCCATTGCTACCGTATATGGGCTGGAGTTGTTCAGTCTTCATTTGTCTCTTTCGATAGAGTTAAAAGCGTTAATATCACTTTGTGGATGGGGAATTATTTCCCACCCTACAACCCTTTTCCCCACAGTTGAATATTCTCAGGTCTCTCTCTAATCTCCCGCTATTTCCATGCTACATTTTTTTGTTCCAACAGTCCAAACTTTTTCAACTTAGACCCGCGTACAGAGGATGAATTATCCTCATTTTCTCTGTAATCCGATAGTCAGAAGTAACTTTCACGCCGGTAGCTTTTTCCAAATGACTACTCCTTTGTGAGATAGACTCCCGGAATTATTTTTTTCCAAATCAATATAATCTTAACCTCTTCCTGTCTAGTGTTACTTTTCCTACATGATCTCATTAAACTGCATTTCTTGCCATCTCTTATTCTCATACAACATAATACGGTAACCCTCTACATTGAGTGGCTCTTGGGCCTTTTACTGGATGAAAATAAATATGAAAAAAGAAAAGAGAAATGATTAAAATTAACGGCGCTTACATGCTTGTTTGAAGTCAGGATAAACTCAGTGATACTATCATACGAACCTTTACAATCAGGAGTATGAAAATTTAAAAAAAATAAAGATATTGTAATAATCAATGATGATTGGCAACTTTCCTTGGAAGACAATATGAAAGAATAATTACCTAATCATTATACGTCTTTTTACATTAAACAAAAAATGTAACGTGAAATTTTGAGAAGCTGCCATTGTTTGACTCCTTCTTTCAATATATCTGTGCCTCATCTCTACATTAGGTGATTAGCTTGTATTGTTGACAACTAAAGAAGTCTTTCTAGCAATCAAAGCCAAAAATCTTTATAAACTACTGGAAATAATAGACAACTAATGATAAAATGTATAATGGCGACTCGGAAGGGTGACCTTGAACAAGCAAAATAGAAATGGGAGGAAAATGAAGAGATTCAGCAACAATTTCCTTCTGACAGTGTTCTTTATATTCGCCATTCCTAGTAAAAAAAAAAAATTGATAGGGCTTAGAATTAGGTACAAAGGCGAAAATATGCATGTACACTCCGCGTAGATTTAGCGTGTGACATCGTTGACATTATTTAGTATTTGTCTGATGAATATTATTTTCTAATAGCTCTTTAACAGAATGTGTCTAAACTCAGGATTTCGTGTTGTAATTATTGCTTTTCTCATAAATGATAACTGTTTATTATAACAGTCCTTCTATATGGCAGTGAATACTGGACAATCTCATCAAATATGAGGAGACTTGAAGCAACGGAAAGGTGGTTCTATAGAAGGATTTTGAAAATACCATGAAACGAACATAGTTTTACGGCGAATTTATGTAATATCTGTCTAGAGTATGGCAGCGAATGCTGGACAATCTCCTCAAAGATGGAGACTTGAAGCAACAGAAATGTGGTTATACAGAAAGATGCTTAGGATACCTTGGACCGAACATGTTAGCAACGGCGAGGTTTTAAAGAAAATGGAAACAAAAAGGATACTTATACTTAACAGCAGGAAGATTCAGTTGAAATTTCAATGGCGCATAACGAGGAAAAAAAGCTCAGAAAGTTTGATAGTCGCAGAAAAGATTGAAGACAAGCGGAACAGATTAAAACAAAGCATGATCTATCTATCAAGCTTAAGTATATGGATGGAGGAACAAGGTTTAGGAGAGATAACAAAAAGCAAAAATTATTAGTAGCTACAAAGAAAAGGAAATTGTGGAGAGCCATGATCACAAACGTTCTGAAGAGAGATGATACGTAGAAGAATCAAATATTTAAAATATTGTAGTTCTCATCTGAATGTTTGAACGATTATGCAAAATCTCTTTGTCAGTGCTATATTAAAACAACACTATTTAATTGAAATTGTATATAACTATAAACACAAACACCCAGATAAAATAAATCACGGTAAAGAGGTGAATCGAAAAAAAAATAATAAACAAGAAAATATACAAAAATGTTTTAACCGATTTGCGATCCTCGGATCCAGTCTAGGACAAAGATGTAAATTGCTTGCATAACGTTTTAAAACAATACAATAACAACAGCCAGGAAATCGGCTGAGGAGAAAAGAAACTCAACTTCCTGTTATATTAAATCCCAGCAGCCATTTCTTTTGCTTGCAGAGCGAAGGTTGTATATACCCAATGTATAATACAATATTATAATGGAATGATCAATATCAGTTACTTCATATTTTTCTCTCTATCTTGTACTAATATTTAAATAATTATATTTATCATATATTGTTGTATCGTCGAGTTTAATGGCACCCAGAGAAGAATGGAGGGCTTAATATATTTATTCAATACCAGTATCCGGTGCTAACGGATACATACAAAAACACAGAACAATAAGTTACAAAACAATTAACAAGATAACATACAAGGAATAGAGGGGGGTCAAATGCTGTATAGGCAAACGAAGTAAGATCAGTCCGAATATTAATCAGCTTAGTATCACATCACTAATCCACTGTTGAAGTCCTTAATCGTAGACTATTTAAGGCTCCGAGCCAGGTCAGCTGGTAGAGTGCTACACTATTTAAATGAAAATATTTACAGATCAGAGAAATAAACTTTTACAATGTAATTAAAACAATGTATAAAGACTATAGATGTTGAGAATGGGGATAAATATCAATCGGAATTTAAAGAAAAAACCGAATCACGAGAATGCATCGTTAATTTTACAGCTTGAGGAGTACTTATTAATATTTACTTTACTAATTGACAACGTAAAAACTTGTCAATTCGTAAAGCTTGTTTAAATGTATCAGATTACTGTCTTAGCTACTGGGAATTATACTATAAGCAGAAGCCCAAATCTAAACTTAGAAAACACACCTTCGCATTTCGATTTTTTTCAGAGCTATATTCGCTACTTCTTTTACAGCCCTATCCTCTTCACAAAATCTGACCAAATAACCAAACGTCGGAATGTTTTCTACTCCTTTCTTGGTCAAGATGAGAACTTTTTAATTCTCCTTCGTAGCAGCAAAGTTATTCAGAAATCGGCAGATATCGATAAAGATGTGAAATTTACGTTTATAAAGTTATTTCTATTTATCATTGACTTCCTTGTTGCTCATCTGCTACGGTTAACCGTGCCTTTCTGCATCAGATTAGATCTTTCTTGACTAAATGAGAAGTCAAAAGTTTTGTTGTGTGTTCAGCAACATCTACTTTGGACAAGTACGTTCGACTATCTTTTCGTTCATGATACAACTCGAAATGGGCTTATAGGTTACAAGTAAAATATCACAACTAACTTCAAAAGTAGAAAATTTGAAAATTGTTTTCAAATAGTAATGCAAATTTTAAATTAGAGAAATGTTTATAAAGACTCAAGGTTAGTGCTGGACACATGAATCATAGCAACGGCCTCGTTAGATCTGTTGCGGATTTGAATAAACTAACAACAAAGAAAAAGACGAGAAAGGTTTTTAAATATAAAAAAAAATATATAAAATATTCGTGTTTTTACAACTAATCTTTTTTTCACTGTGTATGAGTGTTAAAGTTCCTTGTTTGTAGTTGTTTGTTAAGAAATGTGATTTCTTCACGTGTATTGTGAAAAAAAGAGGCAAGGGAGAAAGTTTGGAGAAAGCATAAATGTCCCGTAGCTTGGTGAAGGAGAGTGTAAATGTCACGTGGCTTGGCGAGGAAAAGTATAAGTGTTACGTAGCTTGGCGAGGAAGACGGGTGAATGAGTAAGAGAATCTGTTTGAAGCCTTCGTCGTGTACCTTTGCCGTTTCTTACTTACTAGCTTGTCTGGTCTGGTGACTGCTTATTTACTCTTCAAAGGGATGTTTTTTTTTATTGCTGGTGGGAATGCGAACCATTGGTTGAAAAATATTAAATATTTATTTTCCAAGGATTAATTTGTTAACCAGAAGGATGCGTGGATACTTCCATTCGCAAACCATTTTTTTCCATTTGATGATTGAAAATCTTGGTGTTTATTTCTGTCTTCACCCCACAAATCATTGCAATTGTAGCAGTCTTTATTTTTGTTGGCGGACTGATTACGTTCTCAGTTCAATCATTACTTTTCACAAAGCATTCTACTCTAGTCCAAAGCGAGACAAAGCATAGCTTAATAAAAAAAGATACGTCATTGTGATAGGGCCAGAAAGTTTGTTTCGCATCACAGTAATGATATTTTCATCGGGTGTTGATCTTTGCTAAGTCGAGCTTTCAAGTTGGAGGACATCGGTTGTAGTTTTACCTAAAGATTGATGGACTTAAATATGCTATGCGTGGCTTTCAACCTAGATATGTGGAGTGGAACTGTCAAGTGGGCCCCTGCCCAGCCATACTACGACTACACTAGGTCATAAACAGTTCCAGTTTAGATATTGGTCTGCTCTCCTTGTAAAGCTAAAACATTGCAGGAGTCAGGTACTTTCTCGAACTTTCGAATCAGCCGCTCATGTGTCCAGCATTTTTAGGAATGGATCGTATAAACTGATTCCGCTGGGGTAGTGGAGTGAACTTGAGACTTAATGGACGTTTAAATAACGGAGTGTTATGGGGTCCTCCCCTTTTTCATATAAGTGGACTCGACCAGTGTACCTGGACTGCTGCCTTTAAATACCCAGAGTCAGTCAGGAGAAAGTGAGTTGAGGTAGTCAGAAAGACTGAGATTGTGACTGAGTTGGAGGTAGAGTAATAGTGTGAGGTAACCGCTTGTAGAAGTCAGTTACAAGCACGCCCGACACCAAGGAAGTCCTACTTGAGACATATATATATATATATATATATATATATATATATATATATATATATATATATATTATTATTGCTACTAGCCGCGTTCCTGGATTTACTAACAGTATTACCCTTTGTATTATGGTGTAAATACATTTTATTTCTTATATTTAATTCTTTCGTTTGTCATTCATTGGAGACCGAATTTCATCTCGGAATCCACAACACGGAGCCTTATTGAAAATTCGACTATTCATCGTGACTGCAGAAGACTCTCTGATATTGTGATTGCTTCTGAACAATTTCATCACAGGTGAAGAATAGACTTGAAGCAACTGGATATATAGTTTAACAGAAGGATACTGAGAATACCATGGGCCGAATATGTGAGCAACGACTAAGTTCTAGAAACAACGGAAACAAAATAGACACTTATGCTTAACATCAGAAAGAGACAGTTGACATTTTTATGGAAGTTAATGAGGAACCATGGCTTGGAAAATTTGAAACTCACAGGCAAAATGGACTGAGTAAAGCAACACATGACATGCCTAGCGAGTTTGGGTAAATGGAAAAAGGTTTAGGAGTGTTAATAAAAAACAAAACTCTACAAAAGAAAATAAATTGTTGAGAGCCATGATCACCTACATCCTGAAGGGACACGGCATATAGAAAAAGATTGATCAAATATTTAAAATATGGCAATTGTCACGTGAATACGACCTAATAGGGTTTCCATTAAAATGTCTTTACTATTTCTTAAAACAGATACAGGTAATTTAGAAGCCGTGAAAGTGATCAAATATCGATGGGCTGTATACAGCTAATACTCAATGAATCTATCATGAGATCATTCTAATTATTTTCAAGTTCAGAGACGACGTCTACGAAAATAACATTCAAATTGGTTTGATCGATTTTGAAGTATCAATTTCAATCTCCTTCTCACAGTCTGAATGAGCGTTTAATCATGTTTTAATTTTCGACTATTTTTGTTTAGCAACCTACGACGCAGCCGAATGAAATTCCAACCGGTCAAGCCAATTCAAAACAAAACAACAAAAAAAAAAGCGATTAAATAGAAAACAAAGACAAAGAGAAAATGAAGATACAATTGATACCATTTTGCTCAAAGACAAACTTTCAATAATAGAATAAGCTTCGTCTTAAGTTTTTAAATTAATCGGATTTTTTTTAAATAGTTGTTTTATACAGAAAATCAACTTTTCTTTCCGTGCAAATCGTTCCGAACAAACAATCTAAACATTTTCAGAACTCGTTATTGTTTCGTTTAGAACTGATATCTGACTTATTAGAGAAAAGAGTAATCAGGAGGACAGTAGATAGCGATTGATATTGCATTTCAATTTTTGCAGATTAAAGTTGGCTGAAAAGCATACAGCGCGAAGTGCGAGAAAAGAAACTGTTTGCATAGAAATGATGGCTACATATACTACCCAGCTCAAAAGCATAGAAATGATGGCTACATATACTACCCAGCTCAAAAGCATAGAAATGATGGCTACATATACTACCCAGCTCAAAAGCATAGAAATGATGGCTACATATACTACCCAGCTCAAAAGCATAGAAATGATGGCTACATATACTACCCAGCTCAAAAGCGAAATGATGAGATCTCAGTGCCAGTCTAGTACTGCGCTAAAATTCAAAGAGTCTAGGTACCATAATGAAGAGCACGTTCGAAAAATTACGTATTTATCGAAAAGACACTGAGAGACTTCCGTACGGCCGTGGGAAAGTGACTGAAGCCGAGCTGCCAGATCAGGACCAATAATATTGCTGATTCTGCTTTGGATTTTATCAAGGAGCTCAAAGTAAATATCATGGGCACCGGACTATATCTGGCAGCAATATTCTTAGCATGGATGACTTATATATAAGATTCTGGGGGTGGGGTAATTGTCATTTGAGAACGGTAGCCCGAAAAGGCGCAACGGTCATTTCTCTGGTGATGGAAGGTCAGAATTGGATCTCCAAGGAAATTAATTTAAAATAAACTATAAAATAGTGTCAGTTTCCTTATCGTTCGTATTTTCCTTACAACTTTCTCGTTTATAATTTTGATTGATTTTTGACACTTGGAATTGCAATCTCGGTTTTATTGATTATTTGGATTTGAACTTCCTTACTGCTATTTGATATTTAGTCAGAAGTCATTTATTTGCTTCTAAGGATATTTTTCCATTTTTAGTTTGCTTATTCATCTGGAAGACATCTTTAGCTATGCTGATATGTTTTTAAATTTCTGTGCCACATTTTCTGTTGTACACTACTAAGACAGTTATGATTTTATATCTAAATTGAACCTAACTTTTTTATAACTTTCTTTGAAGTATTGTTAGGTAATTTCGATTAGTTTTTCTTTCTTCTTTCAGTAACATTTTGTACAATTAATCACAGTCGTAGACTGACGGTCTCAGAATTGTGATAAGGAGCACCAAACATAAGATAAAAAATCTTGGTGAAAAATTAATAACTATTTCCGCTCTACGGTGCTAACCAAGATTCGTAGAATGACGATTTGTGGATTGCAATAAATATCAGGAAGAATAACATAATGAGATATTAGTAAACATTTAGTCATTAATTTCGATTTACAATACTTTATTAACGATCGTAGAATGGCGATAAAATCCAGAGGAATAAGACGAAATAAATCCTTGTCAAAATTTAATGATAATTATGTTTGATCTACGATAAATACGACTGTAGAAAAACGGTCTGGGAGAAGCGAAATAAAGCAACAGAAATAATAATAATTTTTACAATGTATCTACAATATTTTATTTCATAAATCTTTCAATGTATAAAATATAACCAACGAAACACTCGTGTTACGAATATATTTTATTCGTAAATGGTGAACAGAATAAAGAAAATGTACAACAAACTTTATTTTGTATAAAAATGCAAAAAATGTAGCACAAGGCCAAAAGGGAGAATGGGGAAAAAGACTGTTCTTTTGTCGCATAATTAAAACTTAACTAGTTATAATCTCTTATAATTAAAATTTAACTACCAATAATCTCTTATAATTAAAACTTAACTAGCCATAATCTATTATAATTAAAACTTAACTAGCCATAATCTCTTATAATTAAAACTTAACTAGTCATAATCTCTAATAATTAAAACTTAACTAGCCATAATCTCTTATAATTAAAATTTAACTACCAATAATCTCTTATAATTAAAAATTAACTAGCCATAATCTCTTATAATTAAAACTTAACTAGCCATAATCTGTTATAATTAAAATTTAACTACCAATAATCTCTTATAATTAAAACTTAACTAGCCATAATCTGTTATAATTAAAATTTAACTACCAATAATCTCTTATAATTAAAACTTAACTAGCCATAATCTCTTATAATTAAAATTTAACTACCAATAATCTCTTATAATTAAAACTTAACTAGCCATAATCTCTTAGAATTAAAATTTAACTACCAATAATCTCTTATAATTAAAACTTAACTAGCCATAATCTATTATAATTAAAACTTAACTAGCCATAATCTCTTATAATTAAAATTTAACTACCAATAATCTCTTATAATTAAAACTTAACTAGCCATAATCTCTTATAATTAAAATTTAACTACCAATAATCTCTTATAATTAAAACTTAACTAGCCATAATCTCTTAGAATTAAAATTTAACTACCAATAATCTCTTATAATTAAAACTTAACTAGCCATAATCTATTATAATTAAAACTTAACTAGCCATAATCTCTTATAATTAAAACTTAACTAGCCATAATCTCTTATAATTAAAATTTAACTACCAATAATCTCTTATAATTAAAAATTAACTAGCCAAAATCTGTTATAATTAAAACTTAACTAGCCACAATCTCTTATAATTAAAATTTAACTACCAATAATCTCTTATAATTAAAACTTAACTAGCCATAATCTCTTATAATTAAAATTTAACTACCAATAATCTCTTATAATTAAAACTTAACTAGCCATAATCTTTGACCCAATATACCACAATATGCCTTACATCAAAACAGCACATTATTATATGCCGTTCTTACTATAATACCTAAGAATCTCTATGAAGTCCTAAGTAATCCCCATATGTACAATTTTTGTCTGTGGTAAGGAGTGGAATAAAAAAAAATTAAAAAACTAAATACCTATGTGTATTTATATTCTGTAACTAGCTATTTACATGAAACTAAATAAAATAATGTTAGTAATAAAACTTAAATCCTTATTAGTGGCAGAAGCATCAGTTAATTGGACGAAATTAAAGAAGGACTTAAATAATCAAAACACTCATTCGTCCTACCACTCACTCAAGCATACACTCATTTAAACACAACAACAAATACGAAAATCGCACCCGAAATACGAAAGGCTTCCCACATCCACCAGAGAACATCTCTTCCCGCCTAATGGGGGAGGGGTGGTGGAATTAAAGTGGAGAAAGTGGGGGGTAGAAATAAAAGAGGCGAATGAGCTTACATCCCCGAGATAAGTAAACTTTTTAAAGACAAAACCCAGCATTAAACTAATCTAATTTTGAAGTGGGTCGCCAGTGTTCCATCCAGTTAGAACAATATACTAATGCCTAACCGACATCAAAGTGCCACTCTAAATCCGCTCCTCTTATTTTACACGTAAGAATCATCCAACTTTTGCCAAATTCTGATGGGGGGCACCTTTCCGACCTAATCTTAACTTTAAGCTTATGCTTAAAGAACAAGATTAGTTGGGATGAGGTGATCTTCTCGTCCCCATAGAATTCTTCATGACGTGTCGTCCATATGATTCTCATAACACCTATAAAGCAAAAGAACACATAGTGTTCAGCCTTCGTCAACGACACCACATTGCTACAGAGGGGACTGGTCTCAAGGTCGAAAAAATTTCCGCATAGCACGCAAACCATGATAATTTCAATAAACCTGCACAACGGGACTACGAGCCTGCAGTGAAAAAGGCGTGATCCAGGTACTCTATCGCCTCACCGCAGCAAATGCAGTTTGGAGATATTCCAAGTCCGCCGAACAGAGTTGCTCATCAAGGTCGAAAAATTTCCGCATAGCACGCAAACCATGATAATTTCAATAAACCTGCACAACGGGACTACGAGCCTGCAGTGAAAAAGGCGTGATCCAGGTACTCTATCGCCTCACCGCAGCAAATGCAGTTTGGAGATATTCCCAAGTCCGCCGAACAGAGTTGCTCATCAAGGTCGAAAAAATTTCCGCATAGCACGCAAACCATGATAATTTCAATAAACCTGCACAACGGGACTACGAGCCTGCAGTGAAAAGAGCGTGATCCAGGTACTCTATCGCCTCACCGCAGCAAATGCAGTTTGTAGATATTCCCAAGTCCGCCGAACAGAGTTGCTCATCAAAGTCGAAAAAATTTCCGCATAGCACGCAAACCATGATAATTTCAATAAACCTGCACAACGGGACTACGAGCCTGCAGTGAAAAGGCGTGATCCAGGTACTCTATCGCCTCACCGCAGCAAATGCAGTTTGGAGATATTCCCAAGTCCGCCGAACAGAGTTGCTCATCAAGGTCGAAAAATTTCCGCATAGCACGCAAACCATGATAATTTCAATAAACCTGCACAACGGGACTACGAGCCTGCAGTGAAAAGGGCGTGATCCAGGTACTCTATCGCCTCACCGCAGCAAATGCAGTTTGTAGATATTCCCAAGTCCGCCGAACAGAGTTGCTCATCAAAGTCGAAAAAATTTCCGCATAGTACGAAAACCATGATAATTTCAATAAACCTGCACAACGGGACTACGAGCCTGCAGTGAAAAAGGCGTGATCCAGGTACTCTATCGCCTCACCGCAGCAAATGCAGTTTGTAGATATTCCCAAGTCCGCCGAACAGAGTTGCTCATCAAGGTCGAAAAAATTTCCGCATAGTACGAAAACCATGATAATTTCAATAAACCTGCACAACGGGACTACGAGCCTGCAGTGAAAAAGGCGTGATCCAGGTACTCTATCGCCTCACCGCAGCAAATGCAGTTTGGAGATATTCCCAAGTCCGCCGAACAGATTTGCTTATCAAATCATCAAGGTCGAAAAAATTTCCGCATAGCACGAAAACCATGATAATTTCAATAAACCTGCACAACGGGACTACGAGCATGCAGTGAAAAAGGCGTGATCCAGGTACTCTATCGCCTCACCGCAGCAAATGCAGTTTGGAGATATTCCCAAGTCCACCGAACAGAGTTGCTTATCAAATCATCCTAAACGGATCCCCACACCAAAAAGTGATATAATGCCTTACGAGACAACACCTGGACAACAAAGGGGTCATCTGCCGCGCGTGCTTGAGAGCAATCCGACATTCACAGTAGGAGGAGCACTCACCTCGGTGTAAACGGGAGGGGCTCCTCACACGAGTGCAAATTTCTCAAATATGGGAAGTTCTTGAAGGCGCCTTCCTTTCGTCCTCACCATTCAAATGCTGACACATTCTATCTAGGAACGCAAATGCGAAGCGTATATTGATGAATCTCAACGTTAGGCATACTCAACCCGCCTCCAGGGGGATAAAAGTAACAAATCTTTCAAACTACCTTGGGAACTTTGCCTCCCCACAAAAAGGAGAACAATAGCCTTACTAATGTCATTAGTATGACATACGGAGAGTAGGTAAAGGAGAATCGTACTTCCCCCCTCCACTTTAAGGAAAAATTTTTCCGGGACCACAGACAAAATGCGACTTCGGTTTTCTCACGTACCTCAGACCAATTCATTTCCAATAGGAAATCGTGATGAAATCAGACTGAATATCTTGACCGAACCGTCCGTCCAGAGGAAAGATCCAGGAAAAGAAACACATTATTGCAGTTGATCTTGGCCCCTGTTACCGTGTCGTATTGTCTGATCCCTTTGCCGATTTCACCAATCTCTACTCGACACAAGAACCGAAACATCGTCAGCATAGGCGGAGTACCTATCCGGAGTGGTAGCACCAAGTAGGGAAATTCTGCATAGGACCAGATTCGTCTTTTAACTGGCGCCAACGCAAGAACGTGCAGCAAAGGCGAAACCGGACAACCTTGACGAATAGAGCGAGTCATTACGAAAGGCTGTGATTGAAACCCATTTACTTACACATACAGCTGCAAAAGTACAACCAGAAACCGGTGGCGGTAAGGACAGCCTCCGGAAATCGATGGTCAACCCTATAGAATGCTTTGGACTGATCTAAATTGATCAGCGCTGCTTAACTGTTGACTTGCTCGATGATCAAGCGTACCAAATGATGGCAGTCCTGAATTGTCCTGCCCTTCATAGCACGTCTGTTCGATGCCACTCAAACTAATGACCGCAAAAAGCTAGCTATGATCTTGGCTAAAATCTTCAACTCTTTAATTAACATCGTTAAAGCCCGAAGGGTACGTGTCTCATTCCCACCGTTTTCATCCTTGTGTAGCAACTTGATCACACCCCTGGCGAAGTGTTAAGGTAGAGACCCCTGCTTCATCCAGTTTTAAATTAGTTCTAGCAAAGGAACAAAAGCGGGCGACTACCTTAAATATCTAATTCCGGAGATTTGTCCAGACTAACGACCTTCAGAGCTTCTCAGATTTCCGGCTCTGTGATGGGACCCTCGCACCAAGCCGCTTCAGCTGCCTCGAGACAGGAAAAGTTGGTTAAATAGGCGTCGATCTGTTCATCGAGCACCCTGGTGAACAGATTCCGAAAGTAGTCACAGAAAGCCTCATATGTACCCGCATTTGTTATCACGGTTCACCTAACCAGCAATGTGTCGCACCTGATATGTCTGTTGGGTGCATTTCTAACTTCCACTTCACGTAATGCTGCGTCCATATTCGTCACCTCGGGAGATATTCTTTTTAAGCTTGCCCTAACTATCACTACTTGACACTTCTTGATAAACAAGTAGACCAACTCTGCCTTAGCTACGGCTACTGTCCCAATATCATCGGATTTAATTGCTCGATTAACTTTTTCTTCACACGCCGTTTGCGCTGCTAATCAAACTAGATTGTGTCGACGATTATAATCAGCTGCAAACAACATATTTTTGTATTTAAATTTAACGCAAACCCGAACTTGGACAAGAGAGCACTACATTCTCTTAACTAAGACTCGGTTGAGGTAACTAGAAAGCATCACTTAAGTCGAGCTTCCCCTATTAGTCCAGGTCTACACTACTTCCCAGGGATGCTCATTACGATACTTATCGACGAGATGAAAGCCGTCGATAAAGTCCCGAAATGGCTTTACATCCGGGTTGTTAGTATTCGATCTTTGCCCTATACGATATGTCGGGGTCAAGGATGGTCAGACCGCTCATCATGCTCACTGGGCGCTTAAACCTCAAAACTAACTTTATCCATTATGTTAATATCCAGCATGCAAAGCCTTTCTGCCGTATCTGTTAAGACAAGAACACACGCCGCGCCCAAAGAGTTCCTCATCGACCAGAAAAAAAAAAAACCTTCCGAGCGATCCTCAAAACATGCTGAATAGAGAGCAAAATCTTAGACAGAATGCATTCACGGTCGCAAGTTGAAAACCCGGTCTGCTATACACCACATAGACTCACCTTGAGACACTGCGTGACTCCGACCACGGCAACCAGAAAGACATTTAAGATCGATTAGGGTTCTCTTCTGCATTGAACATGGCCGGGGTGAGGACACCGACGGCCTGTCACATTGAGCCTAGATCCATTTCACTTATTATGGTGCCATCAGGACACAGACCGCCAATATCTAAAGGAAACATTAATTTAAGAGCTTTATACAGGGAGGGGTGAATGAAAATCGCGGGACTCCGAGCACAATACTGCAATCAACTCTTTATCTTTTCATTGTCAAAATAGGCCAGTGGGGATCACGCTGAGATGGAATAATTGGCCTCCTCTATCATGCAACAGAAAATGGACGACTCTCTAACTGCTTCGATAGTTCCTTTTTATAATGTTCATGTTCTAACCGGTGCTTCCTGTTGGATACGGTGATATACTTTTAGGTGACCCGTTTTCATAAAGAGACCATATGATCTACTCTACACAATGCTTTAACATTTTTATAATATATAATTTTTTTTTCTTCAAAATATCTTAAAATATCTCCCGGGTCCTGTATGCAAAATGAGAAGCAGGGTTATATTTATCCTGAAAAGTATATTTGTAATATTATTAAGATTGTTTCCCCTTCTGTCTGTTTCTTCGGTTTGATATTCTCTGTAGAAATCTGGGTTTTGTGATTATATATCTTTTATACAATCATATCTAGAAATAAGGATTTTTTTAAAAACTCATAAGAAAAAGTTCTAAAAAGAGAAGATATTAATTAGATAGATTAGTAGATTAGAAGCAAGTTAATAATTACTTTTAATCAGTGACTTAATTTTTGTTTTAAAGATGTGAACATCCAAGGTTTTCTTTTGCGTGACATTGAAAGAGACTTAAAACAGCCTTCCATGATTTAACCGTAGTGAATTAAAAATCGATTTTTAATTAGCCTTAACGATTTCAAATTTCATCGATGAAACGCTCTCATTTTTATTAAAATTATTCCGTATTTAAAATGCGTGATACAAAGTGTTGTAGAATAACAAAACAAAAGTCGGAATAAAATGCAACAGATAGAAAAGAAATAATAGCAAAGTAGAAATAAATATTTTTAAAATTGCTATAATCTTCAAGCTTCTTCCAGAATTCTCATCAGTTACTTTTTCACTATTTTGTAAATCGAACCGGCAGACATTTAAATAATGCTATAACGGAATAAATAACAAATTACACAGAAACCTGGACAAAATGTTCATTTTTTACACTATTTACATCATTCGGACTATATCTTTGTCGTCATATTTATTACAATGTTTCAGCCGTTGTACGCTCCAGCCTTCTTCAGGTGGTTGGGTCCCGTCCTGTGACCGGATCTAACTAACGCCTTTATCCACTGTGGACAGGACTCAAAGAGTGTGAGTTCAATACCCGGTTAAGGCAGTGGAGAACTTGGAGAGAAGAATTAACAGGAGATACCTGATAACTGACGTCCATTAAACATGGCACGTGGAACTAGAACAGTTTACCCCAGTGAGCGAAATAAAGGGTTCAGTTCGACATTCCAATCACCCGAAGAAGGCCGGAGCGTACAACGGCCGAAACGTTGTGATAAATATGGCGACAAAGATGAAAACAATAATCCGAATAATGTAAATAGTGTACATAATACCTCATCTCAGAAATATAGACAGATGTTCATTTTTCTTTAAATTATCATCTTTAACTGCCATACCCCTACAGAACAGAGACAAGACTCACCACTGCTTTCCTTTGTTCTTGTTATGGATAGTGAAGTTGCGCTGACTCATTTACATAGGAAGCCACAAAGACTATAAAAAGCTATGGCTATTACCCAATAGGCAGTTGAGTGCATGCTACTTCTTTTTAGTCAGTAACGATACACTACAATGGCGTCGCCGATATCTAAAATCTCAGCGTACAATTATCGTTGGATAATTATGAGTATGCACAAGCGTGGCTTAAGATTCTAACAGCCAAAGCGCGAACAAAAAAAGCTGAAGGATTTGATATCGAGAGAAATATAGACGTTGAATATGAACAATCGTTGAAGGAACATTGCTATGAAAAAAGAAAAAAGATTACGATCTGTATATATAGTGACAATTTCTAGGAGGAAGAGACTGAGGAGACAAAAGCTCCCAGAAGTACGAAGAAGAATAAAAGGAAAAAACGTCTTCTGTACAGGGAGATGAGATGACTCATTTACATAGGAAGTCAAAAGACTATAAATAATTATGGATATTACCCATGGGCAGTTTTAGTGCATACTACTTCCTGTGAGTTAGTAACACTACACTTCACCACACAAGTAGTTTCTAATTGCCATCTCCATACTTTTTAATAATTGTACTTTTCGATTAATGTTTACCCAATACAAGTTCCAATGGCCACTGAAGGTTGAAGGCTACTGTGTACTGTTGTATGAGCGTCAGTAAAGGTAAGAAGTGCACTTGATGACTTTATGTTGGACTTTGCAGACTGAATTTATTTAGCTGCATATCAACATCTCTCTATTGGTTATTTAATGTCGAAATCTAAATATTTTTAACGGAATTTTATGCTTTCAACTACAGATATTTTGTACATAATTTTACGAGGTTCATTCAAAAGGTTCCAATCCTCACCCAAAACGACTTAGAGAAACAAAACAGTATTTTTTCAATATAGTCCCCGCTGATATCAATTCACTTGATCCAATGATGCTTAAGCATTGCAATCCCATCATGAAAGACTGTGGCGTCCTGGTCCTCCAAAACCTCCTCCACAGCACGCATGATCTCATCATTGTTTCTAAAATGGTGATCACGCTGGTGAGATTTGAGGTTAGGAAACAGGAAGAAATCAGATAGAGTTAAGTCTGGTAAATAAGAGGCCTGGTATAGCAATTCAAAGCCACAGTTGGCTGCTTCAGCTACCGCAAACAGAGCAGAGGGAAGGGAAGCGTTAGCCTAGAGCAAGAGCACACCTGTTCCCAGCTTCTCTCTGCGTTTCTTGATTGCTTTCCTCAGTTGTCTTAATTTTGATACATAATACTGACAGTTAATAGTTTTCTCCTTTTCCAGTTAGTCTATTCTGATTATATCTTATGAGTCCCCGAAAAAACAGATGCTATCACCTTGCAAATAGACGCTGCCTGCTTGAACTTCTTTTAGGGTTTTGAATCTTTGATTGAAGTTCGAAGTGGTAAACCCAAGTTTCAGCTTGACTGCACTGGAAATTCTAAGTATCAGCCTGGAAGCTAGTTAGAAATGTCCAGGAAATGCAGCTTCTTCTCTGGTCTCAGCATTCTTGCAACCCATCTTGAAGAAAGCCTGCGCTTATCTAAGATCTCAGTTAAAACAGTATGGACCGAACCAGAACTAATGCCTATGGACTTAGCTATCTCCTGCACAGTAAGACGTCTGTCATCCCAAACAATACGGTGAATGATATCAACTAGTTCATCTGTGTTTGAAGATTTTGGGCAACCTCCCACCGATTTGTCTATTTTTAGATTTGTCGCACACCTCTTACCTTTGTACCTTTCTGCAGAGAAATTAATCAGAAATCTGAATTAGCTTCGTCTAGTTTTATAAGCAGTGGTAATTTGTTGCCACAACAAAAATGTTCGACTAATGCTCTTCTTTCTGGGTGAAGCGTGCTTTCAGAGTATACTAATGTTTTTGTATATGTAGTTTTTAGGTCATAAAATGTATTATTGGTGATTTTTTAATTTATTGCTGGTAATTTCACTACAAAAATATATTTTAACCTTTTTTAGTAGTGTATTGATTGTTATTTGTTGGTAGTTTTACTATACAAATGTACTGTTTTGTTTGGGTTTCATTATTTGCCCTTAGCCGGGACCCTAACAGGTGCTACCACTCTGAGTCAGGGTGGTGCTGAGAAAATCAGTTAAGAGGTGGTTCCATGACCCTGAAAACCTCCAATTTCCTGATCAGATGCATTGCTTTCGGATGTAACTTATCTTCATACCCAAGACCTTGTTGCAAAGATATCGCTTAACACTAGACTTGAAGAGGTCAATATTTTAGTGATCGAGAAAACACCCTTCCGGGAGTCTGTTCCACAAAAAGGAATCAATCCGATTGAAAGGTATTTGTTATTAATGAAATAAATACGAGGTATGGTTCCTCCTTGTTAAATTAGTTACAATACCTCACAACGTACACAAGAAGCCGGAGCGTACAACAGCCGTAACGTCGTGAATTTATTAATAAAGATGACGACAAAGGTCTGAACTATTAAATTTTTGTAAATTAAATTTAATAGTTCAGACCTTTGTCGTCATCTTTATTAATAAATTCACGACGTTACGGCTGTTGTACGCTCCGGCTTCTTCAGGTGATTTACTCTGGAATTTCGAACTGGGCCCTTTATTTATTACACGGGGTGGGGGTTCTAATTCCAATTTCAATTTCAGTTAATTCCCTTTAGTAACTCATTTCTCCAAGTTTTTCACCTCTGCTTTGGCAGGTACAGAACTCACAAGTCTTTGAGTTAAATAACTTTTGAATTACTTCAGCCAACCCTTTTATATACTAGTTCATGTGTTATTAAGGTATGGCACGTGGAAAATATATATATATATATATATATATATATATATATATATATATATATATATATATATTACACACACACACACACACACACACACACACACACATATATATATATATATATATATATATATATATATATATTATGTAAAATGTGTTTTAAAGCAGTATTGTCGATGGTGCAACGGTTATCAGCCCGGAACGTGGAATCGGCCAACGAACCTGGCCTGATCTGTTGCGTTCACCGCATTTTGGAATTGCATAAATCTATTTCTTCTCTCCAATCGCTATGGGTTAAATTGTCGGATAGACTGGAATCTCTAGACTTATATAGCAGCTAATTCTATGAAAAAAAAACTTTAAATACAAAAGCAACCAGAAACCATTGCAGTCACTCTACCAAAAATCCGCCACAATTTACAGATAAAAAAAAAAGATCTGTGGAGGGTGGGGGGTTGGGTTGGCTTTGATGATCGCCTACACCATGAAGAAACATAGAATTGGAAAAAAAATGATGAATAGAAAAATTGAAACAATTTCACCAGAACGTGTAATCCACTGTTGACTGCTTCTTATTGCAATATATTTCTTTTAACTCTAACCTTATGACGGGCGCTTTGAAATATTGAATTTTAACAAACGTGATTTGAATTAACCTTAAATTTCTTAACTGAATCATTGTTATTTATAATATTTTTTCCTTATTTCCACTCCGTGATATTATCATAACAGTTGCAGAATACGGGCGTGAGATAAGATCTGTAAAATGATAACAAAAAATTAATTATTATTATTCTTGCCATGAAACTTTTTTTCATTATCATAATTAGATTAAGTACGTGACTTAATTCCTCTTGTCAGTTGGCTGCTTCGTTAATTCTTAGTGGCAATTTGAGGACAAATGAGGCTAAAGGCTTCTACAGCTCTATATCTAGATAAACGTCTTCCACAGACGAGTACGTCGATGAAAAGGTTGCATACAAGTACGAAAATAGATCAACGTTGACTTTGGCCAATGAGAAATTTATAATCGAATTCGTAGTCATGAATGTTCCTTTTGAAGTTCCGAGTGAATTATCAACTTTAGAATATCTCAGACATTGCAAAGTGTGCCTATTGAAATGTTGTAGGGAAATAAAAAGGGTGAGGGCACTTTCTGAAATATATCATTGAGTTAAGATGATACCTGATCTCATGTTAACAAGTGACTTTGATGGTCGTCATATCAGTACAAAAGGCTATCCAGATGGGTTTCTCTCTTTCTCTCTCTCTCTCTCTCTCTCACACACACACACACACACACACACACACACACACTCTCTGTCTCTGTTTCTCACGCGCACACTGTAATATCTATCTATGTTCTGATTTATCTAAATTTTAGCCTTGTTCACAAGGGTGATGTAATGGGTAAGCGGGTCGGAATGAGAAATCAGAGAACTGAGTTTGAATTCTAGAGCAGTTTGTTAATTTCACTTACGCATAAATACCCATGGGAAAGGTATGAAAACCACCTGTTCCCCCAGCTATGGGCTAAATATTAGCACTTGTTAATTCAATATTCATTTGTATAAAAAGAATTATTCTTACAGTCCAAAATATGTTTCGATGTAAAAATAACATATATCAAGCAATCAATCATGATGTGTAGGTTCGATTTTATGGACTGGATTGGGCGAGCTATTTAAATTCAATAAACCAATTTTTAAAAGATTATTTGTATTAGTTGTATGTAGAATTGGCTCACATTGTCAAGCCTGATATGCTTGTATAGTTCCTAGTACATGTAAATTCCCACTCACTCATGCCTATATTTTCACTCTTGAATTAACCTGTAGTATTCGATTGTTATATAATCGACACCAGTATTTCTCCAAATTTTCTGTTTTGTTGTGTCCTAGCTATTTTGGAGTTAGATGAATTGAATATTACAGGATTGCTGGAGATAACCAAAAAGGATTTAGCATTTCAAGTTTAGCATTTCAATTTCCTTCTGTGCAACTATATCTATCTCATATTCAAATCCTTTTGATTGTCTCTTAAAATGTTAATCGAGTTTTCTTACTTCCTATTTTCAGCTTGTCATTTAAGTGATTTCTCCATCCAATTTATCTTTTTGTCTGTTCTACTGCAAATGCTGGTTAAAATAATTATTGTTTCATTACTTGCCTCTGGTTTGTTCTTAACTCATTTGATATCGGAGCTGACAGAAACATCATTGTTGACAATTTATTTTCCTCTTGCATTTCACGTTGTATATGGCTGCCATTCGTCGTATACAAGACTTTGCGTATTGTCATTAAACTTCCTCGTATTTGAGCTTAATTTCTCAGTTTCTCCTCTTAACTAGTACAGGAAAACCACGACTACATTAGTCCATACATTAATTCCATCCTTTTTCTCATACCGAGTTTATTTTCAAAGATTTCTTGTTATTTTAGTGTATTCTTTCATGACTTATTCTTTCATTTCATCCAGCTTATGGAATCCGCTTCCACTAATTCTAGATACAAGTCATTTTCTTCTTTGTTCAACGTTCATCGAATAACAAACAAAACTCTTTCGTAATAGTTTATTAAAGTCTAATGTTCACAGACACTCCGCAATATATGTACTGGAGATAAAGAAAATAGTTCGAAATGTATAAAATTAAAAAAAAAAATGTTAGCAAAGAATATTCCTTGGTCTTTATCCAATCTTATACGGATAAAGAAATGATATCCAAATATACCTATATATATATATATATATATATATATATATATATATATATATATGTGTATATATATATATATATATATATATATATATATATATATATATATATATATATATATATATAATATAAAAGTGAACATTGAAGTTAACACTTAGAGGCGATAGTCTGTTTCATGCTAGACGCGATCCTCAATAAACCTTCTCAGACAATGAAGTAATTCCATCAGAAATTTTTGAACTTCCTTTCGGAAGAAAAGTAGAAATATGGTCCAAGCTTTCGACTTTCTTATATCATCTTCAGGAGAGGTAGAGAGAAATGGTGAATTTCGTAGAACTAGTGAGTGTTGTTACGTAGGACAGATGTTATGTTACTTATATACATTTGAGGATGCGGGCTCTTAAGTTATAATTGTTTTTACTTATTGTTGGTTGTTTTTGTGGCATGAGTATTGCTTCAAGAATCATAACTTTCGTTTTTTGGTATTGGTTTTGAGTAGCTTTCGAATGGTACTCTGATCCTTATGCTGCTTGTTTATGCGTTGTTTGATGAAACTTCGTTCCGATAAGTGACAAGCAAGTTTACGTGAGATTGTGGTTGTGGTATGTGAAACATTCTGTGTTTTTTAATTTTATTTACATAGAAAGTTTCTCAGAGTAGCCACGATAATTCATAGACAGCATTGGTCTTATATAGGGTGTTCGAAGTTTGGGATATATTCCTTTTAATAACGTAACACCCATGGCATGAAGATCGCATTGAAGCTTGGTGTTGACCACAGTATCCAATTTTACATTTACAAATTCTCTAACGCTGATAGTGAGCACTCCCCCCCCCATAAATATAGCATAACTTAAAACTATATTTTTATTATATTTCATATTACTATAAACGTTATTTTTAGTGGATTTATACAGGAGTTGAACCTGTATCGTTTTTATCCGTCAGGGAAACCTCTCGTATGGCCGAAACTTGTCGCTACGGGAATCCCTCTTTGTAGACCAAGGTTTTAATTACCTATTATGCTTCTCTCTTTGACATCTATATTTACTAGATCACAGTATTTTTTAATCCCACATTATTTCTGTCTCTCTCTCTCTCTCTCACACACACACTCTCTCTCTCTCTCTCTCTATATATATATATATATATATATATATATATATATATAAAACTAGCTCTCTGGCATGTCATGATGTCTGGTGGAGGGAGGCAAATCCCCAACGCATAATTACCGTACACATGCAATTATAACTTTCACAACTATTGTTAATCCTGACAGGCGCCAACATAGCATTTATTGAGAGAGTTGGGATTAACTTACTTTAAATTTATGTAATCAATTTGAACGGTTTAAGAGTGTGCTGGACTTGACGCATATTTGGAACGAAAAGCATACGTCCTCCCCTAAAATATGATTCAACACATTTTAGAAAACAGTTAGGTACCTTTGGAAGTCTGTGGGTTATACTGACAAAATATGGTAATACAAAAAAACAAAAAAACAAATGACAATGAAATTACTCCAAAGAAAATCATAAAGATCGTTAATATTAACAGCTATTCATCACAGACACTGGTATTCTATTCTATTCTAAAACTGTTATTGTATCAGCGTTGTTAGACGGACAGGCCCCCTACAGAGGGGCGGTAACGTTACAGACCCCTCTTTAGGGGGCCTGTCCGTCTAACAACGCTGATACAATATTTGTATCTCTTGTATTTCTCAAAGAGATTTATACCGATAAGTCATGCACAGAATTATATAGAAATTACACTTGTCCTCGACAGAGAATCTATAACACATATATACAACAACAAGTGAAAAAAAATAGCAAAGAGACATAGGGTCTTACTTGTAATAATTCACTACGGGAATTCGAGCTGATTGAGAATACTTCTGTGTTTCTAAACAAACTATATTTATATTTCCCAACGGGGAGTTTGAGCGGGTAGAATTTATCTTTTATGTCACTGGTGAGGACATTTATCAAATGGGAAACGGCGAATCATGTGTCTTTTCCTAACATGAGGACTGCAAGGTGCAGTTCGTTTCAATATCAGGCGCGGATATATTCCTAAAGGAAAACAGAACCATGTGCTTATGAGCTGACACTTTGGCAGTTCCATCGGGCGAGATAGATTTAGCCTCACACCGGACTAAAAAGAAAAGTTAAGTTTGATTCTTGGAAGCTAACTGACAGACTAACCACTTTCGTCCTTGCATGAAGTGATGTCACTAAGCAGCCGTCTCGTGATCTACGTGACTTCGTCTCCACTAAAGTGAGATAATCGACTTTTGCCTCCCTACAATCACATACAATGATTAAAACAGCCCGTGTAACAGAATTAAGACAAAACTCGAAAATTGTTTAATAATTTTTCTTCATTTAGTTCTTTTTTTATTTGCCGCGTCCCTTCAAGGCGTAGGCGATCATGTCCTTCCACATCTTCCTGTCCTTTGTTGCTCTTAATAAGTTTCTTTTCTTTTTGTTATTTCTACCAAACCCTGTTCTACCATCCATTTACTCAAGCTAATCAAGTATGTTACACGCTGATTTCCACTGTCCTTATTTCTCTCAAAATTCCCTGAGCGTATCAGATTTTCCAAGTCCACCTTCCTCATTAAGTGCCATTGAGATCTCTACTGCCTCTTTTTGATATTAAGTATAAGTTTCATTTTCGTTTTCATTTTCATTTTCTCCAAAACTTGCTCGTTGCTCATATGTTCGGTCCATGGTATCCTCAGCATCTTTCTGTAGAACCACATTTCTGTTGCTTCAAGTCTCTTTTCATTTTTGAGAAGATTGTCCAGTATTAGTTGCCATACAGGAGGACAGACATCACATAAAAGTTCAATACACTTTTCTTTGTTTCTAACAATATATGTTTGTCTCTTAATACTCTGCTTAGCTTTTGGAATGCATCTTTGGCCACCGCAATACGTCTTCCGATTTCATTGTCACACTTTCCATACTCTGTTAGAACACTTCCCAGATATTTAAATTTTTGTACTTGTTTGATATTAGTATCTCCGCTTTGTAATTTGACTTTGGGCTCATGCATTTGCTGGTAACTACGCATTCTTTCTTCTTTTACTTTATATTTAGTTCTTTCTTCCCGTTTTCCTTCGCTTCCTTCTGTAGAAGTTTCTGTAGATTCCGTTCCGTGTCTGATATCAACACTGTTATCTGCATAACTTATGTTGTTAAGATTGTGGCCACTACTAATGAATCCTGGTAGGACTTCTAATTCTCCCAGTATTACATCAATGTGTCGATTGAATAAATCCGGTGATAAGACATATATTTGTCTGACACCCAAAATGATACATTATTTACATTGTTCGGATTGTCGTCCTCATCTTTGTTGCCATATTTATCATAACGTTTCAGCCGTTTACGCTCCGGCCTTCTTCAGGTGGCTGGAATGTCGAACTGAACCCGTTTATTTCGTTCTGCGGTATATATCTGGGGTAGATTGTTCTATTTACACGTACCATGTCTGGTGGATGTCAGTTATCAATCTCCTGTTAATTCACATCTCCAATTTCTCCACCGCCTTAACCAAGTATTGAACTCACACTCTTTGGGTCCTGTCTCTGGATCTAACTAAAGCCTTTATCCACTGTTTCATGCGTCCTTGAGAACATTTGTGTATGAATTTCTGGGATTTATAAACCTAATTTTTACCAGTGTTCATATTGCAATTTTTGCTGTCATCATTTCATTTTTTTTACCAGAGACCATATTGCAATTTTCATTGTTACTATTGCTTTTCTCTGGCACTCTTTATTGCTGGTTCCCATACTGTATTCATTTCTATGCTTGGTCGGCTCAGATTTTTGTGACCTAGCATATGTGATGATTCCTTAAATTTACGAATTTTCCAATGATGTTCTTTGTTTATGATTTCAACCTGATCCCACAGAAGACATTAGAGTTTTTTAGATTTTAAGACACCATCGTTTTTCGTTCTTTTTTTCCACTACGCATAACTGTTGTTGAAAAGTTTCTGAGTGCTCCTGCCAGGGGTTGGTGTTAGTGAGACTCAGTCGTCTCGTTGAAATTCAGTGCAGGGACTGTTTTGACAACATCTTTCAGTGTTGTTGATCTTCGCTTATATATCCACTTGTGGGTTGCGTCCTTACGAACTCCTGGGCTGAAGCAAAAATTCAGCTTCTAACCTTTAGTGGAAAATACAATTTTACAATATTTTTCTTGCTGTTATTGTTGGTAGAAAAAAAAAGAAAAAGAAATGAAGAAATATAAAACACGGTGTGTTTTGAGCACATGATTCGATTTTACTTCATCAGCATTTCTGATTTTTATTGTCATACAGTTTGTTGGGTCTGAGTGTTTATATAAATGCGTGTGTTTCGAAATTTGTGTGTAAGGTTGTGTACATGTGTGTGTGCGCGTCTGTGACAGGAAAAGGAAAAAAACAGAGAGAATAGATAGAGAGAGGGAGGGATGAAGAAAGAGAGAATAAAAGAAAATAGAGAAAAAAGAAGAGAGAAGAAAAAAAAAACAGAAAATGAACGATAAGAGGAAGAAAGAGGAAGGAAGCAACAAGGTTAGAGAGAATGAGAGAGTGAAAAGGTAGTGAGAAAGAGAGCAAATAAAGAGAAATAGGGAGAGAAAAGAAAAAGGGAGAAATAAAGTAAAGAAAAAAGAAAGAAAAAAGGGAGAGAAAAAGAAGAGGCGAAATGGAGAGAGAAGACAAGAAAGACAAAGAAAAATGAGAGAAAGAGATTAATGGAGAGAAGAAGAAAAATAATGGGAAAGAATGAGAGAGAGAAAGAAAAAGTGAAAAAGAAGAGAAAACCGAAAGAAAAGATAAAACACAGAAAAGAGAGATAAAGGAAGAGGAAAAGAGAGACTCTTCTTTGCTATTAAATTCTTTTCCTATTCGATGAATAGGTGTGTATAGTGTGTGTGCATATTTACTCATCATATCTTCATTCAAGTATGTTTGGTTGAATAATCAGAACATATTAGGCCTATTTATTTTAATTTTAATCCCTTCCTATACAAGGAGCAAACAACCAATACTAAATAAAGTTAGATATGAATATAGCAATAAGGTTTTAGAACGTTTATAATAGAAATGTTTTTAAAAAAAATTTAAATTATAATTATGCAAATTAAAGTTACCTCCCTTAGTTCAAAACAGGGAAAAAAAGCCATCATAGCTTTAACAGCTAATATTTAAATTAATTATGACAGAACGCGTTCATGCGTGTTTAAAATTATTATAACGGAGCGCGTTTCTAACAAAAAATCATAGCTATCAGTTACATTAATTTTTTGTGTTAGCAATTCACCCCTGAAGATGAAATTGAAAGTACTTGGGAAAATGAAAATAAATAAAATCTACGGCGCCTTCCTTAATGAATTTAATATCAACATTAAGAAGTTGATCAGTGAATTCGAAAGGATTAAAATAAAAGTACATAGACATAATATATATATATATACACACACACACACACACACACATATATATATATATATATATATATATATATATAAATAAAAAAAGGTAAAAATAAATAGGCATAATACACACACACATATATTAAGAAATGGACAAAGTCCGACAATTTATTTATTAAAGACATTTTTATGTTTAACGTTCTTTTTTTTTTTTTTTTTATAGATACAAGTATTTAAGTAAATGCTCTATTTATAATAAACAGTATTAAATAACATTTACCGGCCTGAATGTACAGGAAATTTTCATTGAAAATATTCGTCCTTTGACAGGATTCGAACCTGCATCCTATACGGAACCGAGACGGTAAGGCACGTCAGCGTAAATGACGGTTCCGTTGGGCTCTTATGTCCATCGACTTTTGTGTTAAATTTTTATAAGTTCTAATGTTAATGATGTTTAAATGAAAATGTCCATGAAGATGGTCTTAAATAGACCGAAACGTCCGACGTCGACTTTATTTTAACATTAATACTACATAATTGCATATTCAGATTTTTGTTTTTTCTGTATTTTTCTTTCATACTGTCGGATTTATATCCATATATTTGTTACACACACACATATATATATATATATATATATATATATATATATATATATATATATATATATATATATATATATATATACACACATATATATATATATATATATATATATATATATATATATATATATATAATAAAAATTAGGAAATCACTCCATTCGGCTTCGTTGGTTTCGCTATCTTCAGACAATTTTTGTCAATTGATTTCCTAACGTTTTATTTTTCAAAAAATATAGCGTTCATCAATTTTTTTATTTTCAAGAAATAAAGCATTAAGAAATCAATTGACCGAAATCTCCTGAAGACACCGAAAGGCAGCGGAATCGGCTAATTTCCTAATTTTCTATACTTAAAGGCTCTACATGTTAATTTTTTTTCTTTTTATATATGCATTCAGCATTTTTAATACTACTGTTTCTTGGTCTATTTCAACTCTATTAACTTCTTTATTATATATATATATATGTGTGTGTGTGTGTGTGTGTTTGAGAGAGGAAACGAGTATAAAGCAGAAATAGAAATAAGGAGAGATAATGAGAAAATGAGGTGGAGAATACGTGCGGAAGTATGTGTATGCGAGCCCGTGAGCACGCGCGCGCGTGTGTGTGTGTGTGTGTGTGTGTGTGTGAGATAGAGAGAGAGAGATGTGTGAGAGAGGGAGCAGCCGTGATGAGTCCAAGGTAGAATTTACATCCTAGCACTTGGTTTGAGGGCGTGTACTCTAAGTGATAGTGTCTCAGACAGGGAAAAGTTCAGGATGGTGAAACATTTATCGGCATAAAAAGTGGTGAGACAAATATCTCGTCAATAACTGGCCCCGATATGGTTGAAAAAAAAGCTTGATCGAGCGAACATTTATGCAAACTATTTTCCTCCAAGTACTTTGTCGACATAGTAAGTCGTAGCATAAAGCTTTTGCACTCATTGTGAACCTTGTCATGATCGAATCAATACTTGCATATTTACATACATACATAGAGATAGATTGAATGAGATAGAGTTAGTGATTAGCGTTTACGTATGCCTCTTTTTATCCTCCTCTTCCTATGGAGCCATAGCGATGTTGGAATTTTAGGGGTAGCTAGTACTAGTGAGCCAGTCAAAATGAGCTGACTCATTTTATAGTTCACCAATAAAAGGCTTAACCAATCAGACGGCTCAAAATATTCAATGCAACGTGTATAAAGGCGGCAATGTTTTTTTTTCCGAATATTCACTGCCAACCTCTGATATCGAAGACTGAAGAATTACGGAACAGCTGCTGGTGGTATTGGCGATATAGGCGGATTCAGTAGAGTGTCTGACTCGTGAGTATTAATCTTTAACGTTGTTTTATTGAACAGATTATGTACTGCGCTGTATTCTATATTCATAGACTTGGCGAACATGGTCAACAAGCGAAGCGTCAAGATCTTATCAATTTACAGTTGAGCTGGCGAAAAGTAACCGTAAATTCTAGGATAACAGTTTCTTTTCAAGCACTTCCGACTCTATGCTTTCCTGTCATCTTCAATCTGCAAAAACAGAAATGCAATCTCAATCGCTATTTACTGACCCCCTGATTAGTCTTCCCTCTTCCTGCTTAATTTTAATGTTTCTGTTCCTACTTCTTCCACACCCTGTAACCATTTGTGTCTTAGTGGCTTTATTGCCTTGCATGTGGTGATACCGATTAAAAACCTCATGGATGTTCTCTTTTAATATTGCTTATTCTTAAGTTCAGAATAGAAGTCGAGCTTGTAATAAAATGGGTTGAACTGGACAATTAGCAAATGAATAGTTATTTCACAAATTAAATAAGTGAAATATTATGCGGCAATTTAACTAATTAATTCGACATAGAGAAATTTACAGTTGAGCTGGCTATAGTAACCGTTAATTCTATGTTAGCTTATTTTCTCACACTTCTTGCTTGTGGATCTCCGTTCCGTCTGAATGCTTTCCAGCCAACATTAATCTGCTAACATTTATATGCAATGTCGATCGTTATCTGCTGCCCACTTGATTCCTATCTTCTCTTTCTGTTCATCATTATTGTTTCTGTTCCTAATTCTTCCGTACTCTGTATTTTAGTGGCATTACTGCCTTGCTTGGGGTGATTCCGATTTAAAAAAACTATCTATGTCTATTTTCTCCTTCGCGTATGATAAAATGGCTGATATGAAATATATCTTCGAACAACGTATATAAGATGGAATTCGTGTAAATCGGTTAGATATTTTTCTTTCATTTTCTAGTTAGTTTCACGATGTACGAACATTCTCGAAACAACTGAAAAAATATCTATGGAAAACTATCGTTACCATGGCAACCTAACGACTTAAAAACGACTGCGGCTAATTTGAAATATTATAATAGTTAATAAAATTTAAAAAAATAAATACCTTTGAGAAAAACAAGATTTATACATTACGAGTCCTGTGACCCATTTGGCTTAACGGGTCATCACATGTACTGCAATCGTTGTAGGGTTTGTGTTTCCCGGACAAGATAATCGACGTAGTCCATCCCTCTACAAGATGGTTTGAATTCAGTTTTCCTTCTCCGAGACTAGTCGTCAACAAAGGATAATGGAACCAATCCATGGTGAGTGGGCGTAGAAAATGTTAGATTCATTTCCCACTGGTATTAGCGCGTAAGTGAATTTAAAGAACTTGACTGGAATTCGAACCCAGATCTCCAATTTCTCAATCCGAGCCGTTATCCCACCCCCGATTTTTAACAGGAGAAATTCTAAAATAGAATATAAATGAGGTGATTTGATGTCGGATAATAAAATAAAAATAATATTAAAACGCGTATGTCCCAAAAAAAATATTTATGATTAAAATATAATTTACGATAAATATTATTTCAGGTGTTAAGCATCGGATTTAATTAAAGTATTTTAATTAAAATTTTATTCATATGTTTAACCAATATTTACAATATCATTGCCTTTAAATCTTATGGTATGGGCGCGTGACCGAATAATTAGAACGTTTGCTTTCAAATCTCACTATGGCCATTTTGTCAGGAAAGAGACTTTTTGATAATACCGGTTTGGGGAGGCGATCCAAGCACGCAGTATCTTTTAGAAAGTGCCTGAAAACCATAGCACGAGGTAAACCAAGTTTGGTGAGTGGAAATGTTTAGCTAGAACAGTTCAGAAGCCATCGATGGTTGTGCTAGCAAAAAATCACAAGTTATCTTGACCGAGAGTTCGAACTTCCTGACATTGTTAAAAAAAAAATGATCACGTCAGATTATGTGCTATTTCTTAGAAACTGTAACTAAGTTCTGCTTAGGTTAGTTGCAGTAAAAACCACAGGTGGACTATGAGGGTTGGGTAGATACCTGTCATCGGATTTGCTTGCCGCCTTGACAGACGGATGTATTTAGAAACAAGTAGTATCCGAGCATAGAATAGCAAAGATTATCTTTGCCAGAACAGTTGATATGTTGTACAAAAACAAACGAATTGAATCCTGATGTCATAGCTGATCCTGTAATTCTCCAACATGATTTATGATGAATAAATTCAATTATTTTTTTGCATTTTTTTTAAATCGAAAAGATTGATAAGCTTTTGTATGGTGGAAAATAAAGAATTTAGTATATCAGTGATTTTCATACTTTTATTGTATTCATAGATCACTCTTTTAAATTTAAAACTTTCAAAACAGAAATAAATCTAATTTTTATCTATCTATCTATCTATCTATCTATCTATATATATATATATATATATATATATATATATATATATATATATATATATATATGAGAGATTGATAGATGGCCAGTGAGTGAAATTATATTATCTGCTACAACATACACTCACATGTATACACATCTCTCTCTCTCTCTCTCTCTCTCTCCATATATATATATATATATATATATATATATATATATATACGCTAGTAGATGAAAATAATTAAAATACAATAAATAAAAATATTATATAAAATAAATAAAAAACATCTCGGATTAATAAATTAAAAATTCATTCATATATATATATATATATATGTATGTGTGTGTGTGTGTGTGTGGAACAAAGATTGTATTTACCCCAAAATAAGTCGACCAGACTAATTTTGTGAGATAATGAATTTAATTCAAGCAGTTATTGCGCAGTTATAGTGTTCGACATCACGAGATAGAGTAATAATAAAATAAATTTGCTCGCTTAACGGCTGAATGTCTCTGTCCTGAATTTCATGGGATCACATCCACTCTTCCAGATACTTGATAATGAGCAAAAATTGTTTTCAGGAATAGAATTTTCCTTAAACTCGCTCGTTAAAGAATATTAGGATTTAGAAAAAAAAATAATTCCAGTATCTCCTGAAGAGGGAATATAATTCCATGATACATTCAACTGCTATGTGGACCAATTTATTTCGTTATATATATGGGCGATTGGCCCATTGGTTAGAACATTCGCTTTCCGGATAAGAGACCCGGTTTCGAATTTCATCTTGTCAGGTGTTCGGCTTCTTTGGCCTGACAACCATAACGCGGATTAAGCCAAACCTTGTGAGTGAAATTGGGTAGAGGGAACTATTTAGGATGGTTGTACCTAAACGAAGTCACAAGTCATCTTGACCGGGCGTACTGGCCTGGTTCAGACTGTTGAGCACACCAGATAATGTACTCTGTAACTAAGATCGGTTTAGCATAGTTGCAGCATAAAACACAGATGGGTTGTGTGACTGTCTAGGCACCCTAGTAGACAGGCTACGAGTGAACAGTCACTATAAATAGATTGACCATGGGATAACTAACTTATTAGTTTCGTGCTCTGATGGACCTTATCAAGTCAAATGTTCATTAGCATTGATAAAGACTATATATATATATATATATATATATATATATATATATAAATAAAAGGAGAATATGAATAAAGACATATGGAAAACTTATCTTACCCTACGCGTTGTGTCCTCTGATGGACTTTATGCAGTATTATATATATTATGAAATGGACAATTATTTTAAGACATTTTTATGTTTATACATTCTTTTTTTATACATACAAGTATTAAAGTAAATTCTCTGTTTATAATAAACAGTATTAACAATATTTACCGGCCTGTATGTTCGAGAAATTGTCATAGAAAATATGCGTCCTCTGAGAGGAATCGAACCTGTATCCTACACGGAACCGTCATATAGCCTGACGTGCTTTTGTCGATTTCGCCACAAAGGAGCGTTTCAGTTAGCAATGTCGATTTTACTGTTTTTTAACTACAGTTTAAAAACAGTAAAATCTACATTTTTAAACTACATTTTAAAAACTGTAAAAACGTGTAAATTTTTCGGACATTCAGGTCGGTAAATATTGTTAATACTGTTTATCATAAACAGAGCATTTATTTAAATACTTGTATCTATAATATAGAATGTATGAACATAAAAATGTCTAGTATTTACATTAGTCGGACTTTTGTCCTCATCTTTGTCGCCATATTTGTCACAACGTTTCGGCCGTTGTACGCTCCGGCCTTCTTCAGGTGGTTGGAATTTCGAACTGAACCCTTTATTTCGATCGTAGACTGTTCTAATTCCACGTGCCATGTTTGATGGATGTCAGTTATCAGTTATCTCCTGCTAATTTTCCCTCTGAAAGTTCTCCACTGCCTTAACCAGGAATTGAACTCACCTTCTTTAGGTCTGTCACTGGATCTAACCAACGCCTTTATCCACTGTGCCGTGTGTCCTTGAGGACATCTGGGTATGAACTTTGAATATTATAAACCTAATGTTTTTCAGCATCATTTTACCAGTGCTCATATTGCAATTTTTGCTGTTATCATTGCATGTCTTTACCAGAGTTCATATTGCAACTTTGTTATCATTGCTTTTTCTCTGGCACTCCTTATTACTGGTTCCCATATTGTATTTATTTCTATGCTTGGTCGGCTCAGGAGATTTTTTTAAAAATGTCTATATATATATATATATATATATATATATATATATATATATATATATATATAAAACACAAGTTAAGTCAATTCGCAGATCATAAAGAAAAGAAATTGTGGAGGACCACAATTCCATACTACTTGAATGGCTATGGCATTTAGGTAAAAAAAGATGGGCTAAATAGAAGAGGGCTCTTTATTATTGTGTGACAGCCTGTCAAGGATAAGGTAACAGGTAACCTCTCTAGTATCGTTCCCGAGATAATGAAGAAAATGAACCTGTGGTGAACCATGATTTTGAGTACTAAATAGACACAGAATTACAAAAATACAATATTGTTTTAAATTACAATCTTTGTTGTATCTAATAGTCGCTCTCCATGACAATATTATTTGTATCTACTTCGCTCATTAGGACAATCAGAACAAAAATCATAAAGTCATTTCTCCCGTAACCCATTAGCGCATGATGTGCACTTGTCCTGTAACCGTAGCAACAGTTGGTATGTCTAATGCAAGATGTACTGATGGCGTCAATCTACCTTCAACTTATTTTTTTGTTTTTCCTTCTCCTGCATTGGTTATTACCTAAAGCTAAAGCACAGTCTACCATGCTATTTAACTAATTACCAGGAGAAATATAATAACTTAAAGAAATAATGAAAGTCACATTCCCAAAATATTTAAAATAATTTCTTAGAATATAATTATTGAAGTTTATTAGATAAGCTCTTATATACTCTGCACGCCTAACGATATCAGAAAGTTAAATTTTAAAAAAATTACCTTTTTTTTCCCTGACATCATACGTGGCGTGCTTTAGATGAAGGGGACATCGACAAATGTAAATATATAAGAAAACATTCTAATACCAAGCGTGAGCAACAACGAAGTTTTAGATAAAATGGAAGCAAAAAGGACATTTATAAGTAGTGTAAAAAAGAGACAGTTGAAAATTCTTGCGTATATGAGGAAAGAGGCTTAGAAAACTTGTCACTCACAGGACATATTAAATGCAAGTGGGAGAGAGGAAAGCAGCGGATAACCTACTTGTGCAAATGGTTCGCAGAACAGGGATTAAGAGAGACAGCAAAAAGATAAGCTTTAGTAGGAGTTGCAAAGATTAATTGTGAAGAGCCATGATCGCCTACGACATGAATGGACACGGTGCATAGAAGAAAGCGTCTGACGTTACAGCCCACATACACAGATATACCCACATAAATACACATGGATACACGAACATTGTGAAGAGGGATATAATTCGTAGGGACATTCGTAGGATTATTTGGTTGTGCAGTGAGGTCGATCCTTATCGAGTGAAAAATAATAAAGTCTTGTAACAGATGTAGAAAATACTTTGTAAATAACAAAAGAAATATTAGCTAAACAGTTGGCTATTCATTTCCAAACACACCCGTTCGCTCGCTAATCCATGTCGCAAACATCTGTTCAGGCACATTTTTGTTTTTTCAACATTAACAGAACCCACCTCGATGCTTCGTTAATATTTAACACAGAAAACCTGGGCCAACCCGTCACAAGACCCTTCCAGTCGGACCGCACGATGGTATCACGTCCTCAGGCCGATCATCATCATGTGTAGACCGCCATCGAGATCATGGAGTTCACAACACTACGCCAGTTCTCTTGGTCCTTCAATTTGTCGCAAGTCCTGCCTATCAATGCTTGCATCCCTTGACTTGACGTCAGGGAGTGATAGTTTTCTGCAGCTGGTCAGGTTTGACACAGGCTTCCAGAGAAGGAAGGCCGATAATATCAAGTCACATTACTTGAAACTGAAAAATCGACCATGATGAGATTCGAACCTGAGCTTCACAGCGAGAAAGCAGACGTCAGAACCTCTTGGCTACGCGCCAATCTCGATATTAAGTGTACAGGTTAAAAGTATAATCAAGTTTTTGTGAATTCTCCTAAGTCAGCGCTGTGTAACAGAATACAGCATTGTTGGCCACGGAAGGATTATAATATCATATCCTGAATTTCTCAAGGAGTTTGAGATCGCATTAGGATTTGAAGTGGCTTATAACTGGAAGAATTGAGAATTTAATGTTAATCGGGTTTGACAGGACAAAGGCATGAAAAGTTTATTTATTCCCGGATGGGAAAAACTGAAGATCCGCAGACATATCGGAGAAATTATCGCAGTGAGAGCTGCAGAAATGTCCATGGGAAAGGGAGAGAAGCGCTACAGAGGTGGCAGCACAAGTCAAGGAAAGATAAATCGGTCACCTTCTCATTCGGGTCAGACGTCTTGTGTTTTAAATTCAGAGGGTCTACTTTCTTTAGTCGTCAGAAAATAAAACATAAGTTATCAACTGAGACATTCTTTCTTCTATGGTGCAGTCACGATTTTCACAACTGGTGTGTTTTTCGTTGATGCGACAGTTTTCGTTGACATGCATCTATTTTAGTTACACGATCATTTATTTCTTTTTTATTTTTTGAAACTTTAGGGATATTGATAACCACGCAACCGGCATCTGATTTGGTGCCACTTTACAACAATTAGATTTTTTGTGCGTACAGCCATTGGCAAAAAGTTAGTACACTTAGAACATGATCCCTTACGTTTTTTTTTACCAGTAAATAAATTAATTACAAATTAGATGCATAACTTTTTTTTATTTTGTAGCTCAACACTGGCTTTCTAAAATACATCTTAAACAAACTAGATTTAATTATTTAAAAGATTAATATATTTTTTTAAACGCCATCATCAACAACCATTTCTATGTAATCAATTCCCAACTCCACAGCTATTTTCTCCCGTCTTTCTGATCTCATTAGTTTTGTATAAATTTTATATCTTTATGTATTTTAAATTTGTATTTTTCGCTTTTTCATTAATTTAACCTTTTCTTGACAAATATTACATTTTGTGAAAAGTTTGACTTTCTTTTTAATTAGCGTTCTAATTCGTGCATATAGTGCGACCCTTGAATTTTCTGCATGAATTTTAATCCCTCCAGAAAAAAAATTACCTGCCTATAGTGCAACAAGACACTGAAAATGCATGGTTTTTAACTTCTTCAAAAAATTACCTGTGTACAGTGCGATCCTCATTTTTTTTTGCATAAAATACTGGCCATAATCTCTCATTCTACTCGTGTATATACACACACACACACACACACACACACACACACACACACAATAATATATATATATATATATATATATATATATATATATATATATATATAATCTCTATCTATAAAAGGCAGGATCTGTGTGTGTGTGTGTAACGAATGCTCGGCCGCAATTTTCGACGGATTTGCACCAAAATTTACATGCACATTCTCCAAGTAAGAGACAAGGCCAAGACCGACTTTGCATTTCCCAACTGACATCAATAGTGGAAATAATCGATATTTCATGCTTCTACGGCAGTTTTCATGTAGTTTGCGGCCAATTTCTACTGGTCAGAGTGAGAGCCTATAGCTGGCTGCCACGAATAGGCAGGAAGATTCTATTGGCCAGCGTTTGAGCCAGCACCTGACTGACACGAATGTTAACTAGCATGCTAGCTTGCAAAAAATAAAAAAATCGATAGCTGCATTCGTCACAAGTGGGAAAAATTTAAATCTGCATGGCACTTTACTCCAATTGGCTTATTCGCTTGCTTAAACTCAACGTTGATTTTGATTCCGCAGAACTGGGTTGGGTGTAAAAAAGTATTTGTTGTTAACATTCTTTTTTTCATTCGGTTTTTCCAGTTACGAGTCCTTTTTTTTAAAGCTGATCGTTTTGTGTTCATTTTGTTTCGTTCTTTTTTCGTAACAGATTTAATGTTTAGTATAGAGCTTAGAAAAAATTCGCAGTGTGAGATAGGCAAGAAGTAAGGCATGTAGCAACATCAGCACGGCTAAGGGTACTGCTTTAAAGGCAAGGAAGGGCAAAAATATTTTAAGTCAAGTGATAGCGATTGCTGTATGAGTCGTACGATTTTTAAATCAAGCACGGGCAACGCCCGGCCATGCTGCCAGATTAAATATATATAATTTAAATATTCTCAGATGCAGTATATCTGTAGAAGATAAAAAAAACAATGAAAAAACAAAAGGAAAACTATAATTTATTTTGGACGTCGGATTTTATCAAGGCAAATCTGATGATTTTATTTTCCAACAAGTATATATTTGACAGTTACTCAAAATTTCCAAATTAAAAAACACTCATAAATATTCATCAGGTTAATTGAAAAGTTTAGTTGTTAGATTCTAGATTATGCCATATGGCACATCCGAAATTTTTAAATTTAAAGACTCATAAATATTCAACAGGTTAACTGAAATGCCCAGGCATTTAGAATATAGATTACGTCATCTTCGAAAGGGAATTTTTAAATTTAAAAACGCTCATAAATATACATCTGTTTAACTGAAATGCACTGACTTTTTTCAAGAATATTATTTGGATTGAAATATGAGATAGACGTATGTATTATACGTCTCTGAAAGTTTAAATGATGGACTCAGCTGTTTACTTTTGATTTTTCAACACATTTGTTGTGAATGTTGACTTGGGAAAGTACTAATTATTTCAGAAAAGGTGAGATTTGGAAAAAAAAAACAGTGCGTAGATTGATTTTTTATAATATTCGATGGCAGCACTCTCGTAAATTTTCTTTCTGAATAAATTACTTTATCTTTTGATGAGTGTGACCATTTTAGCTCAAAATTGCGGTTGGATTTATTTCTGTGCATGATTAGTGTATTTGTTAAATTGTTATTTAAAGGTCGCTTTTGTGTTCATAAAAAAAAATGAAAAAGAAAGTAATTTACAGAGAAGGAAACTCCTCGAGGTATATACTTGTTGCAAATACAATCACATTTTTCTTGATAAAGTCCGTCGGCTGACGAAACGCGTTGTTCAAAACGAAGTAGTTTTTTTCTTATAGATACAATTTATTTAAGTAAATGCTCTGTTTCGGACTTAATCCATTTCAAATATATATATATATATATATATATATATATATATATATATATGATGAAAGTATAGTTTTAAGGTATGCTATATTTATGGGTTAAAGGGTTCCATCACGGATAGAGCGTATGTAAATATGAAAGAGGACACTGACACCGTTCAACACCTAGAGACGACAGTCTGTTTCATGCTTAAACGATGGGTATTGACTTTAATGTACATTTACACACACACATCTATATATATATATATGATTTTACTATTGATATAAACAGGGGCATGTTAAATTTGTAACATGCATGCGAAAAATGAAGTGAGGATTGAAATCGGTTAGATTTTATATATATATATATATATATATATATATATATATATATATATATTAAAAAAAATTATTTCACCTATTTACAGTAACTTTATTATCTTTTCTCTTTCAACTTTTGTTTCTTCGATGTTTATAGGTTTTTATAGCTCTTTTTGTACGTGTGTTACATATATTTCAAAATGTGTTCATATCAAATACACACACACACACACACATCGTGTAAAAGTATAATTGTTCATTTGTTAGATTAAGCGTTGAGCCGTTGTATCTTAGAATTGATTAAAGATATCTTGTTAGAATTCTCCGAGGTTTTTATAATCCTATTGGACTCTACTTTGAGAAATAAGCTTTACAGAAGAATCGTGATTAAATCGATCATAAACGAAAATTATATGTTCATCATTAATTAATCATAGCCAGGGTTCTACCTTTAACTTTCAGTCCTGGAGTAACAAGGTGCCTTAGAGGTTTCACGTACAATTTCATTTTCAAGGGTTTTTTTTTCAATGCTCTTTGGACTGTAATAGCTGAAACTAATCTCTCACGTACCAAACGTCGTATGGATTGATTTGGATCTTTTTTTATTGATATCTTTAGCTATAATTGAAATGATGATCCCTCTTCCTGTTGTGACCTCCTGATCCAGTTTTCCTTTCTACTGTTCTCTCTGTTTTTAAACTTATTCATCGTTGATGGACGCAAGGGTATGAATGTTGGTACCATTACCGAAGGCTTGAATGATCTTTTTTCTCTCGCCATTGCTCATTTGGGAAGACAGTGGGACTGACGCAAAATGATTTTAACCTGTTCTCTTTCTAGCTGAATACCTCAAAGGCTTCTTCTTACGACAAATGGTGACAAAGATGGCTAAACGTATTATCTGACAAACTGGAAAACAATAAATAAATCAGTTTAGTGTTTTTGTTAGATATTAAACATTTTGTGGGATGAACAATTATGCTGTAATACGATTTGGACAATTTTGCTGTTACACCCTGTATATATATATATATATATATATATATATATATCGAATGTATTAATATTAGAATGTTTGCTTACGAGATGAAAGGAAATTAATAATAGGTTGATCGTAATTCATTAACCGAGACAGAACACCGCATAGTGTCTAAGGTGGTAGGTTTATCACTTTATTATAAGGTGATATAGAAATGTTTGGCACAAGAAGATTAAAATGAGGTAACGCAGAGATTACATTGAAATAAATCAATGAAATTTAATTAAGTATTCGCTGTCACCATTCTGTTTCATTATTAGATCAGAAGACCAAGAAAATCGAGATAGCGTCTGAAGTGTGAAATTTCGATGCTGAAAAGCGTTCCTTATACAGCGGAATAAATATAAGAACAATTAACCTAGAAGATCGAAATGCTCTGTGAAATGTCTGGTGATTTCACTGTGGGGAAGCTTTTTTTTATTTCATTGTAATAATAAAGGGTATTTCATTAAGATGGATCAAAGTCAGCAGTAAATAAATCAGTGTTATTGATGAAATTTATTTATTTCTCTATTGAATCATGATATTTAAGTCATGGTAATTATATGTATATCGCGACAAGAAAGTGAAGACTGAGCAGCTACTACTTATATATTGCAACCATACTCCATGTTCGGTCTGACCTGACACTTGTAAAGGTAGAGGATAGAATGAGTAGGAGTCAGGTACTTAGTGGAACGGTACAGGGTACCGACCATTTTTCTTCTCTCTTTAGCGATGGATCATATGTACGAGTTCAACTTGGGTTGAGTTTATGTCCCAATAGGCGCTCAAGTCATGGGGCCTCTCTGAAGGTACATCCGTTTATCGGGATTAGTAATAGTTCTGGGTCCGGTCAGAGATGATGTAATACACTTACACACACACACACACACACATACAGAGAGAGAGAGAGAGAGAGAGAAAGAGAGAGAGAGAGAGAGGGGGGTTATATATATACTTTTTAGGTGATAATGATAGTATTGGACAAGTGTACCTTGCCACTGCTTTGCAGTGATAAAAACTTTTATAATCGATCCTCATTGGGTGTTCACACCTAAGACATATATTTTTTTTACTATATTAAATATCAGGTTTATTGGTCAATATTTTCTCAAATATTGGATAAATTGCAGTATAGTGGATATTGATAGTTTAATCTGGCACACGGTAACGAAGATGGAGTATTCAACGTATATTAGAACTAACCAATGCTCCACGGTTTATAAGTCTTCAACATGTTGAATATCTCTTCAGAGTTACGTTCATTAATTGTTTTGAAACGTTGTGAAATAATATAAACTCGACCCCTTACTTGCATATACGTTTATACCCTCTTGTGTTATCGCGATTGACATCAATCGAAATTACATTTGCTTTTTAGTATTGACAGTTTAAAACTTTTGTTCCAATATATTACGAAACGCTTCTCGCTAAAATGCTCTTTTTGACAGGGCTAAATTTACACCGGTACTGAAATGGCCTTTGTTATCCGCTATGGAAATAATGACGAGACGTCGAGTCCCAAATGTCTATAGCACTCGGTCACAACTCTGAATAATTGACGTTGCAGAATGAATAACGCACGACATGGAATGACCTCAGCTAAAAGAAGTAAAAAGGTTAAAACAAATTCCAAGTAGGGAAGGTAATTCCATCTGGAAAAAAAGTTCTGTTGACAAAAACGCATCGATTGAATTTGTGGAATGAGGAATTATCATTATTTACATTATTTACAGACAGTCTAATTGACTGCTTCAATAGTTACCTTGTTTCATGCAAAAAAAGAAAGTAAAAAAACAACATAGTTGATTAGCAAACGAGCCATGATCATAAATATTGTTTGGCACAGTAGTGAAGGATTCTGGTTACCTTAAAATGAATCGGTTCCAAATGTAATTGATGAATTTTTTGTTGAAATATTTTAATTACATTTGGTTTCAATTTCTGAAATGAGGAATTATAATTATTTACATAATTTACAGTTGGTTTCTTGTCCCTGTATCAGGATTATTGGGCAATATTTTCTCAAATAATGGATAAATTTCAGTCTGGTGGATATTGATAGTTTAATCTGGCACAAGGCAACGAAGATGGAGTATTCAATGTATATTCAAGCTTAACATTTTGACAAGTGTGCCCGAGATCATCTGCAGATTTTTGCGATCCAGGTAATCTGAGAATTTCGAATTGAACACTTCAATTAATTGACCGGGGTAGGTTATTCTCATTCCATTGTCCATATATAGGTATATCTCATCTTATTTAACTGTTTCCACAGGCTTTGTGGTAATAGAGATATACTGAAAAAGTCGAAAGTTATTAATAATAATGATTATAATACATCAAAAAAAAAAAAAAAAAAAAAAGAAGTAAAATAATTATAACCCATTCAGTTTTGAACTTGTACGGCTTAGGAAGATGAAGGGTGTCATAATTCTAATAATTTTCATTAGTACGCCTGGTACAGCGACTGACGAAATGGAGACATGGATAAAAAAATTGGTCTAGATTGCTCAGTAGAACTGCTAAATAGAGGAAGCCTCTTATGAACTTCTAGAATAATCCGGTAATTGATGAACACTTAGAGGATATATGCATGATGCCTAAAACTACTGGTTCGACCAGCTATACATACATGAGTTACTCGATATTAAGATCTTACCTGAGAAAATAATGAAATAAATAATTAAATAAATAAATAAATAATAATGATAATAATAATACATTGTCATGTTGATTAGCAATTCAACTGCTTTTTTTTTCTCAAGACAAAAGCCATTTTTTATATTCTTTATACTTGCATGCAATTTTTAAAAATAACTTTAAGACAGAAATTCTGTGCAAGCATTGTTAAACACTGTATCTTTTCTTATCTTTTCTTTTATTTAATCGCGTCCTTCTCTAAATAATAATAATAATAATAATAATAATAATAATAACAATGTGTCAGCCCAAATTGCAGATTCTGTGATAAATATCCAGAAACGATTGATCATCTTGTATCATGTTGCACGATATTGGCACCCACTGAATATAAAACCCGGCATGACAGAGTGGGCACTGGAAAATCTGCAACTTCTACGGGAAGAAAACTGAAAGAAACTGGTATGAACACTAACCAGACCCGGTTACGGAGATAGGACCTGTTACAATTCAAGGGACTACTACACAATACACACTGAAAGAACAATCAAAGCCAACCGCCCAGATATTGTTATTAAAGACCACAAACAAAAACGGTGCCTCCTTGTTGATATGACAGTCCCTGATGACTGCAATGTATCTTTGAAGATATTAAAAAAGCTGTCAAAATACAAGGACCTTGAAATAGAAATCTCGAAAATGTGGCATATGGGAATATCAACAATCCTTGTTGTAGTTGGAGCCCTAAGACTGGTTGGAAAAGATTGCAGTAGACTAATTGAAGGGATTCCTGGAAGTCCATACCTCAAGGAGATACAAAAAATTGTTCTGACAAATACAGCCCACAAGGGCTTTATCTATGTAATTTTTTTTGTCAGTGGAAAGTGTCATGATGCCATTTCTAACCTTATGTCTCTATTATATAATAATAATAATAATAATAATAATAATAATAATCAAACTATATAATAATTATCGGTGTGTATTAATTTATATATTCACTGTCCCATTGGTAGTGGGAAGGGAGGTACAGTAATAGAAAAAGAACAGCAACTGAACATTTGAATATTGAACTGAAGTTGAAGTGGCGCCGAGTGTTCGCTGACATCACAAAAGAGGTAAATCAACTTAAGTGAATTTATCAGTTATTCCATTTGTTTTAATAGTCTACAGAGATAATATATTTATCTGCATTTAAACAGAATTATTTCCACCATTTAATTAATCAGTTCCCTTATTCCTACATTTCTTAGATTGCAGTCTTATTTATTCAAGCCTTTCATGTGAGACACTCAGATACCATTAAGTAATCGTCTTGTTTTGTCGTTTTGTGGCGAATCTTTTTCTACCAAGAAATATTTCCATTTCCCTGTATTATTAAACATATAAAGTGTTTAACATGGAGCAAAAATTGATTTATATATTAACAGGAGTAATCAATAAATCAGTGAACGTCTAAAAATATAATGAGAATGTATTAATTAAACGGTTCATTTGCCTCTATTTTATTTGCGAATTCATTATATCCACTTTATTGAATCTCAATACATTGTTTCAAGACTTTTGCTTCATTACATCTCACTATTAAAACTTTGTAATAATTGTCGTCATTTATGATAGCACAGATACACTAATTAATAACAATAAATATTGGAAACATGCCTCAAAATAATATAAATCTATATATAACAGATTAGCAAAAGTCATCCATAGGGTATTGTAAAAATACCTTGAGTTCGAGAGTATAAAATTTTGGTTGATTTTATTTAGCGACATATCAACCTCTAAGAGTTATCTGATGCCTAAATATGTTGAACATAGTTTTATGGCTTCAACTAAAGATAAAATGTAATATTGGTTCATTTTCTATAAAATTTATTGTTGGTAATTCTAGCATAAATAAATATCGTTGGTAACCTATTTTCTATATTTTCATAGTGTTTTGGGTGGATCTCTATTTACCCATAGATAGGGCCCTAACAGGTGCTACCACTCCGGGTCAAGGTGGACCTGGGAACAACTGCAATTAAGATGTGGTTCCACGCTCCTAAAAAGCTCCGATCTCCCGATCAGAGGCCTTGCTGCCGGCTGTAGTTTATCGTACTATCAAACGTGTAAACATATGGTATTAGCCCGATACAGTGAGTGTTCTAGACATTTTTACTCTGATCTGTCACAATAATACTGACGCACTAAAGAAAACAGGCTTTACTCAGAATGACTTGGTTGTAAATCAAACTTGCTCACTTTGGCTTCAGGTAAGGCAATATAAATTAAAGTTTTACCAAGTTGTGTATAGTAATGATCCACGACATTGAAACCTCTCGCCAAGATGTAACTCATTATCAATAGATTGCAAAATTAATTTGCTATTTCTCTACATCTGCAGCCTTAAATTATTAACGTATTTACTAAGACAATCTTGGCGTACCGTCAAAATATTAAAGTATTGGAAAGATAACAATGGCTCGTTTTCCAAAGTAGCTTGAAATGCAACACTCGACAAGAACGTGAAGTTACAGCTGTAAGTATTTGCTAAGCAGTGTCTCGTATAAGGCAACGTTATTAGTACAACATGTGTAAATAGAACAAAATTGCAGTGGCTATGCTGAACCATCTTGGGAGAAATTGTGTTACGGCTGGCACCCTAACATGCTAGTTCATGTCTGCTGAGCGAAAAGAAAAAAAAAATAGAAAAGATTAACAATAAAAAGGAGTTACTAGAGAAATTAGTATTTACAAGGGTTGCCAAGTTTCAAACCACTGCATAAATTTTTGGAAGACAGGAATTTCCGAGATTTCGAAAAGACCGTCGTATTTTTCCCTTTTCTCACACTTGCCTAATCTCGTGAGCCTGACGTGAATATAATACGCAGTTTCTTTCCAGTGTCATTGAAAAATTCAGTGAAACGTTGAAATTTGTTTTCCGAGCACTTTGAAAATTTGCTGTCATTTCAACTCGACAAATCCTCAATCAGTCTGCCATCATATATATATATATAATAAATTAATTGATATAAAATATTTTTTTTCACTACACAGTTCCAACCATGATTCAAAAATGGAAGCTGAAAGCTCCGAATTTAATTTTGTAATTAAATTAAAAACATTAGTTCCATTTCCTCCTCAAGCGAATTTTGGAGTAACTTTTAAACTTTTGAGCACTATTTTGTAAAAATAAAAAATATCTATAAGAACACCGGATTATATATCTTACTGTTCTTTCTTTATATATTATATATTATTTTCTCATAAAGTGTATCTGTAGAGATCCAAAATGAATAAGAAGAGACAAGAGTAAAAAAAAACAAAACTATTCTTATCTGACGCGTTTCGTCCTCCTAGGGACATTATCAAGGCAACGTAGGATTTATTTGGTTGTACGTGTTTATATACAAAAGCGAGGATGTCACTGGTTTATGAAGGCTTTTAAATTTGAGAATGTTGATAAGTGTTCATCAATCACCTAATGAATATTCATGAACGTTTTCAAATTTAAAATCCTTGATATCCTTGCATTTGTATATAAAAACGTGCAACAAAATAGATCCTACGTTGCTTTGATAAAGTCCAAAAAGGACTAAGCGCGTTAGGCTAAGAATATATATTCTTCTTGTCGCTTTATATATATTCTATTTATGAATAAAAACAAAAGGGAAACTTATCTAACATTTATATCTCTGTATATAAACAGTTTTTGCAAAATAACGCAATAAATTTAATCAGAATACGAAAACGTCGGTTAAGATAAGTTTTCCTTTCTTCTTTATTAATATTGTCTTTTTACAGATATATTTTTAGGTATACACGCACGCACACACGCAGATATACACACACACACACACACACACACACACACGCACACACACACACATATATATATATATATATATATATATATATACGGAACCTTCATTAAGTCTGACGTGCTATGGACGTTCAACCACAGAGAACTTCCGATTAAGCAAACCACGAATTACTGCCTTTAAACACAGACCTTCGGCGATTTTTCTCGATTTATCATCTCTTCGATGGAATTGTAGCCTAATGTAAATAATGATAACATATATGAAATGGATTAAATCCAACAAATATTTTAATATATTCTCTGTTTCTATGTGGGAGACAGGACACACACACACACACACACACACACACACACACACACACACACATATATATATATAAATTCTGTCTCCCACAGATAAACAGAAAATATATTATATTATTGATAATAACTGAGACGATCGAAACAAGAGACAACATAAAGTTGCTTTTAATCATTTCATCATAAGCAAGGATGGAATGACACTAGTCCGTAGAGAATTACAGGGAGTGAAAGTGAGAGAAAAGTCTTTGAATAGACAGGAATGAGAAAAGAACAGAAGAAGAACGGGATTTAAGAAGATAGAATATGGCGATCGCATTTAACTAATTCAACAGTAAAATGGTGGAACCTAGATGCCAATCTAATATTATGCATGCAGTCGGAGCACCAGGGAAAAACCTCGTCAGAGCAGTTGCCATAAAAATATTTGTAGAAAAGGCAGAGGGAAGTCACGACATGAGAAAGTGACTGAAATCGAGATGCCAAGTGAGGATCGATTATATTGCAGATCCTTCTTTGGAGTTTGCCAAGAACCTCGGGATGAATAACAGTTGCTCCAGGCAGATAATTTTGATCCTCGTACAGAAGGAAAATAAAAAGAATATATGTTTTAATTTTTTTATTTTTATTAACTCTGTTGATTCCCTGTGTCGCATATAGTCACATCTTCAACACTTCTATGTTTTCCTGGTGTTTCCGTAGCAAGTAGGTCTTTTACGGACTTAATTTGCTAGTTCCATACTAAACAGATTTTTAACTTAAATTTGTCCTATTATACTGGTTGTCAATCGAAGCTAGGGATCACAGTCAGCCCTTTTATTAATTTTTACATAGTTGTATGTGAGCTGGGGAAGAGATTGATTCGTAATTTTCCATGTGTATTTGTGAGACAGCAGACCCAACAGCCACGGTTAGAAATTGAACTGGTTATGTCAATTGAACTTTACGCGCCGTAGCTACTACGTTCCGTGCATATGGTCTGTTTCAACTGACTCAAGATTAAATATGCCCGATAACTGGATTATAATAAATGTTCACGTCTACAGATCAATACGTGCACCGGATACATAATCATGGGTTGATCAATATTACCCAGATCTCATATTAATACACTGTATATCATACTTGGAGGTCATTACTATTGCATACATACGATCATATTGAGGGCGAATAGCAATTTGAATGAAGTGATTCAATGTCCCGTGAAATTTTGATGCAATTCAAGAGTTGTAGTTAGGCTAACTAAACGAGCCAGATATCGTCACGCCATATCTCACATATGTATAAACAATATCAGGTCTGTTGATTGTGCAGGTTAGTAAAGTTTCGAGTTTTTTGAGTAGATCGTGTATGATGCAGATGGCCATTATCCTGCCGTGGAAGTACATCCCCATTATCCGTTTAATGCGTATCGAAAATGGGATAGCTCTGTTAAACAATCATCGGCTACGTTTATTGTACTTTGTGTTTAAAAGATGCTGAATAGTGTTCAGCAGAATAATGCACTGTTAACCAGAAATAAAGGAAGGAAAAATCTTTTAAGATTTTCAACATTTTCTATATAATAAATGCGAATCTCAGTGTGTAACCCTTTTTCAACTTTATTCCTGTAGCCCAGCATATCATACCATTTTGGAATCACACCGACTCCGTGAGCAAATCAAAAACAATTCAGGCCGGATCCAGACCCGCAATCCTGAAATTTTGGATTGCTAAGTTTTCAATACTGCGATTGTTTTCGGTGATTTTAAAGTTATTTTTTGCGACGATAACAATTTTTATAACTTGGAAATAAATTTGGGAATAATCGAAATTAATTGTGAAATTCACCTATGAAATAAAAATAATTGTTTGTACGGAAAGTAAGGACCTACGTACATTAGATTGCTTTGAAATTAAGTAGCGACAGAAGAAAGGTATATCTTAGGTATCTTACATTATTTACATTATTCAGACTGTTATCCTCATGTTCATTGCTATATTCACAACGTTTCGGCCTTTGTACGCTCCTCCATGACACATGACCCAGTGTATAACGGCGCTGGTTAGATCCAGTGATTAGACCCAGCAGTGGCGAATTTGAGTTAAAGGGAAATAACATCCGGCAGAGGCATGGCACGTGGAACTAGAATAACCTACTGAATATGACAATGAAAATGAGGATAACAGTCCGAATAATGTAAATAATGTAATATCTCAGAGATATAGAAAGAAGAATTATTGCTGAACTTTTAAAAGCTTAAATATTAATGCACTGCTTAAATGCATCGATCAATTTTAATCCCTTCTGTTGTTTATTTCTGCATATATATGAAGAAATATAGTTTTAAGTTGTGCTATATTCATGGGATAAAGTGCTCAATATCAGAGCTAGAGCGTATGTAAACATAAATATAAAAGTGAACATTGAAGCCAACACTCAGAGGCGACAGGTTGTTTCATGCTAGGCGCAATCATATATGGAATAACTATATATATATATATTTTATATATCAAGAAGAGTTTTTAAAGATAAGATGTCTATTTAATATCTCAACTCTTCAAGTTTTTCTTCACCTCTGATGTCTCACAGCAGATGCCTAAGTGGATAAAACCTTTGACTGAAGTAATCCAGTGACTTAACCCACATCAGAGGTGAAAAAATAAATTGGAGAGTTGAGTTACTAAAGGAAAATAACTGAGATATCCAGAAAAAGCATGACATGTGGAACTAGAATAATATACGCCAGTGAGCAAAGTAAAGGGTTCAATTGGAAATTCCATCGTATATCACCTGAAGACGACCGAAACCGTGAATATGACAATGAATATGCGGACAATAATCCAAACAATCTAAATAGTGTAAATAGTTAATCATTTAAGAAATATAGACAAATATCGGCAGAAAACTTACCTGGTGTTGTCATTGATCATGGCCGTTGAGTCTTAAAAAAATGAAAATCATTGGTCGGGCTTAAAAGTCATGCCCGTTCGTGGCACCTGTGAACCTTTGCTGCATGTTGTGTGATGGCCATCCTCGATAACGAAAAGGCAAGTATCATATGTGTGTGAGTGCATATATATATATATATATATATATATATATATATATATATATGTATATTCTAATAATAACAATAATAATAATAATAATAATAATTTACATCGCTACACAAAAAATTCCATGTTTCGGAACTTTAAAATTGTCCCTTACCAGGCGATGTAGATAACTTATGATGAAAATGATTTACTTGGGAAATCAGAAAACAATTCGGTATAAAACTGAGAGTTAAGAAGGATGAGGGAAAAACCAAAATTTCAAAATTAAAAAAAAACACACACAGACATTTGTGGGCATGTCTTGATTATCCAATCAAAAGATGGATCAAACTAAAATAGAAAAATTAAAAATAATTCAGAAAGTGGAGGTAGGTGGGTTATTAACACATGTCTAAGTAAACTGACACTTTAGACACGCCCATAGCAGACATACTGCTTCAAATCTATAGTTTACATAGATTTGAAGTAGACATAGAGTTATATTTTACAAAAAGTTATCTTTTAAGGAATTTCAAGATTTTTCATAAATTTTTTAATACTTTAGAACCTTCTTAAAGTGGCTGCAAGTTTAATTAAAACATTTTTATATATACTGAACCTAAAATACTGTACTTATATTGAATGGGCAATAAAAGATGGCAATATTAAAGTAGAAAAACCAAAGAATTAAATAAATATTATGTGGGCCATTACATATTAATAAAATAATGGATATGTAATGCTTAGATATTTTTATGAAAAATTCTTTTAACTAAAACTTAAAATAAACATTTATACAATGCCTACAAATTACTGTTAATTCATTTCTCTGATTTAGGAAAATTTTATTTTTTAGGAAACTTTATGATATGCAGCTTTTCATATATACACAGTTGACATGGGTCATTTAAGGATTTACAAATTCTCGTTTTTTAGTATTTTCCATTTTATGGTAGGGGTTTTATTACTTTGTTTTTAATGCCAAAAATATTTAGAAAGGGATGTTCGGTTACGCTACACATTGTTGTTAAAGAAGATATGTGCTGATACCACCTCAGTTTAAAAGGGTATTTGTACTACCAATATTAAATTTCTTTACAGCTGGGTTTTCAGTAGATGAAATGGTGCATTGACAAACAAATGATTCAGTACGACACATATTTTGCAATGGATAATTTTTAGGATTTCTGAAATTACATAATTTGTTATCATTATTGATTTCTGTTTTGGAATTACTATTGTTACTCTGATTTAAGTGTTGATTTAAAATTTTATTATTATTTTTTTAATAATTTTTACAAGTGTAACTTAATTTAAGCGTATTTTTATTAAATTCTTGCCTAGAGGATTATAACTTGGGGAATGTTTCTCAGTCAAACGGATAAACTTCTGCCCTAACTTAGTGCTAACCATTTTGTTAAATGGTGGTAGGTGTACCAAATGATTTTTCGATTTCTATTTTGTTCCGGCTATCACTATTATGTTTTCTGTATTTAATATCAGGGCATTTATAGCCACTGTTTTTTAAGGCATTGTTGTAAAAATTACCGTGTTTATAAAATATATTATTCATTGGCAGAGTTATTACTAATTCTATATTCTATATTCTATGGAGGAGGGTATATGTTTGATTATAGGTGGAGGGTGGTTAGACTTTGGGTGGATATACAATGGATTAGTATTAGTTTTCATATATGGTTGGTATATATTGTTGACTAAGTCTAGTGTTACAACGAGGAAGTGCGACTTTTTAAAATTTGTGTTGATTGCAACCTTTATATTTAAGCTTTTAAACTCTCTATGTAATTTTTTTTTTTAATTTTGTCAGTTTTGAAATTAGTAGAATTCCTCACAACCATAAGGCCATTATTTCTATATAACCCTATAACCTCTATATTAATGTCAATAAGGTTGTATAAAGTGAACAATTCAGTGATGTCGGAAGACTCAGAAGAATTTAACGATCCCATTGTAATGTCAAATTTGTCACCTGAATTATTTTTCATCCATTGTTCTTTGTTATGGACAACGACAGATTTTTTTTGCGTTAATAATAATATTCCATTCATCCTTTGATAGATCAGAATACACTGTGTAAAATTCCAAAGCTAATGTAAATAGTTCCCTTGAAATGGATGGGTAGTAATCATCGATATCAAATTAGATTAAAGAACAATTTGTTTTATCATTTATATTACAAAACCTATTAATGACATCGGTGTTGATCCATTGTGTTAGTCTAAGGTGATCCTTAATTTATTTGTTGAATCTTTAGATGATAATTTTACTAATTTTACCAATTTCTGGTCTAGTAGGGTTTATGATCCTGGATTAGTTTCGAAGTCCGGTTTATGATCCTATATGTATGATTCTTTTGTACAGTGTTTATTAACTCCGTCATTAAATTTAAGTTTGTCCGTGATATTTTTACGAGATACATTAATACTGTTAACCAAATTAACTAACTTATTATTTACTTTTCTATAGTTTTTAGTTAAATCTTTTCTAATTAGAGTATTATAATCCTTAGCATTGATTTTCAAGAAATTTGCAGTTTTTCATTTGTGAGGAGGAAATATTGTTAACTATATCTAATTAATCATTAATCAAATCCAAACAACTTTTCAACAAATGGTTCAGCTATTTAAACGTTATATTTCATGAAAAATTTTGAGTAGATGTCTGTTTTTTTAATATTATAAATTTATATTGCCATTCCTGGTCCATGTATTCGAGAGTTTTAATAGAGTTATGTTTTTAAACCGCTCATCCATCAAGGCTTTTACAGTCAAGCAAAGGTTATATATACATATATAAATATAAAAGATGACACTGAGGTCAAAACCGAGGGGCAACAGTTTTTATCATACTTGAACGCAATCTTTCGGCCATAAAGATTGTGTTCAATTATGTCACTTTTATATTTACGCATTTATTCAGTATATTTACTCATAAATGTAGCACACCTTAAAAGTATATATATATATATATATATATATATATATATATATATGGTGGTTATCTAAAAGTAAATCCGTTTAAATTCACCTTCATGCCAACCATGCGCCAAAGGGGTAGATTCTCCGATTGATACCAGGTCAGTAGGATTTCGATCCCGGTTTGAGGCAATCGGATGTCTAGCCACACTGATGAGCTGTGAAACACTGAAACAGTCTGTCTGTGGATGTCAATATATACATGCTCCTGAAAAAAATTATATCGGTTAAGCTCTCGGGGAAGAAAGTTGAGTTTGTAAACAGCGTCTATTACTGCTTGTAATGCAAGACTCTTCGATAAAAACGAATCGAGTTATCCCGGTCAAAGGCGTGTTTATCTAAAAATAAATACGTTTGAATTTACCTCCACCCCTGCCGTGCGCCAATGACTTAGGGGTAGATTCTCCGACTGATACCAATTCAGTCGGGTTTTGATCCTGGCTTGAGGGAATCGGATGTCTAGCCACACTGATGAGCTGCGAAACTGTCTGTTTGTGGATGACTATATATATAATTTTTAACATTATTTTATTGGATGCATATATTTGAGTAGACGCTCTATTTATTTATTATACTGCATATATATTTGTTTTCGTCTGCCGGCCTGAATATTCGAGAAATCTCATTAAAGGAAAATATGTGCTTCCTGATACACTGCTGGCCAAAATTTTAAAGCGAATGATAATAAAGAAAAAATATACCTTTGGCCTTCTTAGGTTCAACCACTTATTTGACTAGAGCTTCAAGAAATTAAAATAAGAAAAGGAAATCTAAAATTTAAAAAAAAAGCAAACTTTTTTCACATTTATTAAAAGGAAGATTTGAATACTGGGAAATTCGGTTAAATACTAGCTGGTCAAAAGTTTAAGACCATATCTAAAAGAATTCGTAAACAGTAGAAAATGCCAAAAAAAACTTTGCTTTGGCATAGTCGATATAAACGTCAGCAGAAGGCTGTCTGGAATGTTATTCCAAGTGGTGGAGAGGGATCACGAAGATCAGGCTGTCTTCGGAATTGACATCCATTTCAATAGATTTCCCTTACCACACACCCCATATATTTTCAATGGCTTTCAGATGGTCCAAAAGAATCACGTTATTCTCCATGAAAAAAAAACCCAAAAAAAAAACAAAAAAAAAACATTGTCCTTTGGTGATTAAATATTGCAATGTTGTCCTGTTGAAAGATCCTCTCATTTTCACTCAAGCCGAGACTTTCGGTCAGTAAGGATGCTCTCTCCAATAAGCCAATAATGCCTTTGTATAGACTGAAGTTCCATTGTTCTTTGGAAGGGGATAGCACCCCCAAATCATCATGGAACCTATTCTACTGTGTCGTGTCGGTGGATTATCTTTATCGTGCCAGTAATGTTTGAAGCCATCTAAACCACCCGGGTTAATTTTTTTTCTCATCATATAACAAAACTGATTCCACTTTGCTATGTCCTATGTTTGACGCTTCTCAGTAAAGTTTAACCGAACTACTTTGTCGTGTGGAATGAGGCATGGACTTTGAAAAAGTTTAAGGTTTTTAAAACCTTTTCTCTGGTTTGATGATCTTCTGGAGCTTTGCTGGACAACCCGAAGGATCTTCCTGCGCATCGACGATTAAATTTTCTTGAGACGACCAGTTGAAATTCTCGTTCCGTATTTCTCAGGGTGTTTTAAGAAATTTGGAACAGCAGTTTTACTGGCTCTAATCTCACTTTTGCCCCTCGAGAATATTGCCACGTTCAAACATTTTAGCCTTTGCCATGTTTTTACCTAATGTAACGCAGGGGATACCAGTAGGAGAAGTAGACTGCGCTAATGCTTGTACACAAATGACTCAATCCCGTTACGTATTTATCAATTAAAGCTTCGTTTAAATATGGCTTTAAATTTTTTTTCTAATGTTCAAATTTCCCCATTTAAATGCTAAAAAGTTTTTAATTATTCTTTTTCTTTTTCTCACTTTCATTTTCGAGAGTTCCTCGCAAGTAACGTAAAAGAAATATTTTTTCTTTATTTTATTTTTATCTCGTAAAGATTTTGGCCAGCAGTGAATTTATCGTTTATTCTTGCTCCAACTGTCCTACTTGCTAATGAAATATCCCGTTGTGATGGTAAAAAGGGAGTTATCGATAATAATAATCGAGCATGGCTTGCGTTGCCATAACGACAGGTTGTTTCGTTAACAAGTAGTGGGTGATCCACGGTTGTTATAACCTCAGCGCTGCCAACGATGAAACACGAGTGAGTACCTCCCTTTAGTCTATTTATCAGGGAGGCGATTTCTGGATAATATCACCTTGGGTAGATAGTCACTGTGGGGAAGTGAAATTGGGTAAACGGAAGCGCGAAGTCATAAGACATCGTGACCGATGCTGTAAGCGAACTGGCCTTGCTGAAACAGTACATTATTTGAACCAGCAGTTTATATACGAGGAAATGTACAAATTATCTCGACTCGACTAAGAAGCAGCGAAAAAAGTAGACAATCTGGTTTAAATGGCTGCGCCAAATGGCACAGCTATAACCCTGTGTAATCTTTCTAATGGAATCTGTATTACAAATGCTGGGACAATTTTGCAAGTACGATCCCGTGTAAATTAAGATATGACATTTAGCCCTGTTGAAAACAGTAACTCCCGCCCGGAATGTGTCAAAAGTTCAATCTGTCTAAAACGTCACAGGAAATACATCAGGTTGCCGGTGCCCAGACATAAGTTATTACTCATAGTATCAATTCAGCAAGTACTTTTCCTTTTGCATCTGTCAACGTATATGTAAATCGCTCTCATCTCTACCTTCCAGGCCATGCCGTGTCTTTGTTGGCCGAACAATGGTTCAATGTTTGTCTTGCAACATTTTTAAGCACAAAATAATAAATAGACATGAAAAAAGTTTACTAAAGATTCGACTGGCCTCTCTTTTCAAACTATATATATATATATATATATATATATATATATATATATATATGCACGTGTAGAAAAAAAGCGTGCGAAAAATAGTCTTCAAACACAGATCTACAGATTTAATTGAATTTTATTATTGAGCATTTTGTTTCTTTCAAGTTGAAAGAAACGAATCACAAAGATCCTTGCAAAACAACAACAAAAAAAAAAACGAAAATATTACGTTTTTACTACACAACAGAATTATTGACGTTAGTATGGTAGAAAAACAGAACGTGCCTACGCAACGAGAGTGTCACGTATTTACGTTGTTTTATGAATGCGGATAATTTTACAGCAGTCGGCAAATGTGAGCTGTGTTATTACTGGTACTAATATTTTCGATGAACTTCATAAGCTTTTCGTGTTGCTTCATTTACTTTAAAATCTCGAGGCTACTGCAAGAAATTAGCCGATAAATTAAGTGAAAATTTGAGTAATTAATTATATGAAATGTGTGAGTAATCAGTTTGTGCACAACCCTGGTAAAAGATTTACTGAAAACTAAAAACGACGAATATAGAATATAGAAAAACAAGTATTTTTTACTCAGTTTCTTCTTTAAATAATTTTTATAATTTTAAACTTAATATAAATAAGTGTAAAATTTAAAATTGGTAATTTTTAATCTTTAATTTTATAGTATAATTTAATATTTATTACTTAGAATGAATTCTATTTTAGTCTAACCCTAACATTAAAGCATTAAATAATTATTATAACCAAGATTCGTTGTCAAGTTTTTTGAATTCTTGTATGCTTGTATTTTTATTGGTCATTCCAGCTTAAGTAACAGCGTTTCCCTTAGCAAGGGATAAATAGATTTGAACCTTTTAAAACTCTTTATTCTACATTCAACACCATCACTTGATAAGACACCATAATTTCGAATAAATAATTAATATATATATATATATATATATATATATATATATATATATATATATATATATATATATATATATATATATATATATATATATATATATATACACACACACACATATATATATATATATATATATATATATATATATATATATATATATATATATATATATATATGAATGTGAGTGTGTTTGCATATGTAAAAGGATTTGTTTTGTGGCGGAGGTCCCAATATTGACAGACCCTCTTCACTTCGAAAATTTCTCCTACACTATCTTCCTATTTATAATGTTAGCCTTATCTGGATGAAAGTAAGTATAAGAATAATCTTTATAGAAACAATGTTTGTAAATAATAAATCTGTAAACAAATTAGAAATAACTTTTAAAATCATGCCTGAATCCGACAATATATATATACACTTTTTGTGGTTATTAAATGTCATTGAACAGGGCGCAAACTATATCTATAAGAAAGGATAACAGATTGAACAAAAGGTTGGTTGATTTTTGCTCAAGGGATAGCAAATGCTGTAGGTAAAGAACAAACTAATGTCAATGGTCATATTAGCCGTTCGCTTATACGGAAGTGCCCGGCATTCACTGACCGAGCAGCTAGTGTTGCTATCGGTTGAAATTTATAAAAGCTTTCTTTTATATTTTTTTTCAGTAGCTATTTTTTTTTTTTCCAGTATTTATTTCCTTCCTAGTCTTTTGTTTTTAGTGGCGTGGAACGTCAATATGGTTTAGTGATAAGATATGCGAGCGTGTCTAGGACGGGATTAACAATAACTGTCACCACTGTCTCTCTCTCTCTCTCTCTCTCCATATATATATATATATATATAAAAAGAAATGGACAAAGTCCGACAATTTATTTATTAAAGACATTTTTATGTTTAACGTTCTTTTTTATAGATACAAGTATTTAAGTAAATGCTCTGTTTATAATAAACAGTATTAAATAACCGTTACCGGCCTGAATGTCCGAGAAATTTTCATAGAAAAAGGACAAATATTCAAAGGACGAATATTTTCTATGAAAATTTCTCGGACATTCAGGCCGGTAAATGTTATTTAATACTGTTTATTATAAACAGACATTTACTTAAATACTTGTATCTATAAAAAGAACGTTAAACATAAAAAATGTATTTAATAAATATATATATATATATATATATATATATATATATATATATATATATATATATACAGGAATGTATATATTAATCTTTAAATAACGTGCATCATCTATTTATTTTTCATTGGAGATCAGCGGATATAATCAACTGATGATTTAAACTTTTCCCAACGATACGAACATCATTCATTCCTGATTCAAATCTTAATGGCTGCATGACAACTCTAGGATTGATGAGGTTACTAGTTAATAGGATTCATGAGGTTACATCGGTTCCTGGATTATTTGTCGGTAAATAAAGCTAGCAGAACACGGCAAATACAGTACCAAGTCTACATATCCGCTTCTCGAAGAGAAAACAGGCAAAAATGGTAGAACCTTTTTTCCATGAAATGCCTTAATGTTAAAAAAAAAATAAATTAAGGAACCTAACATTGGTTTTATTCTCTTTTCGCCTTTATTTTTCAAATGTTATTTTAACTCTTTTACATAAAAGAGTTTAAATAACATTTCTACATTTTTGTACATAAATCAAAATAAGCATAAAAGTATCTTTTTAAAAATTCATTATCTTGTCTTTTTAATGTTTAGCATGAATATTCGTGCAATGTTTTTTGCCGTTAATATTGAGAATGTTGGAAAAAATCACTAAGTTCTTATTGAACGACAACTGTTTTCTTGACAGTTTTAGGAGAGTAATATAAACGAACAGAGTAATTTTTTTTTTCAAAAAGGAAACAGTTTTCCTAGTATAAAAGTGGTGACTTTGCTATTTACTTAAAATGATGTAAAATATAAATATGCAGACGGATGTCGCTGGTCCTCAACGATCTCCTAAATCTCTCATGCGATGGCTCTGAGTTGCCATGACCCGGTAAACCGTTTCATCTGGCGACCTAAACTCATTTGAAGATGTAATATTAACAAGGCACCAAAGGCGAAGGGCCTCCACAGATGAACTATAACGGCCACGTAGTTGTAGAAAATCGGCTGTGGTCTAACCTGGAGAGGGATGGGCCCCGCCAGCTTTAAAGACCGAAGACTTGCCACATGATGTGCACACCAAGAAAATATTCGCGACAAATGGGCAGCTCAGCACATCGGAATTCCAACGACTCCTTGCGGGGTCAAGGACGAAAGAAGAAGAAGAAGAAGACGAAGAAGAAATTTAATAAGAAGGAGAAGATGAAGAAGAAGAAGATGGAGAAGAAGAAGAAGAAGAAGAAATTTAATCAGGAGGAGGAAGAGGAGGAGAAGATGAAGAAGAAGATGAAGGAGAAGAAGAAAAAGAAAAAATTTAATAATAATAATAATAATAATAAGAAGAAGAAGAAGAAGAAATTTAATAATAATAATAATAATAATAATAAGAAGAAGAAATTTAATAAGGAGGAGGAGGAGAAGATGAAGAAGAAGAAGAAGAAGAAGAAGAAGAAGAAGAAGAAGAAGAAGAAGAAGAAGAAGAAATTTAATAAAGCTGGAAAAATATAAACTTGAGTAACAAATAATTCTGACTTTTTTTATCAGCTTTGTACTTAATAAACTGTCCTAAAGTACTATTATATTTTATTAACCATTAATTGCAATAAATTGTCGCCATTTATCAGGCAGATTTTCTATTTTTTAATCTTTGGAGTACAAAACCACAGATTTTGATGTGTAAACGTTTTCGGCAAACTCTTGAATCTGTTTTTTTTCTTCTTTTTTTTTAAGGCAATTCGACCCAAGCGAGGCGGGAGTACCACTAGCATGTAAGGAGTTACAGAGGATTGAGAACAAGAGTAAAGAGGTGTGTTTGAGGAAAGCATACAGAGAAAGACGGGGAACAAGTTCAGGGTGTCAGATGTCGATTGACATTATACTTGAATATTTGAAGATTATAGTTATCGGGGAAGCAAGTAAGGGGAAAAGAGTTCCACAGACGGGAAGAGCTGTTTGAATAGAAGAGACGGTTATATTTTAACTGTTTTGACATTAAAAGGGTAGGACCGATATGCCAGCCTGGTAGCTCGCTTAAATTCATGCAGTCTTGGAACCAGCGAAAACACCTTCCCATCACTGCGTTCTGACCAAGCAAGCTTAAAAATTCCTTCTCAGGTTATTTTTTGCAGCCTGGCGTTGTCATGGAAAGCAATATTTTCCTATTGACGAACTTAAGGCGATTTTTGACCAAATAGTTCTGGAGACGTTGCAGCTGCTAGGTATATAAATGTGAATTTAGTATTTCATTGAGTTTTAAGAAGTGATACTCCACACGCTATATACACCTGACTTTGCACCAAACAATTATTACCTTTATTCGATCACTTCAACACTCCGGTTATCCCATAAAAAGCAGAAAATTACTTTTTTTTTCCATCGAGCTCATATCTTGGTGTCGTTTTGGAGATTTATTCTCGTCAATCCAGTCTGTTGCGTTACATATTGTTGTATGCAATCCACTTTTCATCACCTGCTATTATATATTTAAGGAACTGTTAGTTATGACGATACATTCGTCATTACAACTGGTTCCCATGAGAGGAAATTATTTATGAATCGACCTCAAAACATAAAACAAAGACAAACAAAATGAAAAACAAATGAATGACTAACAAAAAATAACGCCAGCTGATATGTTTTATTCCCTGTAAATTTAGACGCAAGATAAAATAAGAAAATCCCTTTTAAGTAAAAGATTTTTTTTCAGATTTTTCCTTTTGGTACGGCTCTTTACTCTAAGATGCAACTTAGAAAGAAAGAACTTGTTTAAAATGCATTTGAAAATCAGTCCTGGCTTTCTGGACGATAATTAATCCAGTGCAATATCGTACAGTAATATCGTACAGTAATAATACAGCTCATTTGAATAGAACACGACATTAAATTTTTGCAAAAGAGCATTAACGATAGCAAAATAAAGTTAAGTGTGCATAAAATATAAAACAATGAACTGTTATAGACAAAAGCAATCTTTACAAGGAGAAACATAATTTTATTTTCGGAGGCCCATTATTCTTCACGATTGATTTGTCTTGATAAACATTGTTGCTTTTCTTTTCGATTGCCCGAGGAAATTCAATTACATGTGCCAATACACATTTACCAAATTATGCCATTGCAAAGAAGCAATGGTAAGACCCTTGACTAATGCTTCCAATGTTGCTGTCTTTTCCAAATTTCCAATAGGTGCAGCGGTGAATTCGAAGGAGTTGATTTATTGACGCTACGTTGACCAGTCGTTCCAGGTGCGGAGATAACAGTGACAAGTAATGGATGTTCTGCCATTTCTGAAACGTTTTGTGAATACAGTAAAAATAGTTCTTTTTTGATGTAATCGACCAGCCATTGTATATTGCAAGACAGTCAGTGAGTGACGCTTCCTCTTTTATGTAGATAGAACAGCGAACGAATGAGTAACTTTTGAAGTGAAGAAAATATTTTCTTCCGGTTATGGACCCAGCAATATTACAAAGAGTAGACATCACCACAACATGTCAAACTTGTGATAGATTACAGGGCATAGCTTAAGTTCATAACCTGGATGTCTTTCAACGTAAAGGGCCTGTAGAAATATAGAATTCAATGATTATTTCATTATTATTATTATTATTTTGGGCTTTTTATATCCATTCATATTTTTTTTCTTTTTACATTCGGAGTTTGATTGATAGGTTCATCTCCTCCAGACTTCGACACCCAAATATTACATCTTAAATATTGTCTTTTCTGATAGTTCGGATGGCTATCGAATTTACTAGTTCAGCTCATTAAAAAACGTTTTTCTTCATATGACTTTTGGACACAGTAAGAGATTTTCAATAAGCAAACCCAGCCTAACCCTAAAACTATAATCAATAAAACAAAGAAAAAATTCTCGCCATAGAAAAAATGATGATAGCTAGAATACGAGGTTGCTTTTAAGTTTTGGTGACCGTGTTTGTTCGAGTGATGATACTGCTGCTGCTTTTCTTGTTATTATTATTGCTGTCATTGTTGCTATTGTTCTGGTGGCTGTTACCGAACCTGCTACTGCGGATGATCCCACTGAAAAGAAAAGAAAATTTGTAAGATTAAACGTGTGCATGATTTATATTTAAGTCTAACACAATATACCAAGGACTCTCTCTCTCTCTCTCTCTCTCTCACACACACATATATATATATATGAATCGAGAGTTTACATATCTATATATGGATTATAGATAAGTATTTATTTCTAAGGAATTTTATTTATAATCTAGGATTATTTCATATTGCTTTAAACTTTATCCCTGGTAGATACACATCTGTGATGGTTGGTTGGTTGGGTTTTATGGCATATCAACCACTGTAGGTCATTTAATGTCAAATTAAGTTAGATATTAAACTTTACACATATATATATATATATATATATATATATATATATATATACAGTACTATTAAACGTATAGCTGGCAACATTATTATTTCAAAAACGTATATGGCAACATAACAAAAAAACACATAGCTGATAACATTATCGTTTCAAAAACTCATAGCTGGCAACATTATCGTTTCAAAAACGTATAGCTGGCAACATTATTGTTTCAAAAACCTATAGCTGGCAACATTATTTTTCCGAAACATTATCTGAGGCCTTGCTGTTGGACGGAGTTTATCATCATACCCAGGACGCAGATGTAGTTTATCGCCATACCCAGGACGTGGGTAAGAGCTGGAAAAACGAGGAGTTAACTATTTGCCCATAGCTGGGACCCTAACAGGCGCTACCACTCCGGGTCAAGGTGGACCTGGGAACACCAGTAATTAAGAGGTGGTTCCACGCTCCTCAAAAACCTCTGATCAGAGGCCTTGCTGTTGGATGCAGTTTAACGTCATACCCAGGACGAACACATCTTTGAGTAGATATACCTGTTATATAAATGCATAACGTCCTATGTATTTGAGAATCTTAATAAAAACAATGAGCGAAGTTTGTAGTGGAAACACGCCGTATAATCCAGAGTGTTTTTAGATTACTCGGTTATGGAAAACTCTCAAATGCACAGGTTAGCAGATAAAGATTTACACGGTTTATGTGATCTACACTGTTTGCATAAGATTAATATGAGTAAAATTTTGTCACTTAGCTGATGGATATTACCCTCAGCATCCCGACTCCAGAGTTTCGTAGACGGACCTCTCCGTCCACTCTTCAGGTGTTATCAGCAATTTACTGTTTATATTTTTCTATCTTTTCCTTTTTGTACTTAATACTGGCTTAACACTGTATTATATATATATATATATATATATATATATATATATATATATATATATATATATATGTGTGTGTGTCTTTGTATTCCTGCGTTCTATGACCATTCAGTCACAGAGAATTTCCGAGTAGGAAAGCACGAATTACTGCTTCTAAACACACACCCCGATTTTTCTCGATCTATCATATCTACTCTGAAATTGTAGCCTAACGTAAACAATGACAAAATATTATATGAAATAAATTCTAATCCAACAAATATTTTAATATATTTTCTCTCTATACGATTTTCTATAGATACACTTATTTGACTAAATACACTGTTTTTTTTTTTTTTTTAATTAAACAGTATTAATTAAATTTACCGGTCGGAATATTCAAGAAAATCGTAGGAATTATGCGTTCTCCTATACGGAAACATCATTAAGCCAGACGTACTATATATATGTATATATATATATATATATATATATATATATATATATATATACAAATTTCATTAAAAAACGGAATTTCGACTTCTGTGAGACTTGAATAAAACAAATGAAATGGATAAAAGATAAAGGAGAAAAAATTTTTTTCGTGTGACGCGTCCTAAGGGTCAAAACGTCTCTCTCCAAAACTTGATATACAAACATTTATATATCGTTTTCATATATATATATATTATATTTGTGGTTTAAAGTGCTCAATATCAGTGATAGAGCGAATGTAAATATAAAGTCTGTTTTATGGTAAACGCGATCACAAACATTGCCTGACGATTGCGTTTAGCATGAAACAGACTGTTGCCTCTGAGTGTTGACTTCTATATATATGTCTAAACAATGTTACTCACTGTTTAAATGACAATGAATGCAGTGTTTACGTAGTGTTTATTGGCTTGTAAACAATGGTAATGATTAAGATCTAGTGATATTAATGTTTATTGATTTACAAAGAAGATTAAAGTTTTAAATTAAATATTAAGCGTGATTAAATGCCTTCCTTCTGACAAAAAAAAAATGAAAAAAGATTGAAGAAGTTATAAGAATTCAAAAAGTGAGTACAATTTTTGGAACACCCTGTCTATTATCAATTTTCTGGATGGTTGCAAAAGGTAATTTGAATAGATTACAGTTGAGAAAAATAAACTGTTCATGGAGTAATTCATTCTGAAAAATGCCTGTAAAACAGACGTTAGTGAAACAAAGCGGTAAATATATGGTTCAATAATCTTTACATTACACACACACACACACACACACACATATATATATATATATATATATATATATATATATATATATAATTTTTGGCAAGCAAGTACACTGAAATGAAAATCCAGAGAAACGATTTTAGCCCATTCATATTCTTTGCTAAAGTTCACTCAATACAATGTCTCTCAAGGTAGTTCTACTCAGGGTCACTGTTTAGTATTGTATGAACATAAGAAAGGGAAAAAAAGTGAAGTTAATGGTGCTATACAAGAAAAATAGCGGATAGCCTTAAAATTGATGAGGTCAAAATTATAGTGATTGGAAAAACATAATATCGGGAGCTTGTTACACAAAGCAGAATTTCTTGGTAAGAAGCTGTCCGAATGGAACTTATTCCTTACAATTGGAATACGAAAGAAATGGGGATAATGATGTAGTTGGCACGGTGAATCGCTGTTGTAAAAGTCGGTAATGTAGCTCATCAAAAAACACATCACGTATCGTCTGTGGGGAATCAATTTTAGTGTGAAAAATAATTCATCATACACACAGCTGCGTAGACGCTTTTGTCAGCCCAGATATGGCAGCAAGAATCCATTTTTGTTCATATCTGAGTATAGCAGGGGGAGCTAGAAAACTTACTGGATGAACCAAACATTTTCCCAGCATAATTAGCAATAGATCGGATATATGAGTTCCACTTGAGTCTCAACAGACGTTCAAGACAATGAGGCTCTTTCAAAGAGCATCCATCCATTATGATAGGAGAATTCTGCTAAATAATAGATACGATTAAGTACTCAGTTTAAATTTATATCATATAAATATAATCTGTACTGTTTGAAAAGTATATTCTGTTTTCATCAAGTCTCTTACACACACGCACACACCCACACCCACACTTATAATTATATCTATATAATTATATATATATATATATATATATATATATAGATAGATAGATAGATAGATAGATAACTAGACTCGTCTCGAAAAACCCTCGAATTTTTTATTTGCTAATCAAATCAATCTCGAGGGAAAAAAGGTTTTAAAAAAAGAAAGAGCTACAAACATGAACTTCTGTCGACAAAAAATCGCACAGATGCAGGTCTGAAGCCCAAAGAAAAAACCCCGATACGAGTAAACAACTAACTAACAAAAGCGCTCAATACAACCGTAGAGCAGACCTAGATACACCTAGTGAGCCAGACAAACCTACCTAGGTTTCACCTAAACGGATCGTCAGGGAAATTCAAGCTAACGAGTCAAAGAGAAACACATATTTATAGGCGATAGCTAAAATCATACCACGTAGTATGATTTTAGCTATCGCCTATAAATATGTAGGTAGGTTTGTCTGGCTCACTAGGTCTGTCTATCTATCTATCTATCTATCTATCTATCTATCTATCTACTGTTTATCATAAACAGAGCATTTGCTTAAATACTTGTATCTCTAAATAACAACGTTAAACATAAAAAATGTCTTTAATAAATAAATTGTCGGACCTTGTCCATTTTTATATATATATATATATATATATATATATATATATATATATATATATATATATATATAGACATGCACACAAATATTTATATGAATTTATATTGTTTAAAAACAGTGATATTTACTGAACCAGGTGTAATAGAAAGCGTCTCGGAATGAGATATCGGAGAATCAAGTTGAAATTACAATCTGGTTCGTTATATTCCCTTATGAGTAACTGCCATTGTGAAAGCCAATAATCCATCTTTTCCCCTCAGCTATGCGTTAAATAGTAGGGCTTCTATCTGGAATGTTTAATTCACTAAATTCACGAAACAATACTTTTAATCTTCTCGGCAGTTACTCTATCAATATGTTCACAAACGAAAGACACTGTAGCCACTGTATGAATTAATTGAAATAACTGCATTCAATTTTTGAATTAATTGCAATATTTTCCACCAAGCGAGAGTTCACAAACAAGTGTTACAAGACATTGCTAGTCATTTAAAGCCTATATTGTTGAATCTTATAGCGAGATGCAAAATAAATGTAAGCTCATTAAAATCTAGTGAGTCTATTTTAGGGATATAGCTAAAATAACCCTACAGGCATTTATATGTGGCTAAGTGGTTAGAAGGTTAACTTTTCAGTCAGAAGTTTTGGGATCGAATTTCACCATGGTTAATCTTTTAAGAGCATGATTCTTGATAGTTTCAGCAAAGTGAATCATTGGGAATGGCCTGAAAATCATATCGTGAGTTAAACAAAATCTGGTAGTCCGTCAATTGTTGTGTGACTACAAAGTCACAAGCCATTGTGATCAAGGATGTGAACGTATTTTACTTGTTCAGCTATTGGTCATGTCAGTCTGTGCACTCTTTTCGAAAAATATAACTAATATTATAGTGTAGCTGCAGTATAAACCACTGGTTGCATTTGTGAGTGTTGAAGAAGAGTGTTGAAGTGTATGAGCAGGCTTCTGTAACAGGGTTTATATAGGCGGAATAGCAAACGAGGTTTAGATAGACTAGCAGACGAACATACTCAGAAAGGAGAAGTAGATGCTATCGTAAAGAATGAAAGTTCGGCTAGGTTTCTAACTGCTGTACATGAGCAAAATGATTGGAAAATAGGGTCAATGTTTCGAATACAAGGATGCTACGAATTGCATTGAATCTATTTTGGAAACAGCATCCTACAAAAGAGCAGATGTTTGTCCTTCCAACTCACGGGTCATTCAGAAGAGAAGGACAAGAAAAATGCGGCATTCTTATAAGTACCTGAGCTGATCAGTGAGGTCCTATTGTAGGCGACAAAACATGGACACACTAGCATTGGTCGGCCATACAAAACCAATTAAGCAAATATGTGAAGATACAGGATCTGTAGGATTACAAAGTGTCATATGCAATCTTAATGACTCGAGGAAAGAATTCGTGCAATCAATATGTCTTGCTGATGATGGTAATGATAATCACCCACCCATACACACAATCACCGAAATCTAAACAGATACCCACCGACCTTAAAATGGTGGAAACTGATGTTATAGACAGAAATCTATAACAAAGAATTTTTTAGAATCCTATAATTAACCCCGGATTTGTATTTTAATTTCTATTACTAACACGGAATTTTTCGGTTAGCAATAATGGTTTCAATATACTTAAAACGTTACTGGCATTGCATAGCGCATCAAGCAAGAATTTGACCAAGTATCCGTTTCTGTTCGTAGAGAAAGTTCCAGAAGTTTCGACAAGAACAGAGCCTTAGAATCATGTACGGTCAGGAAGGAAATCGATTCATTGAGGATGATACACTAAGTTTCACAAGAATTTATTGAATCAATGAATAATTTCTTTTCATCGTACAAGAATAAATGACATTGTTACACGTTGGGGAAAAAATTAAGTAATACTCTGCTTACTTGGATTAAATACATTTTAAAATACTAGTTTTTGTTTTAATTTTCATTCTTGTCAAAAATATATATTATTTCAAATTTAAAATAGTGAGTTAACCGAAAAAATCCCTAACTTCATATCAAAAAGATCACTTTTCATTGCATTTTGACAGCTGCCAAATAAGCGGGAAGAATTTTTGAATTATCAAAACTGACGTGGTATTGATTTTTATATTGAAAATGGAAGAAACTAAATAACATTTTCAGCATATTATGATTTTCCATATTTAAGGAAAAGTTAGAAATGCGAATCAAAGAAATAAAAAAAATGATTTCAGCTTATGGAGAATATTCCTTCCAAAAACGAAACACAATATTAAGAATCAGGAAGAATTCGTTAGAAGCAGCAAAAACGTTGAAATATTTTGTCATACTGCTATACAAGGAAGACTGTACAATGTCCACACAAATGAACAGTTGGTTGGTTGATTCGTTCTTTATGGCTTATCAACCCTTTGCAGGTCATTTAAAGCCAGAAAATATGTTTATATTTTTTGAAATAATAATAGTATAGTGATACAAGTCTTACTAATTAAACCATAGCTGAATGTGGTTCATACCTTTTACAATATTTGCGTGTAAGTGGGTATAACGGACCCAACTGAAATTTAAACTCTGCTTTCCGATGAACAATTCTACGCCAATAATCATTACGCCAATGACATATCCAAGCTTACAGCGCTTAGTATTCAAAAGCGGTCACCTATCTACGTACAGACCAGGCTAGATGTTGCTTAACTTCGGTGATCATACGGGAACCGGTGTTTCAACGCGATACACAGGAACAAGACTGGTGAGAACTTCGAGGGTGTCCGGCTAAATATTTTACACGCATCAAAAACACTATATTGCATTGCCAACCTTTATTAAATTAACTCTTAAAGAATTTGACGTATATTTAACAACCACGACGGGTGTTGACATAAAAAAAAGATGCAGAAAACCTTTGAACATAAATCATATCTACTAACAAAACTATCAAACACAGACGTGTACGCGCGCGCACACACACACATATATATATATATATATATATATATATATATATATATATATATATATATATATATATGTAAACTTAAGATTAATACTGGTTCCCACTAACTTCTAATGCTTTTATTTTCAGAAATCAAGAATGGCAAACCCTATGATTACAAATGAAATGAAAAGGCATACTGTGATTGTGGCATTAAAGGCCGATCATAGCGATTTGGATATTGCAGATTTCCTCAGAGTTGCAAGATCGTTTGTCCACAAGATACGAAAAGAGTTAGAAGACGCTGACAGTTCTCCAATGTCTGTATCAAACGTAAAAGACATTCTGCACGTTCTGATAAAGTGAGAATATCCGAATTTATTCAGAAAGTCATGCAGACAATTGATGAAAACCGAGGTCAATCAATGAGGTCAATTGCCAAAAAGCTGCATGTGTCTGAAAAAACAATCAGAAGGAGTGTTCATGAAGACATTGGATACAAGTCATACGTGATGAAGAGAGGTCAATTTATGTATGAAAAAACAAAAGAAAACCGTTTAAACAGATCCAAAAGGCTTTTAAACAAACTTAAAATTCCTTCCGAAGCTGGTGTGATTTGGTTTTCCTTAGATGAGAAAAATTTTGATCAAGATCAAAAACTTAACAGAAGAAATGACAAATGGCTTTGTTCAGATCCTTCTGTGTTGCCAAAAGTGATGCACACAAAATTTCCTTCAAGTGTTATGGTATTCGGTGTTGTTAGCAATGAAGGACATGTTATGCCACCACACATTTTTCCACAAGGTCTTAGAGTAAATGCTGCTGCTTACATTGAAGTTCTACAAACAGTTGTCAATCCCTGGATTGACAACATATGCAGCGGCAGGCCTTACATATTCCAGCAAGATTCGGCTCCATTCCACAAGGCTCTACGAACACAAGAATGGATGGCTGACCATTTGTATGACCGCATCACACCCAACATTTGGACTCCTAACTCTCCAGATCTCAATCCACTAGACTATTATGTGTGGAGCATTATTGAGAAGGAGGTTAATAAACAGCCTCATAACACCAATGACTATCTTAAAGCTGCAATAGTTCGAGTAATGTCTGACATAAATAAGGACCAATTAATCAGAGCTTGCAGCCGATTTTGACCTCGTGTAGAGGCAGTTATTGATGCTAGTGGTGATTTTATTGAATAAAATTAAATAATAGTTAGCTAAATTTCATGTTTACTTGTTAGTAATAAATATAATTATATTCATTTGTTCAGCAAGTTTTTTTTACTAGTCCAGAAAATTTTTAGTGAAATACCAGTCGCACTATATATATATATATATATTATCATCCAAGTCACGCATTATATACATAAGTTACAGTTGTTGACATTTTTTTGACCAAATGTTGCTGGGCAATGGATACATGTTTCTGGGCTATTTTTTTCACACCGATTTCAAATCCGTTTTCACCCATAATATCTCGTTTTCTCAGTACAGATGATTTCTATTTCTTAAAATCCGTTTTGACCCTTAAATATATAGTTGAAACATTTCATTTCGATTTTCATTCAGAAAAGATTCAAATAACTTTCAAAATGATGTTATTTCATGAGAATGGTTATTTTGTTATCTCACTGGAAAATGTTCTTGTGCCCCCTGTGACGTCGTCCCCAGGTCGCAGCGCCGACTGTGTCGTTCTAATTACCACGGCGCCAGTTGTGACGTTAAATGACGTCTTCGCCGCGGCGTCAGCTGTTCGCTCCTCGCTGCTTCGTCCGGGTGTCGCTGCTCCAAACGTGACAACCCTTTGGTGATTCGGGAAACATTTCATTTTCCAACGCCTGGTTAAAATGATTTATCGTTGTGAATTGATTAGACAGACGAGACCAAAAGATTCCAAATAACAATTTGTATAAAAGAAAATAAAATGAAGTCAAAGTTAACAAACTTTTTCAGTTCAGATAAGCTCACATGAGAATGGTTAATTTTATGAAAGTTATCTCACTGGAAAATGTTCTTGCTGATTTAACTAAAAAATTAATTAAATATAATCGTTTTATATTGCAGGGGTTTATAAATATATAACTATTTGTGTTTCGGCGTGTCTTTGGACGAAAGTCGAAAAACTTATTTCTGTGGTCTGATCAAAGCTATCTTGATGCGGTTTCAACACTGGGCACTCATCTCTGCCTGCTGTCCGGGGCTCAAAACTGATTTCTGTCTGGTGGGGCTTTTTATTGACGCGTCAAAACTGGGGTGGGTCTGTCGTCGGAGGGGTTCTTCGATAATTCTAAAACGTATCCCCTTATTTCGGATTTTCCACTCTTTTCCATTTTTAACCCCTCTCTTACCGTGCTTCTGAGGGGCGCACCACCTTCCCCACTTCTTCGTATCAGGCTTCTCACACTTACACTCTGATAGAGGCGTCGACTGATTTTCTTCGTGCTACCGCTATTGGCCAACGAGGTCCTGGTCGGGATCTGCGTCATGTGAAGCCAAATGAAATTTTCCATATGATCCAGCCAACCTGACGTCTTTGTTTTTAAAGCTTAACTAAAAAAAATTAAAAATATTTGAGCGGCCGAGGTGAAAATTTTTTTCGTGGCGTTTGTCAGGCAGTTTATCGCTAATTGGTTGATCTAAGAAAAAATTCTAGCCAATCGTCTCTAAAGCAAAAATAAAAAAATTTTCCTTTCGGTTTGATAACAAAAAATCTTTATCATCACAGAGCAAAAGTTTATTCTGTCAAAAAAAAAAAAACTTAGCCAGTGAAAACTTCTTGTGTGGGATTTTAATTCTTTACACCCAGTGAAGACCGTCTGTGTTTCGTCAATGTTCAACAATGGATTTCTTCTTTTGGTGACATCCATTGATAACAAAATTCCATTTTTCGTGGACAAGTGGTAATCGGTCAACGCTTGTTCGTAGGTGACCTAGATATTTTCGACATCTGATACCTATCAACTATAACCTTTTTCCTCCTCATTTCCGTCTCTTAAGCCGTGTGTGTGTGTGTTCGCCTATGACCCGTCTCGTATTATTTTTTTTTCTTTCTTTTTTCTTCGTTTTCTCTTTCTTAAAACCTAAAATATTTTTCGGCCCTAAATAATTATCAAATGGTTGATAAACCGTAAAAAAGCAAATCATATATCTATAAATATTTCTTTCAAATCGTCAGGATGCATGGTGCCACACCCCATGTTCTTAGCTTGTTAAAACTTTGTGATTAGTGTTTCTTCTATACTTTTCATAGAAGAAGCTATTTAGAAGTCATTCAAGAGCAGTGATTTTAGTTTTTATTAGTAGCTTTATTTATTATTTCACTTTAAGTCTGAAACCGTCATATCACTTACATTTACGGAGGCCTGTTCATGCAGTCTCTGTATAATATGCATAGGAACATCTATAAATGAGGGTTGTAAGGCTGTTAGTCGAATGTATTTGAGACTAGCAATATTAGAATTTTCTTTATCAGCGCTTAAAATAGCCACCAAACACCAGATAGGCATAGCCAACTAGGCACTTTTCCTACCCGTCTCCAACATCACCAGCATCTTGTCTGACCAAAAATGTATACAGGGCAGTTTGATATCATGGTGCTTATTAACACAACAGAACAGCGATTTGTTCGCTTTTTGGCATGTTCTTATGTGCTTCTGCACTCATCAAAATTATAATTTCATGGGGATAAAATTTGACAGGTAGGCGATTCATTTTCTGATGATGATGCACCAATGATTCCAATTAATTTAGAAATTTTTCTGACCGCCATGACAGTTACCACATCTTGAGTATCAAGATTCACTTTCTGTTTCATCACCTTCATCAGTTTCCCAATAATCTTGGTGATTATAGTGATGAACAGGGAGAGAGGACCCCAAGGTAATGGAAGAAAGATAAAGGCAGATGGAATGTTAACATGATGGCTGATTTCTGCTGGAACATCAAAAGAGATCAACCTTTTCAAAAGCACCGTAGAGTTTCCAAGAAGAGAATATTTATACCTTTGGATGGAAAAAAATGTGTTTTTCATTCCTTTGTAACTACTTGGTCTGTTTTCATTCAAAAACTGATGACACATTTTTGTCTTTTTTGTGTGAGATGGTCCTGAACTGAAATTCTGAAAATTCATTCTTTAAGTTATTGGGGTACTTTTTTTTTTTTTTATAAGTTATTCTAAACTGGAAACGTTTAAGGTTGGTTCTACTTGACCTTGCCATATTTTGGCCAATTTTAAGAAAAAGAGAAATTATCTGTACCGAGAAAACATGATATGATGGAGCAAACTGGAATTGATTTTCAGATTCAGCTTGAAAAAATAACCCAGAAACATGTGCCTATTGCCCAACAACATGAGCGTTGACTTTTTCTTTTTATTCATTAATAATTATAAAAGTGGGACTGCTGAACAAATACACAATTATAGACACACACATACACACACACATATATATATATGTATGTATATATATATGGTCTAAAATTTTGACGAGAATCAGATATTTCAGGGCTATCAATATCAGCATTTGTAACCTGAAGCATACATTGAAGCATACAAATTACACGTATAGCGATAAGTATATTGGCTATTTTTGTGCGTGCGCAAAATCTATCAAGTCTTGGAAGTCACAGCAAATAAAAAAGGTACACAGTACTTCAAATATAACTTGAAACATCTGTTTTTGTAACCTTTTTCTTCCAACTTTATATGTCTTTATTGTTTGACTAAAAGTAAGTCTCCTACTTTGTCAGTCAAAGCAAGTACAAAAAGAAGTATGTATATTTAGTATTTTTACTTTTGCTTTGATTTAGTTGCGACATGTTTGGAGACAAGAACCAAACATTTAACGGAATATGAAAGGATTCCTGCATTTTTACTCATCTTCAAACAGTCGGACGCCATTGTAGATATTTCGCAGGCTTCTGAGTTTGCAGACAGTGACATTAATAGGAGATAACTCTTGATTCCTAAGTTCAGACTAAAATATAGACTGCGTCGGAGACAAGAACCAAACATTTAACTAGGATTTGCACCATTTTATTCCCTGGTTCAGACTAAAATACGCAATTTATTTCCAAGTATTTGACTCATTTACCTTTTCAATCACTTCGGCACAATTCAAAAGTAAAACTCATCTGATAACTTATAGTTCTCAGTAAATTATTTGAGATAAGTGTTTTTCAGAAATATATTGTTTTTTTTATAATAACACGAAGGATTGTATAAAAATTAAATTAGATCTACATAAAATTCTAAAAAAAAATAATGCCTATTTACACACATCGAAAATCATCGTCGGCACGCGCGCCCATCCGGGCAAAGGAATCGTCATCCTCTCTCCATATTTCCTTTCTCCACTATTGTGGGACGGAGATGGCTGCGAAGGCCCAGCCAACTATTGAAAAGTCGTGAGCAAGAGTGACAGAGGAGTGTGCGTAGTGGATTCGGCTGGGCGGTTGTGGTCATCCTGACAGCACGTCGGAGATCCTCTTCATGTTGACGGTTGGATTTGAAAGTTTCGGTTCTCCCTCGGATGGTCTTATGCCAGGAAGGCTGATTTGCAGCAATGGTTTCACAGGTCTCAGAGTCGAGGCTGTGTCAGGGATGTTTTCAACTGGTCCTTGAAGTGTCGTTTTCGACCTTCGCGTAGCCTCTTGCCGCTGGTGAGTTCCCCAAACAGATGATACGTTCGAGTCGAGAGGGATGCATTATGGACAGGTGATCCGCTCATGTCCTTAAAGCAACGCAACGAAGAATGAACCAGTTTTATGCTATAGAACGTGTCCATTTATTCTAGCGAGATATTTAAGCTTTCTGTTCAGCCACCATTAATTAGCAATGTCAGGGATCAATGGCTAAGACATTTACTTGGCAGTCATAGAAGATCACTGGTAAATATGCATATTAATATTTTTTTGTAAGGAAGGGAACGTCTTCAAACACATTTTCCGATATCAAATCCATAAAAATATCGAAATGTCTGAGAAAAGATAAATGGGCAATACTTAAATAAATTGGTCCATTCGTAAATGTTTGAGAAAAGATAAATGAGCAATACTTAATGTTATGGTCCGGTTCCTTGTAACACGGTGATAGTCCAAGGTAGAACCAATAAAGAAGAACTCGAACACGGATGTGGAATAACACAGATACATTACAAACAGGAATATATACAGAGAAGTAGAAAAGTGTTAGTACGAACAATAAGGTTTAGTAGTAATTGTCTGAACGCGACTCTGTTTCGGACTGCCTCTGACTCGACTGACTGACTCGACTGACTGACACGCTCTGACTGACTGACTGACAGACTCGTGACGGACTTCACTCCAGACTTCAGACTGAACGGTATTTAGTCACCACCCCCACGAGGGCATCATGTGGCACAAGGCCGGTTTAACGTGGGATCTCCGAGCCCGTGGGATCTCCGAGCCCGTGGGCTCGGTCAAAAATATGCCCTTTGAACCCGCATAAATGTGTTCAGGGTCGGTTTACCACCCCGAAAGAGACTCCGCCCTTCGGCGTAGCCTCGTTCGGGTTCCTCCCCGCCCGAAGGCAGAGAGTTCAACCGATCAGCCGGTCAGGCGGTCGTCCGACTTCAGGCTGAACTCCCTGCTTCCTCTTGAGGCACAGTCTTTATTACATATGGCATAGTCCATTATGTTATTATGGGTAAGGTAAATGTTTGAGAAAATATAAATGAGGAATGCTTAAATAGACTAGTCCACTCGTAAACAATATGCCAGTTATGAGGAAAGGAGAAATAGGGAAGCTAAGTTCTTTAGTCTTGACTGGAAGCCATTCTGTTAGAAAGCCAACTTTGGATTCAGAAACGAGGTACAAACGAATGTGAACCTCATTGGACAATCAGCCTGATGAACCATACAAGAAATCTTTTCATCCTAATTCAGATGAATAGAGCGATCAGAAAAAATAAGGCAAAAAATAGAACAAGAACAATACCCTTGCGTTAAAGATACTGGAACAAAGAATGCAATATTTATGTTCAGAATGATGTCAGAAAGAGCAATACAAATGCCAAAGAATATATACCTTTATTTTTATAGATTATGCAATAGGGTTTGGTAAAGTACGTCAGAAAAATCTAACGGAATTGCTAGTTAAGTTTGATATATTTAGGAAGGATATTAGAATAGTCCAAAACATATACTGGGAAAAAACTGCCTCCATTTGGATAGAGAATTCAGTAAATACATAAAAATAGAAAGGAGCGTAATACAAGGATGTGTCTTCTCACCGGACTTATTTAACCTTTATTCTCGGTGATTCTATGAGAATTAGAATTTTTACCAGGTTTCATTATTGGTGACCACTATCTTAATAACCTTAGATATTCAGATGCAAGTGATGATATCAGGAACAGAAAGGAATCTACAGAAACTTTTAGCGAAAGTAGTAAAGGAAAGCAATCAGAAAAGATTAAACATTAATTGTAAGGAGGCAGGAATATGGTTTTCAGCAGAAAGAAGAGCCTACGAATTATACATTGGGATACGAAAATCAAGCATCTACAAAAATGTATATATCAAGGAAGTGTTTTAACAGAGGATAGAAAATGCGACAACGAAATCCGAAGGCGAATTCGGATAACGGAAGATCTCTTTCAAAAGCTAAGCGAAGTACTAAGAAACAGGAAAATCTCGGAGAAACAAAGAAAAGAATAGTGAATTATATAATATCAGTCCTCCTATATGACAGTGAATGTTGGGCAATCTCACAGATGAAGTAAAGACAGAAATTTAGATTTACACATTGATTGTAAGTATACCATGAACTGAACATGTGAGCAATGACGAAGTTTTATAGAAAATCGAAACAAAAAGACCACTTATACTTAATCTCAGAAAGCAATTGAAATTTCTAGGGCACATAACATGGAAAGAGGGCTAAGAAAAATTGACAACAAGCATATTAAATGCAGGAGGGACAGAGGAAATCGGCGCATTTAGCTATCTAACGAACTTGTGTATATGTTTGGCAGGACAAGGATTTGGAAAGATATCAAACATACAAAGTTTACTCAGAGAAGAGCAACTGTGAATAACCATGATCGCCCACATTCTAAAGGTACACTGCACATAGAAGAAGAAAATAAGGCACGGAAAACCACTATGCTACATTTTCAAATGAGTCGTGGCAATTCACAGATAATTAAGAAAAGTTATTTGTGCAATTATCCGTCACGCCCTGAATGGACATAGCATGAGAAAAAAAAAAACATATTTAGTCTCACAGTAAATACTTTATTTATATAATCTTCGATTGTATGGAAATGCTCGGATCTGATTTATTAGTCTGGCGTCTAGAAAGAATATTCTACTACAGGAATCAAAGCAGAGTTATATTCTCAGCTCCATGTAGATAAGTCGTGCCACAACGCCTTTAATTGCCAGTCTGGATGTATGAAGGAACAAGTAGCAATAAAAATAAGTCGTGCCACAACGCCTTTAATTGCAAGACTGGATGTATGAAGGAACAAGTAAGAATAAAAATAGAATCTACGAAATTTATTCTTTCATTTGTATTCTAAGACATTTGGCAGTTTCCTTTTGAAGAATTCAACTCCTGAATTTCTAACTTTCAAAAGATATAATTTAGCGACATGCTAAGAACGAAAAGAATAACCTTCGTTTAAACTTTTTGTTTCGTCTTCAAACGCAAAGTTAGTCTTTAGTTCACTGTTATAATTACACAGATATAATACTTCTGTAATTTACTTATCATCTTACTATGTATATAATTTAACAATCGTCTGTAACATCAATCAGATACAACATAATCATATATAACCATATGTAATATATATATATATATATATATATATATATATATATATATATATATATATATATATATATATATATATATATATATATATATATATATATATATATATATACATACATACATACATACATACAGAGAGAGAGAGAGAGGTACATACATGCATACATACATTATGAAATGGACTACGTCTGACAATTACTTTAATATATATTCTGTTTATACGTTATTTTTATTGATGCACTTATTTAAGAAAGTACTCTGTTTATAATAAACAGTATTAATTACATTTACCGAACTGAATGTCCGAGAAATTTCGGAGAAAATATGTGATTAAGACAGGAATTGAACCTGTGTTATAAACGGAACTGTCATTTGATCTGACGTACTATACCCCTCAGCTACAGAGGTAGCGTCTGGTTAGCAAAGCCCAAATTAGTGTTTTTAATTAAAAAATTTCCCATGAACATTTTGAAACGATCATATCTGCTCGAAGCGTATCTCAATGTAAACAAATATATATATATATATATATATATATATATATATGGCATAATCATACGCGGTCTTGGGAGTATATAACTGTAATCTTAGCTTTCTACAAACTTTGTATTTTTTCACATGCAAGAGTTGTGGCAGGATAAATCGTGGCTGCTTCACAATAACAATAGACCTGCTCACAACGCCCTGAGCATCCGAAAGTTCTTGGTCGTAAGAACATTGCCGTACTGGAGCAACCTTTCTATTTCCCTGATCTTGCTCCATGTGACTTTTTTAACAAAGCTCAAAGAGATCATTAAATGGACCCGTTTTGAAATCATCAAGAGAGCTGTGACGACGGACCTCCAAGAAGAATACTTTCAGCAGTGCATGCTCGTCCCATTACGTTTCAGACAGACCTCGTATATAAGATATAAATTGACATAATAAAATACAATATATATATATATATATATATATATATATATATATATAATATATCAATATAAATAAATGCAAATGTCAGTGTGTCACATTTTTCCAACTTCACCCCTAGAGGCCGTAGTCCAACATATCATACCATTTTGGAATCAGGCCGACTCCCTAAGCATATTAAAAACATTTCAGGCTGGAACCGTACCTGCAATTCTGAAATTTTGCATGCCCAATTTTTCATTACTGCAATTGTTTTCGTCGATTTTTGTACGTGATTTTTGCAACGGATTTTGTACGATATCAATTTTTATAACTTGGAAATAAATTAGGGAATAATCGAAATTAATTGTGAAATCAAGCGAAAACCACCCATGAAATAAAGATAATTGTTTGTCCGCAAATTTAGGACCTACATATATCATAACTGTATTTAAGTGGCGGCAGAATAATTATCGTTGAATTTTTAAAAGGTAAGATTAAATATTAATTGTTTAAATATTAAATGCTACGATCAATTTTGCGTTCTTCTGTAGTTTATTGTTGAAACATAACTATACTTAAACATGAAAACAATAAACAAAAACTAAAAATTCTTGATGCTATATACATAAAACAGTTGAAACCTAACCTGAACAAAATAAACTATGAAAACTCCACAAATATACTTAAATGGCTATAATTGATAACAGAAGCCATTGGTTTATACCAACGGCTTCCCATACTTAACACTTCTCGTTTTCACTCTCGCATGGTCATGTGTGATGTCATGGTCCGCGATGCGATTTTCGCATCCAGTGGCTCGTATGCGTGAGTTTGTCGTCGCTTGGAAATCTTCTATGCAAACAAAAGAGAGTATCATTGTTGCTATATCCGTGTATTGTTTAATATATTGTAATGTACTTGTCATCTCTGATGATGGCTTATGTAAACCGAAAACTTAGATAGGATTAAAAAACATTCATCAATGTGGTGATTTTTTCGTCTTTTAATGATAATGTTATTAAGCTTATCAGACGATATGAAAGGAATTTGCTTAAAATAAATAGACAAAACTTGTCTATATTATTTAATGAAACATGCATTAATAAAAATGCTAAATACTACAATATATATATATATATATATATATATATATATATATATATATATATATATATATATATATATATATATATATATATATATATATATATATATATATATATATATATATATATATATATATATATATATATATATATATATATATATATATATATATATATATATATATATATATATATATATATATATATATATATATATATATATATATATATATATATATATATATATATATATATATAGATATATATATATATATATAGAGAGAGAGAGAGAGAGCTGTTGTTCGATAAAAGTGACTCACCTGATTTTTTTTACGAAATGTTCTGTTCTCCGATGAAACGAAAGTTGAGCTAAATTCAATGGATAAGCGATCTAAAATCCGGAGAAGAAGCTTTGAAAGCTCTTTGAATTTAGCAGTAAGTACTGTCAAGTATACGTTAAGTATAAGACTCTCGTGAAAGCAGTTGAGCAACAAAGAGGATTTGATAGTGAATTTCATATCCGAATGGAATTCAATGCTTGGAGATGAGATTTGCCAGAACCTAATCAAGTCAATGCCAAAAAGGTTTGAAAAGGTTATTCAAAATAAAGGAAGACCCATAGATTATTAAATATTTCAAATTATATTGCCTATTATAAATAAATTATACCTCTATTATTCTTTATTTAAAGCTGTTCGGTTATGTTTCTATTGATTACTTGTTGCAGGAAATAAGTGATTCACTTTTTTTTGCACAGAGTTTTTCCCTAAATCTCATTCATACCCAAAATTATAATTATCAATAGAAATGTTTTTACCAGGTGGTCGGGAAGGGGTCTTTATATTAGTAAGATTAAAAATTAGTTTGACCCCCAAAACAATAGGCGAAAAAAGTTTTAAGTAAAAAAAAATCAGCTGAGTCACTCTTATCGAACAGCACAGTATATATATATATATATATATATATATATATATATATATATATATATATGTCAATCCTATTTTATATTTTCTGTACGCGTGTGTCTGTAAATAATTAATCCTTTGAAGTTACGGACATATTCCAAAATTATTTTTGACTGGAAACAGATATCGTAGATAGACTCATTGCGTCCTCTCGGGCTAACGTTTTCAGCTAATATGAAATGGAAAGACTATATCGTATCCATTGTTAGCTCAGCTGCTAAGAAAGTTGGTTCACTGTGTTGGACGAGACAATTATTCTCTATTTAATCTATCTTGCATATTTATAAGTCTACCACTCGCCCATGCTTAGAATAATTCTGCCATATATAGACCGCTGCCTCTGCGATTTACCTGGAGCTCCTTGATGAGATCCAAAAAAGAATCAGTAGTATTATGATTGTGATTTAGCGGCTTGGCTTCAGCCTCTTGCCCCCTTGCTGTAAGGTTTCATTTCTGTGTCTTTTTTTTATACTTTCATGCTAATTCTTTGGGTGAGATCTTCGCTAAGGAACCTAGACTGATGGAATTTGAACGCATTACTAGATTAGTGGCGAGATCGCATCAATTTACAATTTAGCTAGCTAGGTGTAGCCGTAACTTCTATGCAAACACTTCCTTTTTTCGTACTTCTCGCTTGTGGAACTCCTTTTTGGCTCGATGCATTCCAGGTAACTTGTAGGAATTTAAATGAAACCAATCCACTCTCTCCTTGAACGCTCTTTTCAATTTTTACTCATTACTAATGTTTCTGTTCCTAATTTCTCCCTTCTGCGTGTTAGTCGCTGTACGGATTAAAAAAATGAACAAAAAACAAAAAATACATATGGGTCAGTGCTATTTATTTAGAGATTCTTGATAAAATACATAGGAGAATCAGTCATGTTGAGATTACAAACCGGTTCTCATAGTCAAAATGCTAATTATACATCTATAATGATTTTTAATATTTTGTCTATAATAATAGTTGTTTTAATCAAACTCACCCCAAGCAAGAGAGTAAAGCTACTAAGGCACACGAGGTTACTGGGTGTGGAAGAATTAGAAACAGAGACAGAAATATTACTAATGAACGAAACCAAAGAATAATCAGGACAGTAGATAACGACTCATAATGCATTATAAACGTGAAGGTGTGACTTAACGATATATATATATATATATTTAAAGATAAAGATATTTGTAGGTACAAAATTTAATGATCGAAATAAAAGTATAAAATTTAATATTACAAGACATATATATATATATATATATATATATATATATATATATATATATATATATCATGAAGAGTATTGGGGAAATGACCAAAGATTCAAATAATTCACTACGAGGCAAATGTCTACACAGTGTCTTAAACGCAGTAAATTTACGCCCTGGCTCTTACAACATTTCTCCATTCCTGGCAGAGCTTCTAATATCACAGTGTGGAATATCTACTTACAAAAGTGATGGAACGAAATGATAAACACTAAATGAAGTTGGCTAGATAAAAAGAAAAAAAAATTCGACAATTCCCAGCATCCCTTTGTCGTGCGCATGTGCATTCCTACTAACAAAACAAAATTTAGTCCAATGAAGTTCTGAAAGACAAAATGCGTCACAAGTAAACGTTTTCATCTTTGTCATACATTTTCCCCAAACGTGAAGGTGAAAAAACAAGAAAGTTCATTTTTTGAAAGGTGAGTCCATTTCGTTTTAAGTATATACAAATCTATAAAATTATATTTTAACTCTTTCGGATTATAAAAATTAAGAGTAAAAGGGAGATTGAAACAAAGGTATTTATTCATAAATTTTTGATACACTTTAGAGCTTTCCATGTACAATTCTTGAAGCCTTTTCTATGCCTTTTGATCTTTTCTTGTCTGTTCACTCTGAAAAGCAGGGCTTACGGCCACATCAAGCTGAAACACTGTTTCCCTCCCGTACGGGCACCGAAGTTAAGCAACGTCAAGCTTGATCAGTACCTTGATGGATAACCGTTTCAGAATACCAGGTGCTGTAAGCTTGGATGTTCAGAAGTGCCGAGTTCAAATTCCAGTTGGGTTTGCCCCCAGCTTTGGGCTAATTATTACGACTTGTATTATTATATCATTATCATCTCCAAAACAAAAACAAAAAATCGTAAAATCTAAAAATATTTCCTGGCTTTAAATAGCCTGCAAATGTTTGATGTGCCGTAGAAAACGAATCATTGAGTCAATCAATCTTGAAAAGCACAGAATTCGACTAGTTTTTCCACTTTTATTTCGAGGAAAATACTCCAGGATTGAATTTTAGTAAATAGAAACGTCGTGAATTCTCGAGTTGCCAAGTAGTCATTAATTAATTAATGATGTCCATATTGTCATTTTCAACCGACTTGTATTGCAGAGACTACAAGGAATCAATGTGTCGTCCCAGATAATTTTTCTCGTCAGAGTCCATCTTGAACATTTACAAATCTACCATCTGCTCGTACATTGAATACTGCTGCTACATCTGGTCTGGTGCTCCTGCTATTCATCTCGGGGTTCTTGACAAAATTCAAAGAATGATTTGTAATGTAAAACAGACGTTTCGTAGTTTCCTTCTGTCTTTTCTACAAGTATTTTCATGGCAACTGTTTTAACGAACCTTTTTCCTTGGTGCACCGACTGCATGAATTTATGTTTGCCACTAGATTGTTATCTAGGTTCCTCCAGTTTACTGTTTAAATGCTTCAATATAACCGCCATTTCTAGTCCTTCAGTCTCTTTTCTCACACTTCCCTCAGCTTTCCGTTTACTTGCTTCCCTGATTACTACAATCTTCAAAAATGTAAATGCCATGTCAGTCACCATCCTCTGTCTTGTTGAACCCCGTTTATCTTTTGTCCTTTCCTCAATCCTCTCCACTCTCAGTCTCTCACTTTCACTTACTCTAACCTCTGCGTACTATAGACAGTATCGCATTGCTTGGGATGAAAGGATAAAAAAAAAACTGTTGATAACCGCTGATCTCCGACAAAACAACAATTCATGATGCCCACTGTTTCAGCGCTAACCTGGCACAAAGACATACTAGGGAAAGTTAATGAGGTCGAAACTTATCCGGGAGACAACGTTGTTATATATCACTCTACAGCAGGCGACTTATTTCGTCTAATCTATACATATACATATATAAATATTTTTTGTGGCATATATTTATATTCATATGTCATAAAAGTTTGTGAGGTTTTATGAATCGGTCGATAAGAAAGCCAATATTTTTTTTCTCCTGAAGAAGTTCTACATTTGATTTGTGGATCTTGTCTTGAGGTTGGTTCATTTTTTTTCCTTCTATTTCTTACCTACATTGTTTTTTTTTTCTTTGGCTCATCCATAAACTCGATTCCATTTTTTTACTTGTTTATTTCTTCATTTACTTAACTGTCCTATATTTTCTGTTTAAATTTGCACATAATTTTCTTTATTCGTATCATATTTGTGGCTGAGAGTTGAGCAGAGGTTTAATAGCATTTTTCCTATTTTTGTTTTTTTCTATATGTTTTGAATAGGCATTTTTACTCATGCCGATAAACTGACCGTTCTATTCAACAATTGTATCCAGATTCTTGTTCGTACTGTTCAATCGCATGCATAAATCATTTTGAAGGGAAATGCTTTTCTGTTTATATCTTTCCTTTTAGTTTATTTATATTCTTCCAAGTCGATTTGCTTTCTTCTTTCTTCTATTTTGTACTCTTTAGACTTTCTTTACATTTTTCAAAGACTTCTGAATGAAAAAAAATTGAATGAATTGAGGAACGCAACATTTGATGCCTTTCTCGTAAAGATCAAGTGATGCATCTCGACTCTGACATTTTGATCTTTAATGTGTGAGAAACCTATTAAGCGTCTGCAAAGCCCACCTCGTTCGATATATTTTAATATTTAAGGTACACTTTCATACGTCACGGTGTACAATGGCTCAGTATACAAAAAAAAAACCCAAAACAAAATAAAAGAACAAAAAAAAAGCGGAAAATAACATATGTTAAGATCGCACATGCATCTATTCAAGCATTAACACAATCATGATCATATTTATTGCTGATTTTTGTAGGATTTACAAACAAATGCACACACACACACACACACACACATATATATATATATATATAGGCGTTGGTTTAGATATTTGATGAAGAGCGCGTCTGTATCCACGGATGTGTGTTTATTTATAATGGCATTATCAGTATATACCTAACAAGCGATATATATGCGTAACCAAGCACATGTTTATGTCAGATATTGTAACATATTATCTTTCCATCTACAGGTTATTGCTCCCTTTTTATCTATCTATCTATCTATCTATCTATCTATCTATCTATCTATCTAAGTCTGTTCATATCTGTCTATCGCAATCCGATCCCTATATATCTCTATCTCTCTATCTATGCATCTATCTATCATTGTTTCTTTCTTTCTTTCGCAGTCGGGACATCCTTATCTATCTATCTATCTATATATCTATCTATCTATCTATCTATCTATCTATCTATCTATCTATTATCTATTTCATTTTTGTTCGTTTTGTTCAGGACATCCTTATCTATATATCTATCTATCTATCTATCTATCATTGTTTGTTCGTTTCTTTGTTTCTTTCGCAGTCTGTTCATCCTTATCTATCTATCTATCTATCTATCTATCTATCTATCTATCTATCTATCTATCCCAGATATATATCACATATCATACGTATGTATGTATATTTGTCCGCGTCCGTATGAGTGTGTCTGAGGGGAGACTAGCAGTAAAAATAAAACTGAAGTTCCTCCTATTTACTACACCAAGTGATGTGAAACAAAATACATTCATGCCATCAGTTATTAACGGACAAGAATTTTTCAGGAATATTATTGAAAATGAATTCACAGAAAGATAAATAGAAAAGAGTTAAGGACTTCCTTCGTGCAAATATCGATCCTAAAATCATGCACAACGCGCTTGGCGTGTACTTGTGAACTGTCTACACTGTCAAGAAGAACATAGACAATGGTTACTCTACCCAGAAGAATCCGCTTAGAGGCAATGTCAGCGAGAAGCTGAGTAGGGCCTTTATTAAGGTTTATAAGTACAAAATTGCAAAGGGCGCAACAACATTCATACGTGACAACATTGGCTTCAAGCCATGTCTTCACAAACTTCTTGAAGTAGATGTCCGTTTGAGGGCGATTCAAAGGTGATGACGATGATGAGGTGGGTGTAAATAAACAAAGATATGATTGTTTCGTAAGAAAAAAAATGCGTTAGGGAAAGGAGACATGATTCAAGTTAAGCATCTGAAGTTTTGATTTTTACTTTAGCTGTATCTGTCTATATTTCTGAGATGAGGTATTATGTACATTATTTACATTATTCGGACTATTGTCCTCATCTTTGTCGCCATATTTATTACAACGTTTCGGCCTTTCAGTATCTGTCAATATTTCTGAGATGAGGTATTATGTACATTATTTACATTATTCGGACTATTGTCCTCATCTTTGTCGCCATATTTATTACAACGTTTCGGCCTTTCAGTATCTGTCTATATTTCTGAGATGAGTTATTATGTACATTATTTATATTATTCGGACTATTGTCCTCATCTTTGTCGCCATATTTATTACAACGTTTCGGCCTTTCAGTATCTGTCTATATTTGAGATGAGATGAGTTATTATTCGGACTATTGTCCTATCTTTGTCATTATTTACATTATTCGGACTATTCTTTCAGTATCTGTCTATATTTCTGAGATGATCATTATTCGGACTGTCCTCCGCCATATTTATTACAACGTTTCGGCCTTTCAATATCTGTCTATATTTGTGAGATGAGTTATTATGTACATTATTTACATTATTCGGACTATTGTCCTCATCTTTGTCGCCATATTTATTACAACGTTTCGGCCTTTCAGTATCTGTCTATATTTGTGAGATGAGGTATTATGTACATTATTTACATTATTCGGACTATTGTCCTCATCTTTTGTCGCCATATTTATTACATTAACGTTTCGGCCTTTCAGTATCTGTCAATATTTCTGAGATGAGGCATTATGTGTACATTATTTACATTATTCGGACTATTGTCCTCATCTTTGTCGCCATATTTATTACAACGTTTCGGCCTTTCAGTATCTGTCTATATTTCTGAGATAAGGTATTATGTACATTATTTACATTATTTGGACTATTGTCCTCATCTTTGTCTGTCTATATTTTATTACAACGTTTCGGCCTTTCATATTATCTGTCTATATTTCTGAGATGAGGTATTATGTACATTATTTACATTATTCGGACTATTGTCATCTTTCATATTTTGTCGCCATATTTATTTTACAACGTTTCTGGGCCGTTGTCTACGCTCCGGCTTTCTTCGGACTATTGTCCTCATCTTTTTGTCGCCATATTTATTACAACGTTTGGTTGGAATGTCGAACTGAACCCTTCATTTCGCTCACTGGGGTAGACTGTTCTAGTTCAAAGATGAGGACAATAGTCCGAATAATGTAAATAATGTAAATTTAAACTCGTTTCAAAGAGGAGTCGACTTTAGCCGGGATCATCGAATCAATGCGAATGATCCTTTCATTATCTGCATAGTATGTGATTTGCCAGTGCTACATACAGTTTTTCTTTTCCTAGACCAGTTGTCCCACCCCAAGGCTATCCTGCTATTTACTCATAGCTTGAGTTGGAGTCACATCTTTTCCAAGAGTATTAACACGAATGTACTGAACTCGACTAGAATTCGATCTCGACTCTCCGATTCCTCAACACGAGCCGCAATTCACTACTATGCCGTGACTCGTTTTGGTGCACCGCGCTGTGGTGTAATGGTTAGCCAGTTTTTCTCGCTAGAACAATTATGACTGAGTAGTGAGTTCGATCCTCACTGGGTACCCTTTCTTTCGGCCTCGTGCCACATCTGAACTACGCTTGGAAAATCACTTTCGTATCTCGTTTCAACTGTTTACATTTATTTTCTATTTAACTTGCGTATTGGTTTTTAACCCTTTTATGGTCGATGTAGGCTACAAGAAGACACACAAATGCACTAAAATAATAATTTATCCTTTTAACTCTGCAAAAATGGTGGGTGGAGCTGTAATTATGGATGTTTCTGTTGGTAACGATAATATTGAATCATTATTAAACTATACTGATAACATAGCAAAAGATCTCAGTAGATCTAACTTCGTAGCTCTTCTTAATCTGTCTGGTGCAAATTAATGCGAGTTCCATCGGATAAACAGATTACATTGCGACAAATAACTAAACTTATTGTCCAAATTCTGATGAATACAACGGTTACAGAATTAGACCGGAAATGAGATAAGAACAGACTGGCTTCGTTAAAGACAGTGGAACAAGAAATATAATATTTATGATCAGAATGATATAAGTGACAAAAATTAGAATCACAATTAAACTATATTGGTGTTTATGAAAAATACAATAAAGAAAAGAGATAGAAAATTCAATAAACGAATAAAAAAAAAAAATAAGTACACATCATTGTTACGATCAAATTGGCTTCAATGATATCTAAACTCTTCTTTAATCTGCTGTGTCCCCTCAGGATGTAGGCGATCATGGTCATCCACATCTTCCTGTCCCTTGTAGCTCTTAATAAATTTTGTCTTTTTGGCATTTCTCTCGAACACTTATCTATCTTCCATTTACTCAAGCTTATCAAGTAGGTTTACGCTACTTTTCTCTGTCCATCTTTCCCTCAATCTGTCCTGTTAGTATCAGATTTTCCAAGTCGTCTTTCCCTCTATACTTGCCTCCTAAAAATCATCCACCTCTTAAATATAAGTTTCCTTTTTGTTTCTATTTTCTCTAACATTTCATTTTTGCTCGCATATTACAGCCATGGTATCCTCAGTATCTTTCTGAAGAACCATTTTTCTGCTCCTTCAAGTCTCTTGTTCTTCTGTGACATATAGCAGGACATACATCAGCTGACAGATTAGTACGCTTTTCTTCGTTTCTAACGAAGTTTTCTGTTTCGTTGATTACCAAAAACACACAAACTGAAAATTTCAATGCGACGTATTATCTCTGAATGGGAAGAACCCCTCAGAAAATAGCAAAAGCCATAGTCTACCATTCGCCCATGGATTGAATACTGCTGTCACATCTGGTGTGATGCATCTGCTATATATTTAGAGATTCTTAATAGAATAAAATCTGTTATGTCATTGGTACTGACCTGGCATCTCGTTCAATCACAATCCCACCGTCGTAACCAAGCTTCCCTCTGCCTTTTCTATAAATATTTTCATGGAAATTGTTCTGATGAACTTTCCTCTTTGGTGCCTTGACCACATGAATTTAAGCGTAATACTAAATTGGCAGCAAAGTTTTACATTTGAAATGACAGGACGTAACCGGAAGTTCTATGCTAATAGTTTCTTCCATTTTTCGGCTTCTTGTTTTCCAGTTAACTTTGATCTTCAAAAATATAAATGCGATGTCAGTGTTTTAAATTCCTGTTCTTTTATTATTCTCTCTCTTTAATAATTTTTTTTTTTTTCATATTTTATCACACTCAGTAACGCCTTGCATCTTAGTGGTTTTATCACCTTGCTTTTATACCTTGATAATTCTAGCGATCTCCTCAACAAAGTGAAAGGCATAAGCAGGAACAATAACGAGTAACGTATATATTGAATCGTTATTGTCGTAGCAGTTGCTAAAATGTTTCAATTTCCTAAAGTAATACCTCACAAAAAGAAAAATAAGCTTCTCCCTACCGATCAACCAAATCAAAAAATTTTCAACTTTGTATAAATCTATGTTTTTTACTCATTCAATCGTATTTTTTAAAAGCAAAACTCCAATGGTAATATTTTACAAACAACAATGCGGTGTTTTTTGCACTATTTTTTTAGAATTGTTAGAATCAGATCCATTCCAAAATATGCTGGATATTTCTCCCCAGAAATATCACTTTACTAATATATGAGAACGTAAGTAAATTTCTAGTTGTCAAGAATAAATTAAAAAAAATCGAACGTACAAGTGAATTTATATATGAAAAAAAGAAAGAAAATAAAGTCTTTTATACAAGTTCAAAATTAAACGTCCACCGTAAGTCAGCAAACAGAATTAATCTCATAAAGTTATAATCACATGACAACAATGAGAGAAAATCTAGAATAAAGGAGGGTTTCGTTAAATAGACCGTAATATTTGCAGCTTCAAATGTTTACTTTTTGAAGAAAAATGCTTTGAAACTACTTTTTTAAACCACCAATATCTTGTTTATTTCGTGTGAAAAAGTAAATCCTACTAAATCCGAAAAAGAAACAAAAACAAAATATACACTAGAAAACAAAACAAGGCGCATATATATTATTTACAAACCACAAGGTGCCCAGTAAAAAAAAAAAAGGTGGTAAATTCAGAAAGATGTGAGACAACTGTTGAAAACTGGTGACGATTGATTTGACTAAAAAATTCAGGAAAAATTTCTGCAGATTTCGTCAATTTTCTTTGAAAAGTACGATAACTTGACGCTGAAAATCAATGAGTTTTGTTTGGCCATACTTGAATGGCAGAACGAAAGACGTACGTTGTCTGCAAATAATCTTTAAATGACGAGCCACAAGGCCGAGCAGCAATTAATCAATCATAAAAGAACCAATCAGAGTTAAGTAATTACAAGAGAGTCGAATGATTATTCAAGAAATTTACTCAAGGTTATTCAAGGTCAATTATTCCTGAAAGATAAATCAATGATAACAAATTAGACGCTTTTTTACCCTGTATTAATCTTGAAACGATTATAGTTTACCTCAGTATAAATGTTATCAAACCGGAGTCTATTAAATTGAATGTAAACATCAATTAAACTATAAAGTAAAGTGATTAGAGGCCGGGGGTCTACTAAATAGTATAAGGAATGACCTCCACCCCAACAAAAATACATTTGCGATGTGAAGATTAAATAATGTATTTATGAACAAAAACAGGAGTTAAGATTAATACATGGAACGCGTTTGTGTGCTATTGAAAAAAACACAATCCAAATGTGACCTGGAAACACTGTTTTAGACTTATAAAGTTCCGTTCTAATGAAAAGTAAATATAATTTACTCAGCTAAAGATACATTGAAAGTTCTATGATCTATAATTCCCCTACGACTGGACTATTACAATTTACCGCCTTTACTTAAAAATTAGTACTTTAATAAAATTAGTACTTCAATAATGTGGGATTTTCTTCTATGTGGCGTGTACGTTCAAGGCGTTGGTGATATGTCCATAACTTTTTATTCTTTGTATCTATTAGTAAATTTTTTGTTGTTGTAATCTCTTCTAATCCCTGTTCTGTCGACTGAAGCTCGTTAGATAGTTATACTCTACTATTCTCTGTCCCTCTTGCCTTTAATATGTCCTGTGAGTATCGAATTTTCTAAGACCCCTTTCCTCATTATGTGTCCTAGAAATATCAGATTTCTCTTTTTGGTGTTATGTAGAAATGTATCTTTCGTTTCCATTTTCTCTAAAGCATTGTCATTACTCACATGTTCAGTCCATGAGAGTTCTCTCCCAGAAAGAAAGAAAGAAAATAAATAAACAAAAATATTAAACATAATAAATGAGTTGAAATTAGTTCAAATTAAATTCTATAATAATACAATTAAATAAAATTTTTCAGACACTTAACGGGAATCAAGGGTTACAAGAAGGAGTACTTTATCCTTTAGAAAATGGAATCTCTGATCTGGAATTGGAATGTTAGCTATGTATTTAACATAAAAATTCATAATGTGGAATCAATAAACTGTAAACACTTCAAATATATCAGCATATTGATCAGTTATAACAAATATAGTACAAGAGATTAAGAAACTGAAGCCATGATAGTCTGTGCTAAATGTTGTTCTGTCCAACATTGCAAGATGATACGAAATCCTAACATTGATATAAGAACTGCAGCCATGCTCTTGATTGCTTTTTTCAGATCTAAACTCTCATATGGTTGATATGCATGGCGTCCACGGCGTTCAGAAATGTCTAAATTATCAGCTTTATGCAAACGTTTTCTCAGATCCATGGTTAAAAATGGTTGAAGCGAAAGAATGTTTGAGGTCTTAAGTCTTAAAGAAGACAATCCTTTATCGGATATTATAGAATGGCGCTACAGAATGGCAAAGAACTTTACCCGATAACAAAACATCGTATCTCTTGAAGACTTTAACTGCCTCAACAACTACAACGGATAGTAGACTTGACTAGAAGGCAAAATAATGTTATATTCAAGATGCTGACTTTCGACACTACTTTAAACCAAAGATTAAGAAAGAAGCCACCATGAGTACGCGAAAGAACGATAACCATTTGGGTCTTTTGAAGGAAAACTGCTTTAATGAATATAAAACTTTGGACTTCATATTATCTTTACAATATTTCTCATTCAACATTCCGAATTTGATCTAATGATGATTAGAGCCTCAATTCGATTTAGCTTTCATTAAACAATTTCTTAATAAATAATAGAAAATGAATATTATTACTTTATTTTCCTAATTATCAATATCTTATTATAATAACTGTGGTTCCCTTATCACTAACTACTGATAAAAGACGTTTAATGTTGATTTTGATAATTTTTCTGCTTCTCTCGAGTGGTATTGTCAATCATTCTTCTATCTGGAATCGTTCCTTATCCTTCAGATCCGATGGCTTTCGTTTATGAAGAGCAGTTTTCAATTCATGTCACAAATGTTCGACTAGATTTAGGTCCACATATTGTGAAGACCATTCTATTACACCAATTGGATTCTTCTTAACTCAGGTTGGCTTCCTGCTATTATCTTGTTGCTATATGAATCGCTTACCAAGCCTTGTCCAGGTATCGGAGAAGATATATTTGAGTGATACTTTAGCTAACGCATTTGCCCCTAAATGCTTTAAATTTCCCTATACCTGCTGTACTAAAGCAGCTCCACCCAACTCTCGGATCATAGATAAATATATTACTTTTATTGAGTTACGAAGTCAAAAGAAACATAAATTGCACTTTTACAGCATAAGAAGGGACTAGGAGTAGAAGCATTCATTCTGTTGAAAGAGTGCAACGTCAAATGTATAACAAATACAGACCTAGTGATGACGTTTAGCCTGAATTCACTATAAAAATTCAGAATGTGAAATCAATAAACTGTAAATAAATCGGTTCAGCTATTAACATGGATCAATTATAACAAAATACAGAGGATTTGAATACGGGAAAGGCTGCTGTCCTAAATGTACTTCTGTCCAACACCGCACATTTTTAATGCTAGAAAACTCTATGTTGTCCATTAATACTGGCCACTCGTATTCGAAAATACCCGTCTACTAAGGTGACTAGCCAATCCCTATTGCAGACGCTTGCTCAGGCGCATTTGTGTTTATTCAACATCCACAGAGCCCAACTGTGGTTTATACTGCAACTATACTGAGCAGACCTTAGTTACAGTTTCTGGGAAAGAGCGTGTTATCTAGCGTGTTCAACAATTTGAACAAGGTTTCTCGCCACGATGACTTGTAACTTCGTGCTAGCACAGATATCGACGGATTCCGTCTACCCAATTTCACTCACAAGTATTGGGTCAACACGTGGTATGGTTTTCCAAAGGTGGTGCACGCTGGGATCACACGGTGGGATCGACTCCTCCAGTCCGATAACATCAGGTAGTCACTTTCCTGAGAAATCGACAAAGGTGAGATTCGAACCCGGGTCTCATGGTCAGAATGCGAAAGTTCTAATAACTCGGCCACGTGCCTCTCTATAAAATATTATGACCCTTCTGTCCTACTCTTAAGTTGCAAAAGTCAGCTCACACATAAAATGGAGTATTGCTATCATATCTGGATTGAAGCTGGCCAAACATCACTTGTCATCCTTGATCGTCCAATGTCGTTGACCCGGCCTTGTATGCGAAACAAAAATGTTGATAACCTATCGCTATTTTCATGGAACATTTTCCGACGAGCTAAAATCCTTAATTATCGAAGTTCAGATCTTTATAGTGACGAATTCGCCACATCCCCTTCGTATTCCATTGGGAAGAAGGAAGTTCCGGTCAGATAAATTCTTTCCATGAAATATACTTCGTGGAATAGACACTTTGATCTTAAAATTTGTAATACTTGCATCTGTTCCAGGGTTCTACACGTGATATACTTTATGTTCGATTTCAGGTTGAATGAAAATTAGCTTCTTGTTTTAGTCAGCGTTAAAATTGTATTTTTTTTCACTTATGAACAGTGAATACGGCAGTAATATAGCGAGATATGTCTAACCGTTTGGAAATTAACTTATAGTCTTCTCCGGATTGATAAGGCTCAATTAATTTATTTTTAAGGGCAGCTGAATGGTCTTCGGTTTTCCTTACGATTTAAACATGACTGAATGTTTAATTTGTAATATAAATTTGTATAGACGTTTTAAGCCATGTTGAATTGATCATTATAAATTGTAGTGAGCGTAAGATGGATAAGATAATCAGCAAATAGCTTCGAAATATTATGATAGCCTTCTGCTGGTTGATAAACCACAAACATTTTCTTGTTCAGCTTTACGGATTACTCTTTGGTTTTCGTCATAATTTAAGAAATGAATGTTGAATTTCTAAAATAAACTGAATAATAATGATTTTTATATTCCACAGAAAGTATAAAATTGTTAAATCCTAACTGTGTCGTGGTCTAATTTACTGCCAAATTCATTTTCCCCTCGAATTGAAAACTTCTGAAAAAAACTATTATAGCTGATTCTGGAAATAAATTTATATATATTTTATTTTACTAAAGAGTAAAATAAAATATATATAATTTTATTCAATACTATCACTTGATAAGACACCAGAGGTGTTGAAACAAAATGGCTATATTTGTAGTGATTTTATAACATATTTATGTTATAATTTTCGAATAAATTATATTTGCTCTACTCTGTATTGAGCACTCTATTTAGAATAGTATTTTTTGGTTATTGGAATTTATTCCGTATACACCAATCCTATACTTGGATATATATATATATATATATATATATATATATATATATATATATATATATATATATATATATATATTCATTCAATTATAAACAAATAATTTATGCAATAATTAATTAAAGATGATCTTCACTTTATTAATTGGATTAAACTTAAGTTCATGTCATGTTATCCATTATCGTAATCTTTTTCATTACGCTCAGCACATTGTCAACCGTTTTGTATTTAAAAGCAAAATGGAAAAAATCACGGTATTGAAAATCAACGAACAACTTTGTATAAATATTCGTACTAATGAACAACATATGGTTTTGTACAATTTGCACAACTGATATGATTTGCCTCCCCTTCTATTCCCCCTCTCTCTGTCTTTCACACACGCACACAGACACACACACACATATATATATATATATATATATATATATATATATATAGAGAGAGAGAGAGAGAGAGATAGTGAGCAGAGTCCGAATTCACTCGAATCTATTATATTCACTTACGTGCTAATACCCTTGTGAAAGTTATTATTCCTCTACTTCTCTCATCAGCTATGGGTCAATGGCAGGACAGACTGGGTTCTATAGCCTTTGATGGCAACTAGCATCGGAGAAGAACAACTCTGAATTCAAAACCTGTGGAGGGTTGTTTGTGGACCTTGTAGCACTTTGAAAAGTGTGGTTCTGCACTAATTATTCACCACTAAAATCAAATGATATGTGTTGGTGTCTGGCTGCGTGTTCCTGTATCCTATACGGAACCGTCATTTAGCTTGATCTGCCTTTACCGGAGCAGGACGAATATTTTCTGTGAAAATTTCTCGGACATTCAGGCCGGTAAATGTTGTTTAATACTGTTTATTATAAACAGAGCATTTACTTAAATATTTGTATCTATAAAAAGAATGTTAAACATAAAAATGTCTTAATATATATATATATATATATATATATATGTATACATATAAATATAGATAACTAGACTCGTTTCGAAAAACCCTCGAATTTTTGATTTGCTAATCAAATCAATCTCGAGGGAAAAAAAGGTTTTAAAAAAAGAAAGAGCTACAAACATGAACTTCTGCCGACAAAAAAATCGCACAGATGCAGGTCTGAAGCCCAATGAAAAAACCCCGATACGAGTAACAACTAACAAAAGAGTTCAATACAACCGTAGAGTAGACCTAGATACACCTAGTGAGCCAGACAAACCTACCTAGGTTTCACCTAAACGGATCGTCAGGGAAAGTTTGGCTAACGAGGCAAAGAGAAACACATATTTATAGGTGATAGCTAAAATCATACCACGTGACAAAAACAAAAAACAAAAAACAACCTAAGTGGTGGGGGTAAATATTTATTAAAAAAAAAAAATCCTCAGTGGAAAGTCAATAACGGGAAAACGTCTAATTTAGTAGCCAAGATTTTTTATGTCTACATACATTGAGAATTTCAGTTTTAGAGTTTAATAGCTGGTTAGGTTGATCATATAAAGCTATGGCTAATTTCTCCTCAGCACATAATTTGCAAAATTTATGGCCTGCTTTATATTTTGGGCATTTTTTTAATATTTCCCATTTAAGGATGGGGTCTATATTATCTTCTTGTTTGGTTTTCCATACGTAGGTAGATAGCGTGGTACTATGTTTAATTTTTGCATTCTTAAAACTACTCGTGTGGTTATAATATCTTTTTTAAATTTATCCTGAGTAGCACCTATGTATGTTTTAGGGTTAGTATCCTCAGTATTTTTGTAAATTTTAACTTGATACACCACGCATTTTTGCTGGAATTTTCCTGTAATGGACAGATGTTTTTGTTTCTACAATTACAAGTAGGAGGATTACTACGTGGATCATTCCTAGTTTTTTTTTTTCTTATTCAATCCATTTATAATAGTCCCTACGTTCGGCATACAACAATAACTAAGTTTTACATTGTTTTTGTTAAATATTTTATGTAACTCAGTTTTTTTGGGGAAATGTTGTCCAGTAAATTAAAAAAATATCTTACCAATTTTAGATTTTACCGCTAAATTGAAAGGGGATTAAACCACAAAAATTTTTCTTTGCCTATTATGTTTATTCCGAGTAATGTTGTGGTTGTCTATATATTCTAATTTATTTTTATGTCCACTCTTAATTAGGGCTTGCTCATAACTTATTTTGTTGGCCTCAAAAATGTCCCTATTGGAGGAATTAGTAGAAAGTCTATACCCAATATTCTTAGAAATATGCCTTATAATATGGGCTGGGTGATTTGATTTTATGTGTAAATACTGGGGTTCTTGATTTTCTTTTTTATACGGGGATATTGTGCCATTTTGTAAATTCAACGTAATATCTAGATAGTTGGTAATTTTCAAATTGGTTTGTATATCGAGATAAAATCGAATATATATATATATATATATATATATATATATATATATATATATATACACACACACACATATATGTGTGTGCGTGATACGATACTTTTAAAGTATGCTATATTTATGGGTTAAAGTGGTCAATATCTGGAATAGAGCGTAGGTAAATATAAAAGCATACATTGAAGTCAACACCCAGAGGCGACAGTTTGTTTTCTCTGGGCGTTGACTTCAATCTCCAGTGTTATATATATATTTTTTTCAAGATTTTTATTAATTTTCCTAAGATATATATATATATATATATATATATATATATATATATATATATATATATATATAATTTCCAAGAGAATACTGAAAAATTATCAGATCACAAAAGAAATTCTGTTGTTTGATTATTTGGTTATACTTTGAAAAGTAGGTCGAATCGAGAACTTTTCAACACATCTCGTATGATTATTAATATAGATATAGAAATTCAAAATGTTTTCTTTTCTCTTTATCCGTATATATGTATAGATGTGCGTGTATATGTATGTGTGGATAAGCAGGTATATTCGGTGAGAAAGAGAAACATTCTCGCACTAATACACACACATATACACACAGACACATCGGCATTCCCCAGCCTCGTTTATATTCACACGATCTTCCTGATACTAATGCTAACTTTTCTTACTGTATTTCATCCATTAAATCGATATTAACTTGTTCTTCTATTTCATTATATTCCCATTTTGATTTTTTAACATCACTTTCGATATCAAACCCAATGTGCATTGACCTTTATACTTCAACTGGCTGCTGTCTTTACAACACAACTACATACAATTTTATATTTGCTCAGTATTTTTCTGATTACGCTCTCGATCAGGTTGACTGTACACGTTTTGTACATTCCAAGATTTTTTTTCTTTTTCAAATATGGCCGCTTTTGTTGCTTTTTTGATTCTTTACAGTAAGAACGATTCCGTGTATGTTCCATCGCCGCTCCCCTTACTTGGTTAAACTCGTGACATCAAATATTCTTTTTCATTTACTTTTATATTTCCGTCATTTCTGTTTTACAACCTTCAGTCTGCAAAACAGGATACACATCTATTCTTTCTTCTCTAGAACAGCTTCCTTTGAGTAGCATTTTAACCATGTAAATCTATCTATCTATCTATCTATCTATCTAGTAAGTTATTGATAACAGACTAGGACTTGTTCATTTTATACTTTCAGCCTTTCCAGAAGCACGTACGTAGACGCGCGCGTGCATACACACACATTTTCTTTTCACCAATGTTCATTCTATATAAGGCCTGAGGGTCATTCAAAGTAGAAGATTACTGACTGCGGTTATTAGGTGAGAGGTAAGAGTAAGGGGAGATAATAATCCTAGACTTGAGGTTATGACTGTCGTGGTCGGGAAAGTATCTTCCTGGGATTCTGTCCCACATTATTTTCTTAATTTTTCTTGTATTATCTATCTATCTGGTAACCTATGAATTTATTGATAATTGATTAAATGGTATTCACTTTATTCTTTTAACCATCCAACGCGCATGCGCGCGCATGCACACACATTCACCTATATAAAATCCACGCACGTCTGTAGTAATATCTAGTATTTTATACGTATATGCAAAAATGTTTAAACCTTTTATATTTAACCACTTTTCTACTGCGTATTCTCCTAGTTTTTTCTTAGTGCGCTTGAAATATTTATGCATGCAAAATTAGAAAAAAAGAATATTTGTTAACTTAAAATTACCAGATCGATATATATCTAAAATTATTTTACACGCTATTTCCTATAAACTTACTCGACCGACCATGAAATAATATATATACATATATATATATATATATATATATATATATATATATATGAAAATATATATATATATATATATATATATAAAAAGAAAATAATATATATATATATATATATATTATAAATTCATGAATCATTCATACAAAAAACAAATATAGAGGCTAATGATTTAAATGGCGAGAATACATCTTCGCAAACAATATAAATGAGATACATCAACCCCAAACCTGTATATGAATGATATGATCCCTGTTCATAAATTCCAGTTGTCTTTTAATATATATATTACTTTCACTTTACAGTGAGGTCCATCATGTACAGGCCTGGAGCCACTCGAGAGTTACAGTAACAGGCATAGTTTATGTAGAAGGGGAGAAGATTGTTGTGACCAGGGAAACATCCTATTGAGAGTTAGTTCCACAGGTCATTGTTTCTCGGGAATATGCTGCTCGAGTGGAACTTGCTTCTTACCAGTGGAATACATGGTGAATGATGGTGGTTTGTTAAAATGTGAGGAGCATATAGCGGGTTTTAGCCATGAAGGAGAGAACTGGCAGAACCAAAGAATATAGCTCGTTTGAGTACTTTCCATGGAAATAGCGATAGAGCAGTAAGTGACTTTCCACATCTCGTCTGTGAGAACGGGGTTGCAGAGTGCAAAACAATTTGTCACCCACAAGGACGCGGAGACGGTTTTTGACTCTATCGAGATTGGAAAGTGAACACTGAGTAGCCCCTGTCCATTTATGGCATCAGTACTCCATGTTAGACCTGATCTGGCTCTTGTAAAGATAGAGGATATCACGTGGGGTCAGGTACAGTGAACCAACCTTTTTACCTGAATCTTTAGCAATCATATGTATGCATTCCACTTGAGGTCAGGGGTGAGGTTAAGGCTCAATATTCGCTCAAGGCAAGGGTCTTCTTTGAGGGGGTGGCATCCATTCATTGTGACTGGTATTATTTCGGATTTTGATCGGATATATACATATATATATATATATATATATATATATATCAATCTAAAAGAGAATATTGAGATCAACACTCAGCGGCGAGAGTTTCTTTCATGCTTAAACGCAATCTTCAGGCAATCTTTATGTGTTTATATAGGAAAGAGACTGTCACCGCTGGGTGTTGACCTCACTGAAGACTTTTATATTCACATAAGTTCTATCTCTGATACTGAGCACTTTAACCCGTAAATACTGTTGCCATATCTGGTCTGGAGTCTCTGCAGTTCATCTCAAAATCCAATGAAGGAACTGCAGTTTAATCAATCCCGTCTTGGCAACTCGACTTGTTCACAGAGGTGATGTACCTTCCCTCTGTCTTTTTTACAAATATTTCCATGGCAACTGCTCTGATGAGCTTTTTTTCCCTGGTTTCACGACTACATGAATTTAAGCGGGCTACTAGATTGGCATATAGGTCCCATCATTTTACTGCTTAAATTATTAAATGTAGCCGCCATTTCTATTCCAACAGTTCCTTTTCTCACACTTCCCTTCAGTGGAATTCACTTTCTGTTGAGGGGTCCACCCCTTTTTATACAAATGGACTCACCCAGTGTATACTTATACTACTACCAGTGATTACCCGAGGAACAGAGTCGAGTCCAGAGTGACAGAGTAAAAGGTTGTAGGTAACCGGAAGAGTGAGGGGTGAGGTAACAGCGTCGTAGGAGTCACAGTGAGCGAGCACGTAGACCCAGTAAGAAGTCATACAGTGATACTTCAATACCAAAGACTATATATATATATTTTGCTACTAATCCGTATTCCTGAAACTACTAACCTGAATTACCAGTTTGTATTATTACGTTGATACATTATTTCCATGTATTCATTCCTGGCGTTTGTTATTTATTGGTACTGGATTTCAACACGGAATCCACAACACTTTCGCTTATTTGTTTCTTCATAACGACAATCTTCAAAAATTGAAATGTAACGTTAATTGCCATCGTCTGTTGTCTTGAACCCAGTTCATCCTTCATCCTTTACTCAATCCCCCTATATCCAGTCTTTTAAAAAAAATATCGCATGCCTTAATGCTATAAGACACACACACACACACATATATATATATATGATAAAAATTTACTTTTAAGGTATGCTATATCTATGGTTAAAAAAATTTGGTAAATATATCTTTTAAAATGAGATGTCAGTATTATTTTGAATTTTGCATAATTTAGACGGCAATTTATCCATCGTGCCCTGTACCTACTTACCTATATATATATATATATATATATATATATATATATATATATATATATATATATATGTGTGTGTGTGGGTGTGTGTGTGTATGTGTGTGTGTATGTATGTGCTATATCACTTGAGGTTTGCCAACAAGAGCAGAAAATATAATGTATATCACATGTAACTCGAAGAGAAAATGCTGACATAGCCAAGATATTAACATTTCACACTATTTCAAATAAAATGTTATGAAGTAAATCGCCGTCATTACTGGAAAGGGCACTAACAGCTACTGAACAAGAAAAACGTTTTTTCCTGAAAAATTATTTTAACTGAAAGAATTTATAAATTTCAACCGAAAGCTGTTCAGTGAATAATGAATGCCAAATATTTCCATCACTTTTACCATACATTTTTCACCAATATTGTTCTTGATATAAAAAATTATATATCGTTATTTCATATATATATATATATATATATATATATATATACGTTGTTTGATATACATAATAATATCACAAACATAGGTTTTGTATAGAAATATTTTAGCGCTGTTAAATGATAGTTTGGGATCACACAATACGTATACACACATTAGACACTATATATATATATATATATATATATATATATATATATATATATGTGTGTGTGTGTGTCTGTGTGTGTGTGTGTGTATATATATAGTAAAAGTATCGATTGATATACTTAATATTTTAGATAAAAATCTTTGTTTATACTTGGGGCTGTATTCAACTGAGAGACAGCAAGATTTCAGATTCTTCCTGTTTTCGTCTTTGCGTTTCGATGCTGATAACTGCATTTTTTCAAAAGTAATTACGCAAACATACTTACTTGCGAACTTTAATGAATTTTGTATCGTAAATTAAGTTTGGTTTATTCCAAATTGTATACTATTATAAAGAATTATAATCTTAAAGGTGTGTACACTAAAAGAATTTTAATAATTTCAAAAAATATCCAAGATCATAGCGCATTTGTTGGGAAATATTGATGAATTTCTACGCCCTTTTTTAATACTTTTAAAATTTCTTTTTCTACCATAAAATTTATTATTTCTATTGTATATTAAGAAGGAAATAGACTTTTATATCTGGAGAATTGGTGCTCTTTCGAATACCTGGTTGATCAATTGAATTTAAGCTAATACCACTTCAACCTGGCGTCAGTTTAAAATGACGTACTCTTGTTTCCTTGTATCTAAGATTTTAATTTTCCAAAACTATAATTTTGAAAAGTAAAAGTTTAACTGGAATAATTTAGAACATTGTCAAATTTAAATCTGAAATAAACAAAATACGAACTTTCAGCAAAATTGTCAGAATAAATGGAAAAAGAAAGAAGGCATCAGTTTAAACATCGCCAGAAGCATATGTTTTTATGGTAAAATCAACCATTTTAAAAACGTAGGCCATGAGTCATAATTTCTCTTATTATGTGAAAATCATTTAGCTTTGTGTTATCGGAAAATGTGAGAAGTGCTGTTATTTTTCGATATGTTATTTTGAATTACATGTAACATATGGATTCACTGCCAATTGTTATCTATCTATCTATCTATCTATCTATCTATCTATAAGAATATGCCAATACATTTCACTGCCAACTGTTAGCTATCTTTCTTAGTCCATATAAATCTATGCCATTATATCAAAGTCAATTGTTATCTATCTAGACTCTTCAAATTTCTTTCTATCTATTTATCTATCTATCTATCTATCTATCTATCTATCACAGTCAGATTTTATCTCTCTCTTTGCCTGTTAGTAGCTATGTATGCTGTGATATATCAGTTCTGTTATGTGATCTACGTCCTATGGAGAAGTGAATGCTGGACAATCTCCTCAAAGACTTAAAGCACCAGAAATGTGGTTCTACTGAACATAGAATTAACAGAATATGTGATCAACGATCAAGTTTTAGAGAAGAAGGGAAAAAAATGGAAATTTATAACATCAGAAAGGGACAATTGAAATTTCTGGGGCACATAATGTGAAAAGTAGGCTCGGAAAATTTGATACTCACAGGACAGATTTAAGGCAAAAGGAACTGAGGTAAACAGCGCCTAACATACGTAGAGTATGGATGGCGTAATAAGGTTTAGAAGAAATAAAAAAAAATGTGCTAGAAAGAAAGTGTTATATAAGAATAAAGTGTCGCTGCCGACACTTCAATTCGAACTCAGATCGCCAGTGAGCAAATATAGGCGATGCCATTATTGAAATAAGTAGACCACTTGCTCATGGGACAAAACGCAAAAGTAGAAAGTAGCGCGACGTCTAAATGATCGCTACTTCTAGTCTATCTTCTATACTATACGGATCGTTATTTCTATTCTATCCTCTATTACTATACGGATTGCTATTCTCTATTCACTATACTATTCCTCTATTCGGATCACTATACGGATTCCTGTTTGAGCGAATATTTTCGAGCAAGTACTATTAGTCCGGGTGCTATTCGAAGGCGTCTGACACCAGTATTTTTCAACGGCGTTACTATAGTTGTATCTGCGATTACAAAGTCTCTACTACAAACGAGTTTAAGGAAAGTGACAACGAGTATTCGTTGACATTACAAAAGTGGCAACGAGTGTTCGATGACATCACAAAAAAAAAACAACAAGAAATTGCGGAGAGCCATGATCGCCGACGTTCTGAGAGGACATGCCACATAAAGAATATTTCTCAATTTTCTTTATCCTGTTTGCATTTATCTTCGTCAAGTTTCGTATATCTGACCGTTGGGACATCATACAAACAGTATTCAAAGTTATATGAGTGAATTAGTGGAAATCGTACTGAAGAAAAAGATGAACTAAGATAGACAAAATATTTTTAGAATATATTTACTTTCTTCAATTTCCCGAACGGTCTCTTTCGCTAACCCCCTGTAGATTTTATTAGAGAATTTCGATCACAACTCACTACGTGACCGGCGATTTCTTGAATGTGCGCATCTCTCTATCGATTTCGTATCTTCAACTGGGAATCATTATTTTAACAAATGTAATCCCTTCGCTGTTATATTTACGTGCGTTATTTTAAAATATTAGCGAAAAATTCTGATCTTGGAATTTAAATTAATAAATGCATTTAAAACAATAATTTTCTTAATAATTTTTATTTTATAATAATCTTAATTATCATTGTTTACTTTTGTCGAACAATAATGACATTTCTCACGAAATCAAATCAATACGGATTAACATTGGCGAGTTCGTGTAATATAGCCAGGGCAAGTTTGTGCGCTATGATTTGAAATCGAAAATTGCATGTAACTGGGACTCGAGAGAGAACTTAACATGACTCATCTTCCAATTCAAAGAAAATAATCCGCAGTACACTGAGATGGCAAAAGTTATAAGCGACCACTATATAAAGGTAACAGTAAGTGGTGCCACCGTACATTGATATCATAAAATACCCAGATCTGTGCTCTGATATCTCATGAGTGAGAAGAAATGCCGGCTAAGACTGTCCAGGGCAATAATCGGAGTTCGAATGCGAGATAACAGTGAGTGTCATCGGACACAAATTTCTGTGGATTGTTATTAAGCGAGTTTTGAAAACTAGATCATTATTTATTGTGAGACCGGAACTACCTACACAATAGACTCTTCCAGGTCTATATAAAGTATGCGACACAACACTCTAGAGAGAGACACAGAGAGACAGTGAGAGCCGCGTACGACTACCAGTATTGGACACTAACATATAGTAAGCTCTGCTTACACTATCTCTGTAACCTGTTGTTAATATATCTTTCTTACATCCAATCCGTGTTCCGTGTTTTCCTTCTGTGGTCCCGACTTTGGACCCACATCAGTGGCGACGAGAATTCGAGAAACGCACTCACGCCGAAACCTCAATACCTTACCAGTCCCACATCTGTGTCGACGAAGAATTCGAGAAACGCATTCACGTCGAAAACCGCAATACCTTGCCAGTCCCGCATCAGTGTCGACAGAAAGATTCGCGAATTTCGTTCTCCACATATCAATAGCGACAGAGTACTCGAAAAATACACAGAAACTCCACGCGTTCCCACAGCAGTGTTGAACGAGAAATTAAGTTGGTATTACTACATTAGCAATTTAAACGCAACACCCAGCGTCTACATATAAAAAATATATATTCCGGTACCAAACATCAGTGACGAACTAGCGATTAGACATCAACGGAATATTAAAGTCTGTCCAAATAACATTACGAGAACGATTTCTTACACACTCACACACAGAGAAAAAAACAATTTGTCATAAAACAAACTGACAACACAATCTTACATCTAATCCATGTTCCGTGTTTACCTTCTGTGTCCCGACTTTGGCCCCACATCATTATTTTATTTCTGTTGCTTTTAATTTTAACTCATATATCGTCATTCTAGAATCTTTGTTAAAAGCGCTCATTGAAAAAGGTATATGCTTATAAAAATACATACCCGAAAGAAATTTAGCTTAATATAAAAAATTATTTCAACTAGTATTTAAACAGTTAAATTTAATGAATGTAAAACAAAGTAATACCAATTCAATAATAATAAGGAAAAAGAAAACGTGGAGAACCATAATCTCATCCGTCCTGAAAGAACATAGAAATAAAAAAGACCTTAAAATAATAAAATACAAAATAAAAACTATTTACATTATTCGGACTATTGTCCTCTTCTTTATTCTTATACTAGCAGCATGGCCCGGCGTTGCCCGTGCTTGATTCAAAAATCGTACGACTCATACAGCAATCGCTATCACTTGACTCAAAATATTTTTGCCCTTCCTTTTCTTTAAAGGAGTGCTCTTTGCCGTGCTCATGTTGCTACATGTCTTACTTCTTGCCTATCTCACACTGCGAATTTTTTCTAAGCTCTATACTAAACATTAAATCTGTTACGAATAAAGAACTAAACAAAATGAACACAAAACGATCAGCTTTAAAAAAGGACTCGTAACTGGAAAAACCGAATTAAAAAAGAATGTTAACAACAAATACTTTTTCACACCCAACCCAGTTCTGCGGAATCAGAATCAACGTTGATTTTAAGCAAGCGAATGAGACAACTGGAGTAAAGTGTCATGCAGATTTAAATATTTTCCCACTTGTGACGAATGCAGCTACCGATTTTTTTTTGCATGCTAGCATGCTAGTTAACATTTGTGTCAGTCAGCTGTTGGCCCTTACGCTGGCCAGTAGAAAATGTCTGCAAACTACATGAAAACTGCCGTAGAAGCATGAAAACATCGATTATTTTCATTATCGATGGGAGTTGGGAAATGCAAAGATGGTCTTGGCCTTCCCACTAACTTGGTGCATGTGCATGTAAATTTTTTGTGCAAATCCGTCGAAAATTGCGGTCGTGCATTCGTTGCACACGCACACACACACACACACACACACACACACTGCCTTTTATAGATAGAGATTCACGATACTTTGGCCGTTGCATTCCAGCATTTTTCCGGCGAAATACTTTGTAATATCTAATTGGACCCCTTATTTTGTTTACCGTAGTAGATGGCCCAGTGGATAAAAGCGTTGGTTGAAGTAATCCAGTGACTTCAAACAAAGAGTTGTGAGTCCAATCCCTGGCCACAGCAGAGGTGAACAAAAACTTGGAGAGTTGAGTTACCAAAGGGAGATAACTGAAATTGACTTATCCAGAAAAGGCATGGCACGTGGAACTAAATAATGTGTTCGATTCCAAATTCTAACCTATATAACCTGAAGAAGGCCACAGCGTACAATGTCCGAAACGTCGTGAATATAACAATAAAGATAAGTCAAAATAATGTAAATATTGTAAATAGTTACAATACCTCGACTAAGAAATATAGGCAGACAAAACAGACAGAAAGACAGACCACGTCAATTCCGAATTTATATCTGTCTATATTTCTGACATGTCCTTAAGGACACATGTCACAGTAGATAAAGGCGTTGGTTAGATCCAGTGACAGGACCCAAAGAATTGTGAGTTCAATACCTGGTTAACGCATTGGAGAACTTGGAGAGGTGAATTAACAGGAGATAACTGATAACTGACATCCATTAGACATGGCACGTGAAACTAGAACAGTCTATCCCAGTGAGCGAAATAAAGGATTCAGTTCGACATTCCAACCACCTGAAGAAGGCCGGAGTGTACAACGGCCGAAACGTTGTGAATTTATTAATAAAGATAAGGACAAAGGTCTGAACTATGTAAATGGTGTAAATAGTTACAATACCTCATCTCAGAAATATAAACAGATATTAATCTAGAAGTAAGGCAACAAAGATGAGGACAATAGCCCGAATAATGTATATAGTGTTCGAATTTATATTTGAAAATTTAAAGACAAATAGCTTTTTAACTTAAAAACAGTGTTAACTTTTATTCTGATCTAATAGCTGTCTTAGTTTGTACTAACTTCCGCCATCCTTGAATAGCGACTAATTTCAAATTGATTCTGCTACTATATTAGGATTTGAAAGGTACATGCAATTGGCACCAGAATAAAAATTCCAGAACTTGGGCCCTTGGGAAAAAATATAAAAAACACTTAGCAAAAGACTTTCCTTTTTTCAGACGAAAGATATTCGCAAGATGACCGACACTATAAGCAAAATACCAATAATTATTACAATTATAGCTTGCTTTAGTTTATTTTGTTTTACGTCATATCAATCTCAGTGGGTTACTTAATGCCGAAAAAATTTTAAGATAGTTTCCTATGAAGAGAATATGTATTCTTTATAAGAAATCACTTTGTTTCATTAGTGTATTTTTGTAAAGAGGGTTTTTGTCAAGAGTCAAATGTATTGCTAGGAATATTTTTTTCTCCTAAAATGTATTCCAGGTAATTTTTTTTTTTCAAAAATGTATTGCTGGTAATATTTTTTTCAAACATTTATTGGTGATATTTTTAATATAAAAATCCATTTCTATACTTTCATTGTATTTTGACTTCTGTTTTGGGGCTAATTATTTTTCCATAGCTGGAATCCTAACAGGTGCTACCACCCTGGGTCAGGCTGGAGCTGGTAACAACAGTAATTAGACACTTCCACGCTTCTCAGAACCTCGTGATTAGAGACCTTGCTGTTGTTTATAATAGAGTTTATCGTCATATCCAGGACGGATTATAATTGTAGAAATTTATTGTATTTTATGATGAAAAATATATATTCTCATAAAACGCTATATTGTTGGTACATGTAACTCTAAAACATTTGCTATATTGGCATATTCTATCGAGGTTCATAAATGAAGTGTTTTCAGTGTTGGTAGCATTTAGTGTAGAATGCAATAAAGAATTTCATTAATAGCGTCTTTGAGGCGTAAAGATAACGTTTTATCGAAACGTTCAAGATTCTCATTAGCTGATTATAAATAATTATATCGAAAATCATTATCGTGTTGATTTCTTTCGTTTAACTTTAAATTTATCTCGTTAACAGTAACAAGCTTATCTGTAAGGAAATTAAAATCAATTAAAAAAAAGAAAATTAATTCTTAATTCAAATATTAATGCGAGTGATATTCGAAGGCGTCTAGCACCAGTATTGATTCGGCTACTACATTAGGATTTGAAAGGTACACGCAACTGGCACCAGAATAAAAATTCCAGAACTACGAAAAAATATAAAACCACTTATCAAAAGACTTTTCTTCTTTCAGACGAAAGACATTTGCAAGATGACCGACACTATAAGCAAGATATCAGTAATAACAACGAGCATTATAAAAGTGACAACGAATATTTGTTGACATTACAAAAGTGACAAACGAGTTCGTTGACATCACAAAAGCAACTATGAGGCAACTACATTTTGTTGTTGTTAGGTATCTCTGTGGATGTGTGCGAGTCTTTTTGGCCGACTATCTAACTTATACACTTTCCTTTAAATGAGGCATGGATTATTAGTACTTAATGTTATGTTAGTTGGTGGCTGATCTGGCATGTTAACTTTGAATATGACAATTTTCTTGTTTTACTAAAACACAACCTACCATAAATATTACGACGAGGTCATATGGCCGGGAAGTTCTTTACCATGACCTTTTCGGCCATTTTTTTTCAGTTTTACTTTTGCAATCGGAAATCATTCCATCTTGAACCTACTTTTACCAGATTTGCATGGAACCCCTAATCACGATTAAGAGGCATCGCGTGAATGAAAGGGGGACAACTCATATCGAGTTATACTTATTATAAGACCCAGGTTGTTTGTTGTGTGTGTGTGTGTGTGTGTGTGTGTGTGTGTGTGTTCGTTTATAAATGGGATCGGATCTCCTAAATTTTTCAACCGATTTCAACAAAACTTAACTTTTGTTTGGCATGTAGTGTTTCTTATTGTCTTGCACACTTTTTTCTTTATGTTTACATTTAGAATGCTTTAAAAATTCCATTTACAAGACAATTGTTTATAATAAAATTCTATTCAATCGGTAGACTAATAACGATTGAAAACAATGTTTTTGTTTGAGTTTGGGTTTAACCAATTCGTAAAAAAACAAAAAACAAAACAAAAAAAAAAAAAAACTAATTAAGACATGCGTGTCCGTCAACCTTAAACAACAATCTTTGTCAATTTTATTTTTCAGTCTTTATGATGGTCGATACTTGATCTATCTCTTACTGTTACATCCCCGGGCAACGCCGGGCTCTACTACTAGTATATATATATCGTTCGTTATATACGGCAACATTTTTATTTAGTTTTTTCCAGCATCCTTACGTTTTTACGTTTGGTAGGAGTAAGTGATTACAGAATTTTTTCAATAATTTTCATTTTCCCAAGCGCTTTAGGATACTCCTGTATGACTTAGTTGTCAGCTAACTCAAGAGAAGGAAAATTTCAATTCAAAATATGTTTTGAATTCTGTGAAAATATAAGCGATGCAGCGTGATAAAGCCGTAACACTATGCTCCACAGAAAATGAAGATATTTGAAAAGAAAACCAGGTGAATGAAAAAAAATATTTCAAAATTTCTAAGATGAGTGATTATCACTATTTACATTATCTACAGTTGACATCATCATCGTTGTAATTATCACAACGTTTCGGGCGTTGTTCCATCTGGTCTTTTTCGCTATTGATCCGATTAACCTCGAAGGAATTTCGAAACATATTGCCTTATGTAATCTACGGTAGTCCTTCCGCAATAACAGTAGAAAGAGAAACGCTGATCTTAACAGCAGTGCAAGATAATGAGAACATTACGTTTACGGGTTCAAGTTTTAAGGGATCAATTCCTCAGTAGCGTACTGGATGAAAGTGTTGCTTTGTGATTTTCAAAGAAGTACACACTCTGGGCTGAGTAGCACACAGTAGCAACAGAAATGGTTATAGTTAAATAGTATTAAAAATGAACAAGACGATATATCTATAGACATTAATGATTAGTGCATTAGTCCTGAATAGAAATAAATTCAACTACAATTTTGATCTTAAAAATGGTACACTCATAAAAAAAATAACTCATTCAGAAGGAAAATCCTCGAGAATACTGACATTGAATATTATCCAAATATTAATCTATGCTCAGGGTTTGTTTTTTTCCAATATTATCTTTCCTAACAGATTTACTACTCGCCCAAGCAAAAGTACACAACGGTATCAAGAAATCAAAAGAAAATGGTTGGATCTGTCAACACAACAATAAAAACAGTATTTCCACACGTGATAGTACTTGATGAAATTTTCAGTTGATAATATGAATACAATAGCGTTTTCTAAATTCTTCTAGTTGCTAAGGACATTTTGTTTTGTTGTTAATAGTTTCTTACTTTTTAATAAATTCATTTCGTTTTTTGCCTTAAATTAATTCACCTTCGACGAAACGCGTCGGCAACTATTACAGTTTTCCTATTGTTTTTTTACCTTTATAAATATTGTTTTTTTTTCTACAGGTTAACTCTGAGAAATTTTTCATAAATAAATAGTTATTTATTCGTACTTGTGTACAAAATGTGGCACAAGGCCAAAAAGGGGGTTGGGGAAGGACGGTCTTCTTCTGTCTTAATTCTAAATTTAGCTAGTCACAGTCATGGACCAAAATATACCAACAATACAGCACATTCACTCCAACCTTTCATACTACGTCCACCATAATACCTCAAATTCTCTATGAAATCCTAACTAGTCCCCATATGTACATTTCAAAGTATGTGGGGGGAGGGGAAAAACAACAATTAAAAAAAAAAAAACCAATGATTATTTAAAATATGCATTAATACTATTTACATAAAACAAAACAAAATAGGGTTAGTAATAAACCCCCTACAATCCCTAAATGTGGCAGAAACATCAGTTAACTGGACGAAAAAATTGCGGAATTATAACATAAAAAAAACAAAGCACGCCCACAAACACGCACTCATTTAGACATAATAACAAATACGAAAACAAACACACGAAACGAAAGTCATCCCGCAACAACCAGAGAACTGACATCACTGACCACCTAACGAGGGAGGGGATGGGGAATTAAACAAAAGAAAAATAGGGACAGAAATAAAAGGGGCCAATGAGCATGCATACCCTAGCTAAGTTAACCAGAAACGGGAAACTAAAGATTCAAACTAAAAACCTAAACTAGCCTAATATCGGGGAGGGTTGCCTCTGTTCAACCCAGGTAGGACAAAATCTTGTACCAAACCGACATCCAAGTGCCACTCCAGGTCAGCCCCTTTCACTCTACACATTTGAATCCGTAATTCCATTTCTGACGTGAAAAGAATTTATGACATATATACATATTCTGAATGGTAACATTTAAACGCTGCTTTATTTGTGAATGGTGTGTGAATTGTGAATAGTAAATGCTTTTACGTTAAAAGTGAAAATGGGTGGGGGGATGTAGTTATGAGATGAATTTTTGTCATTTGGTTTTTCTTATTTCCGGAAAAGAAACGCTGTAGAAACAACAAAAACATGTGTTTTTTTTAATGGAGAAGTTGCCATATCTGAAAGTATTGTTCGTTAGTATTTTGTTAGTATTTCGCTAGTGGTAAATGTAGAAATTTGTGATCTGAAAAACAGGGAACGTACCTTGATGACCAAATCAAAACACAGATTTCACAACACGGGACATTGCATAGATACTCCACATATCTTATATGAGCGCTGTAAGGGATTTTAAAGCACTTGTATATGTGAATTGTTCCGCTGTCTGAGTGATTCACAATGCAACAGAAAGAAATTATTGGACCACATTTCCATCAGCAATTCTCTGATCAAACGCAAAAAAAAAACGACCTATTCTTGAAAAATACCCTCAGAGACACGGGTTTGTTTGCAATAATCAAATAAATTAAATGATTCACTGTTAATCACTACAAAAGCTGCTCTGCTTCCGAAGAAGTTAGATTGTGTGCCTGGTGGAATTGTAAGTGTATTGTGTAATACGAGCTCCTTAAATAAGACGTTAAATTCGGACAAATATTTTTACCTATTTGCGCCGATTAAAGAAATCGATGAAAAGTGTCCAGTATTGGCCAATCGGAAAGGTTCGCTAGACCTCACGTGTCTTTTCAGACTCTGGGATGTACTATTATATCCATTGTTCTTTCCTGAAATTGTAAATTCCAAATACCATTTATTTCGAACAACACAAATTCTCTTAAATTCACTTCATAGAAAGAATTTTAATTCTATGGAAATTTATGAAAAACACTTAGAAGAATTCACCAAACAGAAAGATACCAAGTTCTGGATAGCTGGAATCATGAACATTCCTTAAAGATGGTGAAATGTAATGGAAAAAAATTGGCATACATATACTTGAATAGATGTAGAGATAAATATTGAAATATTGTCTTTGAAATTCACTATGGACATTTGTCTCGCCACAATATATTTCTTGTAATTTTCATGCTATATTGGTTTTCAGCCACTTGCTGCTATCGAAATCGAAGAAATTACTGGAACAACAGCTACATAATGTTACCTTTTTCCTGATTATGTCCTGATCAAATATTCTTATAGCAATATCTTCTTTCTCCTTCATGAAAGTAGTTTTTGCAATAAATAAAGTGTCGTCTGGAATTTTATTTCTGGAATATAGTAATCGTGGCGCAGAGGAAATTAGTAAGCATGATATATCAAATAAATAACGTAATGGGGAGGGAAATTGAAGAATTAATCGTGTATAATAGTATGCGTGTCAGATATATAGACTGATTTCCATGGAGCTAAATATTACCTGTATGCACAAATGCATGCATATATATTACAAGATAAATTATTGCATGTATTATATAATTTTATTTGCCCAAATATTTACTTTTCCTTTCAAAACTCTTTTAGAAGAAAGAAAATAAAAATTCAGAACATAGAATAAGAATCTATTGGAACAGACGTCAACCATTTTTATTTTGTTCTGTGTGACGCGAAGAAGATTCTAACCGATATTTTCCCGTTTGTTTTATTCGAAGGTCAGAGTTGAAGGTTCCGAAGTCTACTCGATCTGAGCTGTCAAAGAACTGGAATATTGACGCTTAAAATTACTCAAATACAGCACTGACGTATATTAGTTGGTACAGACTTCCTTTCAAGCAGATTTAATTGAAAATATTTCCGAGCTTAATTTCCAACTTCTTAAAGGTTTCTTTTTTTTTTTTATAAATGTTTAAAGTAATATAATAACAAATATTATCAATGTCATTTCTTTTTTGACATTTTAAAGGACAGTTATACATTATTAAGTATTTGAATTTAACATGTATATGTTATTATTATATCCTAATTATATTAGCAATAATTCTAGAGGCTTGCTTGTATTTTCATCCAATGTTGGTCGTTTTTCGAAATAATCTATGAGCTTTAACTCTCCTTCGTGTCCCTTCAGGTCGTTGACTTATGTACTATGACATTCAAGCTCCTTTCTTCGTCATGTATGCTCGAAAATTCAACCACCTTTTTCTTTATTCTAATCATGAGCATTCTTTTTTTTTTTTTTTTCTTAAAGTTCATCATTGCTCACATGGTCTTCTCAGTATCATTCAAATAACCACAGTTCTTTTGCCTCACGTCTCTTCTTCACATGTGAGGAAATTGTTCAGTATTCACTGCCAGGAATTATATTACACAGACGATGAGGAGATTCCCTTATTTTTAATGAAATTTTACTCTTTCTTAATATTTTGCTTAGACTTAAGAAGGCATTTTTATTAACATGCATATTCGGATTTTGCTATTTTTCGTAAGAGCACTCCCTAGATATTTAAATTTTCATACTTCCATGATTTTTACCTCTTCTATTCATAGCCCACATCCTGGGAGCTTTCTCTTGCCAACAACAATAGATTCAATTTTCTTACAAGTAATAGTCATTTCTTCTCACTTTCCTTGACTGCCTTTTCTAGGAGTTCTTGCATATTTGTCTCTGTGCCTGCCGTGGTATAGTCATATTTTGAAAACGTAGCTTCATCTTTCACAGTAGAATTCAGTGATTACAAGAATCCTTTGGATATTTTTATTTGATTTAGATTGTCACAGAATTAAAATATCAGAGAAAATAGTGTATCAAAATTAATTGTTATTTAGTTATCTGGTAATTTGTACGTCAAGCGTAACTGAGTATGCCCAAGGCTAAAATATACTCCCTAGGTGAATATCATCGCCACATCTTCTCACGAATATATATGTATATAGTATTGTATCCACAGATTACATTTAGAGATACAAAAGATCCTACAGTGTAACACGTCTGACGAGAATTCTTGTGTCCAATGTACAGCCCTTAATTTTAATCTGATTCCTTAATTGTTATGTAGTAAGAACTAGTAAGCCTAACTTATGGATGACGATTGATTCTGGCCGGTCAGCTAAAAGCTGATTGCTGTTCAATGAGTTCATATCAGTCATTATTACCAATTTATAGATTGGAGTCATCATATAACATTCTAGTGAAGTTTGACATTTATTGATACTAATAACAAAATAGTTGATTTTATTTACTGAGAGTCTAATCTGTTGATTATCAGAAAAATACTTCGGAAACTGAAAGAACTTAGTTTGTATCCTGATGGAATATTATACACTTTAATTTTATATCAATTCCTTGATTTTTAACATTCGTGGGCCTAACTTTTAGATGCCTTTTGATTTTGGTCAGCTAATACACGTACATAATTACTGTTGAATGAGTTCATATCATTCATTATTTACACTTTGTAGACTGGAGTCATCGTATAACATTCTCGTTGAAAAAAAGTCGTTCATACGAATGGTAAAACTGATTTAATTGGCTTTGTTGGGTATAGTTTAAACCAGTCTATTTTATACCTTGAGGCATGAAGTAAGTTATCGGAGTTTATACCGGATTAGGCTAAAATATGACCGAGTATATTCTGTGAAGTGTCTGATATGAGCAGCTACACCGTATTGTACATTTATTTTCTAATATGAGTATGTCATTTTGAAGCGACAAACGTAAATTACACGTTCGAATTACCTCTAGTTAAGAAATTTAGTTTATCACAGGATAAAACGAGGAAAATGGCGGATAGAAAATTATTTTACGCTAAATCTCAAAGTGGGAAATGCCGACCAGACTTGATCAGTATTTTAAATCATAGCTTTTAATTTATTCTAAAAATGCACTGACATATTGCGACTGTGAAAAATAGCCAAATATTTCAACCACGGAGAGATGGTTCACCTGTTTGTGGGTGCGTACTTTTATTTTCTGTTTAAGTGTAGTTGACTTACGGACAAAGATCTAGGTGATTTTTGTCTTCTCTTTATAGTTGGTTCCACTTTTGTCTCGGCATCCATTTTTTTACTGAAATTCTGTGATTCACAACTCTTACCTGAACAATAATTAACGTTACCTCGAGTGGAAAGGCGTCAGCTCTACAAAGAATCGTATAGCAATTCTCCAATATTATATTTTCTGAAGGATAAAACACCCTAAAGTCTTTCTATTCTTGATGAAGAAATTAATATTTAGTCATGAATTATAGAGTAAATAAATGTAGTAAATAAAACACCGGTGATAAAATATCAATGAGAATAGGTGAAAAAAATAGGTTTAATGCAACCAGAAGTTATGTAAATATCCTTTTTGTTGAACAATAATACATTTTATAAATGAAAATGTACGAAACTATATTCTGGTGCTAACATATTTTTTTTAAATGTGTTTTAATCTTCTAATTAAACGAATCAGTATTAAAAATCGTTTTGGAATTAGAAATTTTGACTCAATGATCTTTTTTCTTTTCTGTTCAGAACGTGGGCGATCAAAGTCCTTCACAACTTCCTATCGGTTGTAATTATGAGCGAATGTTTGTCCTTTTACAATCCCTACTGGTTAGTGTTCTATCATCCATTTACACAAGCACGTTAGGTATGTAATACGCTGTTTTTCTCTGTCCTTCCTTCAATATCTCATGGGAGAGTCAAATTCTCCAAGCTTTCTTTCCTTACTTTGTACACCAGAATTTTCCACTGTCTTTTTCTAAGTATAACTATCCTTTTCGTTTCCATTTTTTTAAAAATGTTTTCTATGCTAACATATTCTGTCTATTGTATTTTCAACATCCTTCAGTTGAATCACATCTCTGTCTTCTTTGACTTAATTTTTTTTTCGCTTTTTTCTATTCTATTTTTCTGTTCTATTTTTCTTGTTGCTGAGACGCTTTCAACTTATTTGTGCACTTCTATTTTCACACTGACAAGCGACCGGAAACAACCAAGACGTTAATATATTCTTTGTGTACCGGTCATTGACAGTGAAAATAGTCTCAAAAAAGTTTTATGTTTCTGAAGAGTTTTCAACGAATATTTATGTTTCCGAAATTAAGTAAAATTTTCTAAAATTAATTAAAAAATAATTGAAATTTTCTAGCTGCCTGAAAATAGAAATGATTGTCTGAAGATGGATAACATATTTATATGTCTTCTACGGCAAAATTTCAGTAGCCTAGAGTTCAAGTTTGATAAAATCATAAACTCAAATTCACCGTTCAGCGTGGGACCTGCATAGTGTTTTGGCTGTTAAAATATATTTGGGAAAGAACGTAGATAAACGCGATTGCTGTATAAATCCCTAAGAGACAAATGCAGATTAAATGATATACAGCCTGTTATGAATAATCAAGGGTGGTCTCCCCTTGTTTTGTTACCCTCCTCTTTGAGAGAGAGAGAGAGAGAGAGAGAGAGAGAAAGAGAGAGAGAGAGATCTATTTCTGTTTATTGGTCCTATAAAGGGACACTATAGGCGAAACTTGTATTTTCAGTTGAATAAAGCGTCCTTAAAGCCTACACCTGCGCATTTTTGTCATTACAAAACCTAACAGGCTGCGACGCACAGGTGTAAATATATAAACTTTTTCAGATTTAATTTTCATTTTACAACGGGCCACAGTAGTTCTTGAATATAGGAACATTTTAAACGAGCTGACCTACAGGCCTAAATGATGCGCTTACTCTCAATAAAGAAATAATGGATTTGAAGTATTAGAGTGTTCGGAAAGTAATTACATATTTTATCACTAAGAATTACGAGTCAATCAACAATAACAAAATCAAATGTTGAATAACGAGAAACTGCATCTAGAATATACCAAAGCGCGAAGAATGTCTACCTTTCATTTTTCAATTGCATTGTTACAGATGAAGAAAAGTGGATGTCGCATGTTAACAGAAAACGAAAAAGACAGAGATGATGACACCCGTGGCAACACCAACGCCAGGAGTACATACACAGAAGTACTTATTTGTATCTGGTGAGATATGGAAGGTGTCGTCCATTACGAGCTCTTGGAATATGTAAGGACCGTGACCGCAGATGTTTATTGCCAGAAATTTGATCGAATAAATGAAATATTAGGTTCAAAGTATCCTGTTATGGGCGGCCGAAGAGGTGGTAGTATGACAATGCAAACAGGACTAATTTAAAAACCAAAACCAAAATAGTTATCAAACGTAAGATCGTTAAGATGGAACGTTCTTGTATATTCTACATACTCACCAGATTTAGCATTTACAAATTCTTGTTTGTTTCGGTCACTAGAACATTTCATAAGTGACAGATCATTCAGAAACAAGTTAGTTGAAAACAATCTTTTGAAATATTTTTTCGGTGAAAATCCAGATTTTTCTAAAAGTATAATCGAAAATTTGCCTTCCAACTAGCCGCAGACATTAAAAACGAAGCAGGTTGCTTTTATAATATACACTCTGATATTTACCTATTCGAAAATCAACATCTTTCTTGAACACTTGGGCCACATCTCATTTAAATAGGACAGAAGATTACACAGAATATTTCAAGTTGTCACATTTTTGCAGATCCAGAACATTAATAAAGATTTATTGTAGCAATAAACACCGAAATATTTTTTTGTGAGGACTTATGTTAAAAATAATCGCCGTCAGGTTAACGTTACCATGGCTCCCTGGTGTCTATTGCTTGTGGGAGATGACTTAACAAATTTTTTTAAAGTCTTGATATTCCGGTGACTGGAGAAAAAAGACACAGGAAAAAAAACAAAAAAAAAAAAACATCATTACTTTGGTTTCTGGCGAGGGAATTTTCATCTAGATATCTATCTTATAAGTTTAAACGTTCGAGTTTAGCATTATACTTACAATCGAAATCAAATACCTTGCTGAAAAAGCACTCCGCTATCTTTCCCAAGAACAATAATAGCAATACACATTTTCTGCTGGATGTCTACTTTATACGGTTCAACAAAAAGATAAACGTATGATTCATTGTTATACAGGTTATTAACCCTTTTCATGTTACTTAAAGCCAAACTATTTTTACATTGTAATATTTTTGTTGTTGAGATAATAATGGTTTAATTAACGATGAGAAGAGGTGGATTTCTACCTTTCCCAGGGGTATTTGTGTGTAAATAAATATACAAAACCCAACGGGAATTGAAACCCGGCTTTCCGATTTCCAGTTCCGGGCCTTTATCTATTGAGTCATCCGCACATATAAACTTGTAGCATTTGATATTCCGAAACTGTCACCAATATAAGTACTGACCAGGCCCGACGTTGCTTAACTTCGGTGGTCGTATGGCAACCGGTGTTTAAACGTGAGGTAGCCGTAAGCCAAAAAGTTAAAGATTCGGTTTTCCTAATCTGACACACATAGAGTAAGTGTATATCATTATTTCCATCATGTAAATAGAACACCTTGCTATATTTTAGTCATTTTCATAAACTATTAGTCTTAAAAATGTATTCTAGCTCTCATTAATAATTAAAGAAAATATGGTGAATATATCTCCAGCTGTAACTGTCACCGGTTGTGGAAACTACTAGGATCATACGTTCACCACGTATCATGAAGTACTGGTGTATCTAGCCGATAGTCTGAAAGACCACATCTCTCTTCAGGCTCCTATTGAATGTCCAGATAACACAATCTAATTAACCTATTGTCACTCAGAATTGGAACAAAGTTGAAATGAGGAATAGTGAGAAAGGAAGGCTTAGAAAATTTGACACTTACAATACCTACTGAAGGTAAAAATTACTGTGAAAAGTCGCGGGATACCTAACTTGACGAACAAAATTCATGCCTTTCTTAAGTGCATTTCTGCGAAAGTGTGCACAATGGACTAGCTTAGGGTTTGATATCGGCTCTCTCATTCTTCTGTCCTTGTCGACATATGTTATGTTATCCACACATAAAATGGCAGATACACTGACAAAAGAGACATTCGGGAAATCATAGTAAGGTGCGAAAATATAAAACGTCATATTTTACACTGGGTTAAGAAAAGTATTTAAGATTTAGCTTTGTTCCTTGGACGTGAATACTATTTAGAATTATCCAGAGCTTATACTGGGAGTTATCCGTCAGTATATGAATAGAAAACGCGTGTTGTCAACTGATTTATTACATCTGTACAGCAAGTCTATCCCAACGGAGCTGCTGACCTTGCCAGAAGTTTTCATCGGTGGGTGCAATTTTAACAATCTAAGATACGCAGATGACACGGTATTGATAACTGACACAGAAATAAAACTACATATCTTCTTAAACCAGGTAGGAAAAAAAGGACTAATCATCAATTGTAAGAAGATAAAATGTATGGTTGTTAGAAAGAGAAAAAGCCCAAGATGCGAACAATGAATTCGTGATGTCAACATTAAACAACTACAGACGTCGAGATACCTATCCCCCAGGTTTTTTTTTACTTCACTTATTTTTATATGGACTGGGTCAGTTTTCTTCTTTCTCCAAAGGTCGTATATATTTTTTGATTTCCCTCTCCCTAAGTGAGAGAGCCTCTTGATTTTGTCCATAGGCAGAATACAATGGCCAATCTATTTTGAGGGTTGGACGGTTCCAGCTAACATCTGTTATCTTTAGTTTGCTTGTTTTGATATTTCAGTTTGTTTTTGGTTCAACCCCCACTCATCGTCTATCATGGATAACTTTTTATACTGTTGTATAATCATGAGATTTTTAAAGTCATGGGATGTTTTGTAGGACCCCTTGATTTTATGTGGTATTATGGTTTATGGAGGATCAACTGGCGATAGATTTATTGTGGTGAATGTACCATTTGTAACGAGTAAATGGGTCGTGAATCGGATTAGCTAGGTATAAAATAGTAAGTGAAGACAAGCCTCAACCCATTCCCCTCCTCTTCGGCCTTGTGCCAAAATTGTATATTTTATACAATAAATATCAACAAGTACAGACGTTTAAAAATCTGTGAAATGTTTCAACAGAGGATAGAAAATGTGACTCCAAGATCCGAAAGCGTATTTGAATAGCAAAATATGCCTTCCAAAAGTTAAGTAAGGTACTAGGAAACAAGACAAATACAAATACAGTGTTAAACTGGTATGTAATATGTATCTTCCTATATTTCAGGGTACGCTGAACAATTCCCTCACAGATGAATGGAAGACTGGGGGTAATATTAATGTTGTTTTACAGAAGTTTGCTGAGAATACGATGAACGGAGTATGTAAGTAACGAGGAAGTCGCAAGAGAAATGGAAGCAAAAAGGTCACTTCTACTCAGAATGAGAAAGAATCAGCTGACATTTCTTCGACACGAGATGAGGAAGGAGGGTTTGGACAATTTGATAATTCACAGGACAGACGGAAGGCAAAAATGGCCAATGGAAAGCAGTGGGATACCTACCCGAGGAGCTTATGCGAATGGATTGAAGAACGAGGAGTAGATAGGATGGTAAAAAAGCCAGCCATTGTTAACAGCTGAACGGAATAGGATGTCGTAGAGAGCCACGAACAGACACGTCCTCTAGGGACTGAAAACACTAAAGAATATATATGGATACTAGCAGCATGGCCCGGCGTTGCCCGTGCTTGATTCAAAAATACAGCAATCGCTATCATTTGACATAAATATTTTTGCCCTTCCTTGCCTTTAAAGGAGTGTCCTTTGCCGTGCTGATGTTGCTACATGCCTTACTTCTTGCCTATCTCACACTGCGAATTTTTTCTAAGCTCTATACTAAACATTAAATCTGTTACGAAAAAAGAACTAAACAAATTGAACACAAAACGATCAGCTTTAAAAAAGGACTCGTAACTGGAAAAACCGAATGAAAAAAGAATGTTAACAACAAATACTTTTTCACACCCAACCCAGTTCTGCGGAATCAGAATCAACGTTGAGTTTAAGCAAGCGAATGAGCCAATTGGAGTAAAGTGCCATGCAGATTTAAATTTTTCCCACTTGTGACAAATACAGCTATCGATTTTTTTGCATGCTATAGCATGCTAATTAACATTCGTGTCAGTCAGATGTTGGTTCTCACGCTGGCCAACAGAATCTTCCTGCCTATTCGTGGCAGCCAGCTATTGGCTCTCACTCTGGCGAGTAGAAAATGGCCGCAAACTACATGAAAACTGCCGTAGAAGCATGAAAAAATCGATTATTTTCACTGCCGATGGGAGTTGGGAAATGCAAAGTCGGTCTTGGCCTTCCCTCTAACTTGGTGCATGTGCATGTAAATTTTGGTGCAAATCCGTCGAAATTTGCGGCCGTGCATTCGTTACACACACACACGCACACATCCTACCTTATATATATATATATATATATATATATATATATATATATATATTTTTGGTAAATAATCATAGCTTAATACTGAAATGCTTATTAAGCACTGTTTACTCTATGTTTAATTAGGCGAAAGTTTACTGGGAACTGAGCAAAAGAATATTGAGGTTTATGGTCGGGTAAGTGCAAACTCGGTTCAAAAAAATTCTGAAGTTAAAAAATGGAGATTTAGTATTTACTAATAAAGAAAGTTTTAGAATATCAGTTCAGTAGTTTTGATGTTGAACATCAAAATTGATGAGCTGGAGAAAGTTTTGAACGAGATTAAGATCAAGCAAGAAATGAACTTAAAAATGATTCAAGATGAATCAATAATATGTCACAAACAAGTCTTCATAAAATAAAGAAGCTAGTAAAATAGGCTTCGCATGATTTACAGAAATAAACACGATGACTGTGATTATTATCCTGATTAGAAGAAGGTAACTAAACTGAATTGGTCATGTAATTAGTAGAGGACAACGATGTCCTGTTTGTAAAGATCATACCACACAACTTCCCAGGTAAAAGTACACCAGGTAATAGATGGAAAGACCAAATCAGAGAAGACTCCAAAAATCTACTTCTCACAATTGACAGGATTGTCTTGGATAGAAAGAAATAGGAAAATTGTGTGGTCAAGAGGTTTACAAGCATTAGGTTCGCAGTGGATATCACAGCAGAGTGTAGTTCATCCTTCTCCTGGTCGCCTTTGGTCCTTCCGGTAGAGGAAACAAGATGGCCGCCTTTATACACGACGAATACAGTGTTGTGCGGCTTCTGATTGGTCAACCTTCTATTGGTCGACTATAAAGGGAAATACGTCATTCTGACTCGCTCACTAGTTATATATAATATACCCCAAAAACCGTAACACTCTCTACCACTCTAGTAAGTACCCTACTATCCTCTACATTTACAAGAGCCACAGCCTAGGCCTACAATGAAGTACAGTTGTCATATTTGATCAGGAGCTGCCTAGAAAGCACTCACAGCACAGCCTTGATAGAGTCCGATAGCATTTTCGAGTCCTTGTGACAAATTATTTTCCCTTTCAAAACTCTCTCACTGGCGGGGTTGTGACATGCTTCTATTTCTAAGGAAAGTGTGTGGACGAACTGCATTCCTTGGTTCTGCAAAATCTAACTTTTACGGCTAGGACCCACCATGCCTCTTACATTATAGCTAACCACCCACACTCCATCCGTGTTCCATCTGTGAGTAATAAGTTCCACCTTGAACAGCTTCTTCTCGCGAACCACAGCTCTATGGAACGAACTCCCAATAGAATGTTTCCCCGATCAGTACAATCTTAACCCGTTCAAGTCTAGGGTTATCTTCTCGTATTCGTATGAATAATCTCTGATTGTAACCCTCTAACTCGGGTGTCCTATGGGCTTTCTACAGTGTGACCTGTAAAAAAAATCCAGTTTTATTTACAATGATTTTTGGAGGATCCACCAGTAGTTATTAAATGACGCTTGACTATTTGCAAACATCTTGGAGATCCAAATCACCAGAAGCGAATTTTTGGAGCCAACGACCTACGAACGTTTCTGAAACTGAATCTATCCCTAAGCACAGTTGGTGTTGTAGATGACCTTGCAAGTGCATTGGCCAAATTTGAAGTCAGGGAGCAGAATGACAAGAAAAACGCATTTATTCATTTTTGCGGCGATTCCCTATTAAAAAAAAATAAATGAACTTGAAATAACCTCTGAAAGAAAAGATGTATAGATTCAAAATATGTTCAGGGCGCGATGGATAAATTGTCGTCTAAATTACGCAACCATTAAAATAACACATTTTAACAGATATATTTCCCAAAATTACACAAAAATATCTTCAAATACTAAAGAATAAATTTATTCAATAAAATCGGCCTCCAGTCGACATCAGAATCTCCTACAACTCCTCTGGACGGTCTCCTTGTTTAAGTTGGTGACCGCTGCACTAATCCTTACCTTCATTTCATCTTTGGTGTTACATAGGGTTTTGATGGTCTGTCGCTCAACTGTTAGAAGGGGTTTGCAGTCTGTGAAGTAAGGGGTAATGCGATCGCAGAAACTTGTCTGACAGTTATGATCTGGGTGCTTCTGCTTGTGTGGCATGTGAAGAGTCCTTTTGGCAGATATAGAGTCTTTCAGCAGCCACTCTCTTCATCCAGGGGAGCAATACCTCCTCAAGGCACTTGATGTCGGCCTCTGTGTTGAGTCTGAGACTTTCACCAGCAAATTCAAATTCGGGATTTCTTTTCTCATCAGAAAGATTTGAGTTTTTCTTCCTAGCTATCATACCTTCGTAATCACCACTAGACTCATCCAACTCTTTCCGAATCCTCTGACTCTCCTCAGACTGACACCCAAACATTCTGAAATGTTTGTATTGGAGCTTCCGGGGCGTCATGGCGCTCTTTTTTTCTCACAGACGATGCTACTGAACCTACTATACTGTGCAGACGACAAAATCAAAAACAAACAACGCGCATGCGCGAAATTAAAAATATAAAATGGCGACAATTTACGCATCGCACTGTGTTGATGCACTTATAAACAAAAGGGAACGATACGCAAAATCCGATCACTCTACGCCAACACAATATTTGTTTTGCTCCCAGTAAAGCTTCTTAGAGTATATGAATTTTGCTAACAAGTAAGCGTGTCTTTTAATGAAATCAGTATAGACTTAGCAATTAAAATTTGTTCAGACGAATAAGAGGCTGCGCCATTTTATACAATGCAAGTTAGAATGACACATCATTGTTTCCAATACAATATCGGTTTTTCCGGTTTCGTTCGTCGACTGAAATTTGTCGTCAAGTCAAAACAAGAATCCATCACCATTTTGGCAGACGCTGGGGAACCGGTAGCTCTCGACAGACCTAAATGCAGATGTCCATGCAATCTCTCAATCGTGGCTGATCTGTCAGAGAAAAGAAAACCTAGGAGAGATGTCGGCACACAACATATCGTAATACGCGTTCATCCAAAGACTTACCAATGCTGTTGTAAAAGGTCCTAATAGGTTATTTATCCTAATTTTAACTCGTTTTCCATTTTGTTCGGCATATAATCAATGTTTCTACTGCTGAAAGGTTGAAAAATGATCTTTTCTTGATACCATTCTCTGTATTTGGACTAATATCCTCTTTTTGATCATGAATATGTCTGAAATAAAGCAGTGTTTCACCGAGATGTATTTTTGATTGCGCGTTGCTTATTAAAGCTGTAGTTTTCTCAATTATAAAGTCCTTGCTAACGGGTAGGCCCCTGGAGGCAGTTGATAAAGGCTAGTCCCCCAAGACATAAGCGATAAACGTAGGCGTCCCCCAAGGTTCGCTTCTCGGTTCAGCCATCTTTTTTTTTTTTTAACTTACATAAATGATCTGCTGAAGAAGTGCTTACCCAATCAATTGTGAATATCTTAGTTGAACAAACAATGAGATATGAGTGCACCTCAAAAATCTGCGCGTCAAACATATTGCAGTGTGGCCTATATGATCATTTACGAATATTGATTGATCATGAATACAATTCCTTAATAGGCGTTTAAATTCGTAAACTCACTCTACGCCTTTCTGATCATAGTTCAATTAGATCTCATTTAAATATTCATGGAAACCTACCGGACATTATTCGTAACTGCATGCAAAAAAAGTCTAAAAATAATGGAAGCCTTATTAATAAAAAAAAACAAAACAACACTTAATAATATTAACTTTCAACATGGACACAATATCCTGACCGTGTTGTGAAAAATGAAATCATTTTATAAAACATACATACAACAAACTATTTCTTATTTTAACAGTTAAAATATAATCATTGAAAATGGCTAAATGTATAGCCGAAAGCGCTCGCATAAAAAGAACATTTTATATAATTTATCATCCGAAAAGAACATATTAGATCGCATGAGAAATTGTATAAAAAAAACTAAATAAAAGCACCATGTCGGTTGTTTTTAATGAAATGTGTATATATATATATATATATATATATATATATGTGTGTGTGTGTGTGTGTATATATATATATATATATATATATATATATATATATATATATATATATATATGTGTGTGTGTCTAATGTGTCTGAAACGGTATTGCTTCTCGTACAAGAAAAACCACTCCCAATCCACACACACACACACACACACACATACACAATTCTACTGTTTGGTCATTTGCTCATATTTTGGGAATGAGATCTGTCCATGAAGCTTTCAGCACCCCTTCGACCAAATTTGTTGTTAGTCTTTAGATAAAGATCTATAAATAAACGAACATAGATTTGACAAAACTTAATATCTATTGAGAATCCCATGGAATCTTAACATCAGGAAGTGACGGTTGATGTTTTGGGGACACATAATTCGGAAGGAGTACTTGGGAAATTTGACTCTACACAGCTTTAAAAATTGGACCAATATTTGGTGATTTTCAGCCTTCGTGACGTTATCTCATCAATGTATTTTTTTTAAATGCCCATTCGTGAATGAAGGCGGTCACAACTCGCCACAGATGCCTTTTCCTATCACCTGTAAATTGGCATGACTTCACGAGAATATAATGCCGTGGTGTCCTGTTGCATTCTCCACTGTTTTGAATTCAGACTAGTCCTTCTAGATTGGTTACTACCCAAGATTACGGCGTCCATTCTACTTTGCTATTTACGTCATAGGAAGAATGAAGAAGAGATAGATTCGTGCATTTCTGAAGATCATTAGTGCAAATGTGAACGCAACTGAATATGAACTCAGCTCAATGATTCCATTTTCTGCGCCGATAACAGCACACACACACACATACATACTTAGCGTCTATAAAATCACGGCTTGCAGCGAACTGACTTTTGTTCTACTGTTTGTCTCATGGAAGCCATATAAAATTGACAATTAAAATTTGGTAAAATTTAAAAACAAAAAGAAAAAAAAATCCCAAAAAACCAAAAAGAAGCCAAACAATGTATTTTTTTTAACTGATTACAGAAAGCCAGTTTGAAACTGGACGAGTCCTTTGTATAATCGCATTTGAGTAAAGTTAGACACTCTTCCAAAAGAGCAGCAAATAGAAATCGCCTTAGATTAATTTAAAAATCACGGGGTAGAACTACAAATTTTCTTCTGCTTAAAACTACACATCATACTCTCCCTTGAGCACGCCCTTCGCCATTAAGATCTTCAATTGGTTAGTGATGTTTTCTAATTGCTATTAGTGTATTAGTACTACTTTGGGCATGAGATACATGACCGTTTCTCCAATGTGCAATGTGTCAAATAAATATTTGTTATTTTTTTATTCTAAAACCATCATCTTATTTCCTATTTATCCACAAATGTTTCATGTCTCTTGTTTGCTAACTAATTTCAAATTATTCCTGCTGCTACATTAAGACATAATGAGTACTCACAGCTTGGCTCAGAAAAGTATGACAAATCCAAGACCAGACTATCACGAAAAAATATGAAATCACCGAACAAAAGTGTTTCTCTCCAGATTTTAACAGACAGTCATTCACAATAACAGGCAAAATACCAATGACAACAATGACTTTTTCGTGTGACTATGTCATTTCATGACATTGTTTATCCATGAATGTTTTTAACCAGTAAAAACAACGAAATAAATAATCTTATCTCTATCTATAAAAGGCAGGATGTGTGTATGTGTGTATGTAACGAATGCACGGCCGCAATTTTCGACGGATTTGCACAAAAGATTTACATGTACATGCACCAAGTTAGTAGGAAGGCCAAGAGCGTCTTTGCATTTCCCAACTCCCATCGATAGTGGAAATAATCGATTTTTTCATGCTTCTACGGCAGTTTTCATGTAGTTTGCGGCTATTTTGTACTGGCCAGAGTGAGAGCCTATAGCTGGCTGCCACGAATAGGCAGGGACATTCTATTGGCCAGCGTGAGTGCCAAAAATTGACTGACACGAATGTTAACTAGCATGATAGCATGCAAAAAAAATCGATACTTGCATTCGTCACAAGTGGGAAAAATTTAAATCTGCATGGCACTTTACTCCAATTGGCTCATTCGCTTGCTTAAACTCAACGTTGATTCTGACTCTGCAAAACTGGGTTGGGTGTAAAAAAGTATTTGTTGTTAACATTCTTTTTTCATTCGGTTTTTCCAGTTACGAGTCCTTTTTTAAAGCTGATCGTTTTGTGTTCATTTTGTTTAGTTCTTTTTTCGTAACAGATTTAATGTTTAGTATAGAGCTTAGAAAAAATTCGCAGTGCGAGATAGGCAAGAAGTAAAGCATGTAGCAACATCAGCACGGCAAAGGGCACTCCTTTAAAGGCAAGGAAGGGCAAAATATTTTAAGTCAAGTGATAGCGATATCTGTATGAGTCGGACGATTTTTGAATCAAGCACGGAAAAAGCCGGGCCATGCTGCTAGTATTCTAATAAACCAAGTGTGTTGTCTGTAATCTCTCTTCGTGCCGTACTCGTGTTATCTTCTTATCATTCAGTGGCAATATCTTTCTCATGACAGTTACGTACTGTTTCGAAGCCGGGAGATGAAATTATCAAGGTACAACTATATTTCATCAGCCGCCATTTGTGATGGCTTTAGTAAACTCGTTGATAAATATGAAATTTATTCAGGCGTTTCGGCGTGAAGCTTGGGTTAGTAAGCAAATCTCACAGACTATTACTTTTGTTTGTTGAATTCGACTTTTGCTGGATGCCCCAAACATTTGGCCTTGTATCAAATTAAGTTAATCTTTGTAAATATAAATACCAAACATAATTTTAAAATGATCGTTTTCATTTTGTTTACGTTTCCTTTCAAAGCCAGAATATCGGCTGTTTTTTTGTGTGAAATATTGGCGCAACATACTCTTTCGACTCCAATTTCTTCTACTTTGCACTATTTTAAGCGACATTTTGTAAATATAAACCTTTCCTTTTCGTGATGTGAACGAAAGGTAAGAAGATTCACTTATTTGTCAAGCGGTCTCGCCCAAGACTTTATTGCTTTTTTTTTCTTTTCTCCCAAGAGCGCGTTCAGGCAACAAAGCTTTCCGCTTTTATAAACACTTCGGCAAACATTTTTTCCACTAAATTATTTTCTTTCGATGACAATTTAAAAATGATAAATTATTTTGTGTTGCTATGGCAACTTCTACGCTTGTAAATTAAAACCTTATTTTTTATTCACCCGAAGTTTTCCGAGTTCTTTCTTGATTTGAGTCCGTGAACGACTGAAAAATAAATCGTATTTTTACACATTCTCATAACTAATGATATATTCTCGAGAACTTTGTGAGTTTTACGTTTTGTATTTATCATTAACTAAGGATTATCACGCTTTTTCGTTTTTTTTTTAAATTTTTAAGGGGTTTGTTTTCTTTTTCAAATGCACTCTATTCTTCACACATTCGTTTGATCATTTATTCCGATCTAATTTTCCGAACAGTGAATGATTAATTTTTTGTGATAAACCTCATTCACCAGACTTAAGCTTTGGTTACTACTATTACTACTATTACTACTGCTCTGTTTCTTGCTCCTCCTAAGCTATCATGGCTGATTCTTCTATTCACAGCCTTAATTTCTTCTTAATAAAATATACAGATCTTTCGTCAAACTGCTTTAATTTATTCAAATCTCTATTTCCTTTACTTTAATCACGATCATCTAATTCAATTTTCCATTTAAAGAGAGATATTCTCTGATAGTATTGTCATGCATGGTATCCAGCTTGTTCAGACATATCTAAACTAATTTCTATAGCAACAGTTTGTTCAAAACAATGATTAGAATTGACTTCAAACGAATTAATCCCATAAATCTTAAAGCAGATAATAATTAATCAAACCCTATAGACTATCGCTACACAATCACAACGAACTTTACCAAAAAATAAAACGACATCGGATGAAGACTTCCAACATATATAATAACAAAACTGATTAGAACATGTAATTATTAGTTCGAATCATAAGTGATGCCTTTTTTTAATTTATCAATGAGCCGCTTGTTCTTTTCGTAAAGAACGTGTGGAGGACAAACAACGGGCTTACTGACTTTCCTTATCATTCCTCAGTGCCGTCATGTGGTTAGATTGTGATGTCTTTAACGTCTTTGCTAATTCCTGTGTGCTTTGCCATGGGTTGCTTTAAACTAATGCCTTTCACAGTGATAAATTGATGGCCGAACGCTTAAATTTAGTCAGTTCCGGTTATTTAGATACACAGTTGACGACTTTGATTACAGTGGCTACCACCCACAAAAAACAAAACAAAAAAAAAACTGCATTATACATGTTATTCATTCATTCATTTATTTATTTATTTATTTTTGTCTCAATAGGGATTAAATAGCTTAAAAAAAAATACTTGTTGGTATACTTCAGGCGGCCTGATGATTGCATCTAACATGAAACAGTCTGTACCTCTGAGTGTTGACTTCAATGTTTACTTTTATATTTAAATTCGCTCTATCTCTGATATTGAGCACTTTATACCATAAATATAGCACGCCTTAAAACTATATTTTATATATATATATATATATATATATATTTGTGTGTGTGCATTGTACATATATATATATATATATATATATATATATATATATATATGCAATTTTATATGTTTATACATATATGCGCAGTAATTATTGGATATATATAATTAATGTATATATATATATATATATATATATATATATATATATATATGTATGGGTGGTGAGTGTGTGTGTTTGTGAATGCGTGTGTGTCTGTGTACAAAAATGTATATACATATATGAATATATATATACACATATATACTTATTATTATATATATATATATATATATATATATATATATATATATATATATATATATATATATATATATATATATATATATATATATATATATATATATATATATATATATATATATATATATATATATATATATATATATATATATATATATATATATATATATATATATATATATATATATATATATATATATATACATACATACACATGGATGGATGGCTGGCTGGCTGGCTGGCTGGCTGGCTGGCTGGCTGGCTGGCACGGTGGAGCAGTGGTTAGCGGCTTGGATTGAGGAATCGCAGAGCTGAGTTCGAATTCCAGTCGAATCCACTGCATTCACTTACGTGCTAATACCCTTGGGAAAGGTATGTATCCTCTTCATTTCCCTCCAGCTATGGGTAAAATAGCAGGACAGACTGGGTTCTATAGCCTTGGATGGCAACTGGTCTAGGAGAAGGACAACTCTGAATTCAAAACCTGCGGAGGGTCGTTTGGGAACCTTGTGGCATGCATTCGGTGCACAAGGTTTCTGTATTCGTCCTCAAAAAGTGTGGCTGGTCCTGCACACAAGGCCTTCACCACTATAAACAAATCTCATGTGACGGTGTCGGGATGTCGGTTTCCTGGGGACTTATCGGCCTGACCCTCATACGTCGAACGCGACGGGAGAGTCGATTATATATATATATAACAACAAGCCATGATGAGTGAACATATTATCTTCATGTGCTCGTGAAACTACGTTGTAGGCATGACTGAACCAACATTCAGCTAAGTGATAAACTTCTCAAAATTAATTATATATATATATACAATTGTTCATTATCAAGCAATATATATATATATATATATATATATATATATATATATAGTGCTAGATAATGAACAACTGTATGTTTAAAATCCATTTCTTACTCTTTAAATGTAACGAAAGTAATTTCTTATCTTATCTTTTTGTTTAAAGCAAGTAAGGAAAGCTAACATGTTGGCTGAAAGGCATTATCAAAATTGAATTTAGCTGCTTCAACGAAAGATAATTGTAATCAATTTATAACAGTTATCTTGTTCACATCTCACAGAAATTATTTTAAGAAAAGACTTGATTAAAACCTTTTCCAGAGAAGTGAACATTACTAGACAACAAAAATGTAAATGAACTCATAGATATAATTAAGTTCCATTGAAAAATTAACTGATGTTTATATCATTCATATGCCCGCCAAATATACGAGATGTGTCAATTTCATTCGTTCAGTGGCCATATGGCACTTTATGCTGCTGTCACATTCAAATATCCTCTTTTTGAAGCTCTACTATTCGTAAGACGATGGTACCATTGTTGAAAACATTCTTGAAACTCGTTTTCCGGAATAATTTTCAGTTATGTAACCCTTACTCTGTAGATGTAGTGAGTGTAGAGCAAATGTCTGTTCTTTCGGGGAATTTTTCAATTTTGGAAATAATTCCAAAACGTCGGAGTTAAATCTGGTAAATACGGTTCATGGTTCATTTTTGTAACGGATTTCTCAGTCATGATCTCACGAATTCCTAACGCGTCATATTTTTCATACCCAAAATAGTTAGAATTTGCCACACTGTTTCTCTGTTCATATCCAGCTCTGATATCAGATAATCTTCAATTTGATGGCACCAAGGTCCCAACTCTCTTTACATTTACATAAGTTATATTTTGGTTTTCCCTCTTCTTGCGTCATAGGGTACTCTCTTTCTTGAGCAACCCGTGCCATTAAAAATACGCGTTTTCTTCATAACTTATTAACTATAAATACTCAATTAATAGGGTTAACATTTCCCAAGCTCTCATACCAATCTGCGCGCAAAACTTGATGCTAATTAACATCTTTAGATCCCTCTCACTCATTTTCGCGTCAACTATATAGCAAGAACACGTAAAATTCTCTCTACTGCTGGGCAATGAATGACCCATTGAACATGCTTGAATGTGCTCAGGTATAAATTTATTTTGGTTAAAGCGGATGGATGCGTGGAGCCGATGTACAGAAGACTTATTTCCGCAGTCTGCTTTGAATCATCGAGCGGCCAACATCCGGTTTGTGTAGAAAATGCAAGAGGCACGACAGATGTAAGAATATTCTTTCCTATTAGAGAACTATCTCATGTATTTTGAGCGTATACATTAAAAAGTGATTGTTCCTTGTAATTTATCTAGCTTGAGAGAAGTTTCTTAATTATAGCATCACGCCGAAGTGCCCTCTAGACATTCGTAGGTATATTAAGAAAATTACGATGACCAAAACATTCAACTGGAGACTCCAGTTTTGAATGATGGTTAGTGGAGTAATCTAGTTGATCATTAATACTGAATGGCGAGTTCGATATTCACTGGAATCTCCCCTTTTATTTGCATGAAGCTAAGTTTAATAAATGACAGCAAAAAATTCATTTAATGTAAAAATAAAAAAATGATTAAAACTCCGTCTGATCTTGAATCCCTTAAAAATCTGTTGTGCTGTTATTTGGGGAAATGATTTAGACAAGAACGTCCGCATCCACTTAGATTACTTGATATAAACTTAGCGAGGATTTAATATTGCGTAATAAAGCATTTATTACCTGTGATGGATTGACCAGATTATCAGCTTTATATTTATCTACTCAAAGCGTATAATCTCTGATAATTTTTTCTTTTTATGTGCCATGTTCTTTCAGGAAGTAGGCGATCATAGTTCTCCACCTCCCTCTATCCCTTGTAGCTTTAAACAAATTCCTTCACTCTGCTTCCTCCCCCAGACCACGTTCTATCATCCACTCACGCATTGTTTTCCCTTGTCTCTCTTTTCCTTCTATTCGACCCGTGAGTATCAGATTCTCCAGAACCTCCTTCCTCATTATGTGTCCTAGAAACTTCAGCTACCTCTTCCTGATATTAATATCGGTCCATGATATCCTTAGCATTCTTCTGTAGAGCCACATCTACGTCGTCTAGATTCTCTTCTTCATCTTTGAGGAAATCGTCCAACATTCTCTGCCGTAAAGAAGGACAGATGTCACGTAACAGGTCAGCATTCTTTTCTTTGTTACCAAAGATATCCTTCTGTCTCGCAGTACTCTGCTCCTATTTTGGACAGTGCCCTTGGCCATCCTAATGCACCTACAGATCTGTGTCGCATTTACCGTCCTCTATCAAGACGCTTCCCAGGTACTTAAATTTCCGCGTCTGCTTGATTCTAGTGTTCCCTGCCTTCAGATCACATTTCGGTCTCATCCTTTTTCTGAAGACAATGCATTCCGTCTTCTTGTAGTTTATGCTTAGTCCCTTCTTCTCACTCTCCGTTGCTACCTTCTGTAGGGGATTTTGTCATTTCTTTTCCGTGTCTGCTATCAGTACTGTGTCATCTGCGCAACTTATGTTCTTAAGATTGTCGCCGTCAATGCTAAATCGCGGTAGGGTTTCAAATTATCTCAGGATCGCCTAGATGTATAGGTTGAACAGGTCCGGTGAGAAGACGCATCCTTGCCTTACGCCCATTTCTATGTTTGTGTATTCACTGAACTCGTTCTCTATTTGCACGTATGCTGTTTGCTGCCAGTATAGGTTCTTCTTTTTGATAATACACTGTGACAAAAACACCGTATTCTACCGCTTAGAAAAATCACCAACATTCACTGCATTATCAAAGAAGTAAGAATAAATCAGACGTTGCTTATTTATAGGAAATAAAATGTACCTTTAATTATATCCTGAGGTAAACTATCAATTGCAGAAATGTTTGCGAGGTAATTTTTAATTACTCCTGAAATACTTATAAATTACTATGTATTTTTGTTAAGACATATGATGTAAGCATGTTCAAAGAAGAAAAAAGAAAACTTGAAATATTAAGAAAAACACAGCGACAAAAAGTGTAGATATAAAGTTCATGTTTTACCGCCGCCAAATGTCTTTATTGCATATGTGAAGCATTTGTATGTGACAAAAGTAGAGAGAAAGAAAGTTGCAAAAATTAAGTCCTACTTTTACGCCGATATTGCCTCTTGAAATCCGACGTGGAAAGCCATTTCCCCACAAAGCCACTCAAGAGGAATGTAAGACAAAATCGAGTTTAGAGTGAGATGGGAGTACACACGTACATAAAGAAAGGAAGAAAAAAAAAAGATTACTCAACTTCTCTCGGCATTTTCTCTTCTGGGGACGCCTCTGGTGCCAGGTAATGATTCGAGCCTCTTCTCGAAGAAGAGGTATTGCCTGGGGAACAGCTCTCTGTGGCTTGAGTTTATTAAATGACTTAACTTACTGACAAGCCAATAAACAAATTGAGAGTGAATATTTTTTCGAAATTGGTCACCGCTTTTATACTGACACATGACATGACAACTGTAGTGTCACGTGATTGCGTATCTAAGCGAAAATAACACCCACGCTGTTTGCCACACACGTTTTAATTATCCACGCGCGTATGGGAATGTATATTTTTTTGTTTACACTGTATCCATACCGGTATATGGTAATTTGTCCGTCGATGTTGCAAGTAGTGTAGCGGCTATCGGCGCAGAGCCGATTTCAAATAACAAGGTAGTTTTTTTTTGTTTTGTTTTTCACAATTGCCTCTTAAGATTTGCATGAATCCATTTTTTCCCCTATACCTAAGTCGAATGGCGTCAACCATTTCAAGAGAAGAAAAACTCAAATTCAAAAACCGTAGAAAAAAGAACCGGTATCCACTCCATTATATTTCCAAAAAAGTCATGACATTCCTCACCTGATAAAGAAAAGGAATCTATGGAAAGTCTCATCTCATAGCATGACAATTGTTCATAATACCATTTCGATATAAGTACTTAGCATTTATTTACATGCCTTACTTCTCGTATAATCATTCTGAGTTTGTTTGTTATAGCCACAATGTTTCGGTCGTTGTAATCTCCGGTCTTCTTTAGTTGCTCGCCATCGTACTTGGTATCCTTACTGCAATTGTGCATCGACCTCTTTAGTCAATTTACAGAATATATTATTCTTATACTGCTTTGAATGTACACCAATATTTTGAAAACTCGTTTATAACCAGCTTTAATGGAATTTGACTAAATCATAAGCAACTGTAGTTAGTCTTAGAATTGATTTCCTATGTTCAAGTTCCAGATAATGGCAAACGCAGATGAGATTCATTATGTAAGCTCTGATACAAACAACACTTTCGAACAATGTCATCTGTGAGTTTTAACGAACTTTCTTATCCTTTTCCATTAATATTATACGATGTCTTGTAAGTAACTCATCTATAAGCAACTGTAGCCATAGGTAACTAAATTTCAAGTTGATCCTTACGCTACTAAGAGAAGGCAAGAAACAGACAAATTTTAAATTAAACAAAAACTGTTACTAAATAAGTTTTTAATGCATTCAAGAGTTCTACCATTTCTTCTTATTTCGAACTATCTTTATTTTCTATTTATTGGGTCCCAACACAAACAAATTAAATAAGTTAAGTACTAATTCATGTGCAAAAATAAAGTGAGAGGAATATTGGTCAAAACCCAGAAATACTTATAAAAGAATTGTGTAATATATTGAATGGGGTGATGGTCGTTATTTACTAGTTAGTTTTGAAATAAGGCTAGAGGCACTGGATAAGCGGTATGGATCGAAATCACTACATAGTAATAATCATTACCTCTGAACAACGGGCCATTCACGAGAATTTGCCTTGTCACCGGTGTCTAGAATATGTCGACTACATCCTCAGCTTTGGACTAAGATCACCCTCAAAATGAGCCTCGTTCCGAGTTAATGCTTGCAGACTCAAGTATAAAGCCGAATAATCATTTCCTATAAACTCAAATATAAAGCCAACTAATCTTTTCTTATAAACTCAAGTATAAACTCGACCCATGTTTATCCCTCTGCTTAAATATATACGCGAACAGTTCTTACATATAGATAGAAGTATAATCTTGACCACCGTTGGCTTGTAAATTCAATTGTAACTCCGACCAATATATATATATGAATTCAATTATAAAAACGACCAATGTTTATGCGTAGACGAATGTATACACCCCAAAAATGTTTACCGATAGGGTCACGTCTAAACCTGACCAACATTATCTGTAGACTCAAATATAAACTCGGCTAATCTTTTCCTATGGACTAAAGTATAAACACGACTAATGTTTATCCATAGACTGAAATATAGGCCTATATATATTTATCTTTGAACTCAAGTATATACCTGATAAATGTTTACCTATAGACACAAGTATAAACCCAACCATCGTTTACACATTAACTCAAGAAACTGAGTAATTCTGGCTATAGACTCGATTATAAACCCTATAGCTGTTTACATATAGAACCGTGTAAACAAATGTCAAAATATTCGCCAACTCAATCCAACGCATACACACATAGATATATATGATCTCATTTGTTCATGTTCTTCAGTTAAATATATTCGTTTATTGCAGCAACGAAATTCATTTGTAGTGTAAATTTGTAAAATAATATTTCTTTTGGTTGTGAACAAGTGTGAAATTTCCCCTTTTGTTTAATATTAACCAATTTATTTTTTTGCTCTATGCGAAGGAAATAAGTCATAGATTAATGAAGTTGGGTTCAAATGGCAGAGGCAGTCTTTTTCAGAATGGAGCCAGAAGCCAACCAACATTCAATTCATCAAATTCAACTGAAATAATTTTGCTTGCTTTCTTTTTTTTACTTAGCTATCAACAACGTGCGTCATTCTGGTTTAAAATTAAGACTTCATTCTCGGCGAAAACTTTGCAAAATTTATGATTGCTATATTAATAAAAATTCGCAGTGCGATGAAATGTAATCCCATAAATATTATTTTGCATAAGTATTTCTCGAAATTTTAGAACAATGCTATTTTAATATCGTTCCTCAAATAACTTTACATTTCATTTAAAATAATTACTTCACTTCAATCATTTAAAAGAGACAAGTATTGTATATTTTGACTTAAGTTCATGATAATGCATGTCAATGTTACGGATCGATTTTAAATCCTTGTCCTAAAGTACGTAATTAAGTTACGTGATTTATGTACACCTGTGATTTCGTAGTTCTGATTATTAATACACCATTGACAGCAATGAATAGTATCAGTGAAGTACCAGGAAATACCAAGTTTAGTATCAATGTTAGCATAGCGTCAAATTTCAATCGGGTCATTGTAGGCAGTCCGTGTGGCGGAATGAAGAAATATTAATCACTCGCTCAAACTTTTATTATTTTTCCAACAAAAATAAAACATGTCAACAGAAACAACATTTCGAACAAAACTATTGGGTTGGTGCATAATTATCAGGCGTTTTTTAATCAATATTTATTATGAAAAAAGAAACATAATAATTCAACAATAACATTTTTAAAAGAGTATGGTTATCGACACGCATTTTTATAATCTGAAAATAAGGTAATATTTTTAGTAAAAAAGTAAACAAAACAGCAATTTTTATTAACAAATATCTCGCCTACAAAAACGTCTGATAATTATGCACCAACCCAATAATTATGTTTGAATTGTATTCCAATGCTTTTTACCACAAATATATCTCCCACTAACCTGCAAATAAATATAAGTAACTTTATCATTTGATTCCTAAATTTGAGTTTTCCACGTTTATGTTGTGGTAAAAATGAGGTAGTTTATATAGATATAATGTATTATGAAGATATTCTCAACGGGTATCTTTGCTTATTTATCTCTGAATTACACATCTTTATAATGGCCTCATTATATATTATAGTAGAGTAGTTTCCTGATGCCTTTTCCAGGTTTAGAAATCAGACTTGTTTTTTTCTTAGGGTGGCAGTCAATCAAAAGAAAGTTCAGTCATGATGATGAAGTGCTTATGACATAGATATTCATAGTTGGAATAATAATGATCTTAAACAATATTCCCCTCACTTTCATACTTTATTTTTTCACATGAATTAGTACTCAACTTATTTAATTTGTTTGTGTTGGGGCCCAATAAATAGAAAATAAAGATAGTTCGATATAAGAAGAATTGCTAGAACTCTTGAATGCATTAAAAACTTATTTAGTAACAGTTTTTGTTTAATTTAAAATTTGTCTGTTTCTTGCCTTCTCTTAGTAGCGTAAGGATCAAATTGAAATTTAGTTACCTATGGCTACAGTTGCTTATAGATGAGTTGCTTACAAGACATCGTAAAAGAGTTCCAAGAAGTAGGACTCAAGATAAATCATTCCAAAATAGAAACTATGATCTAGAATTGGAATTAAAACAGTGATGAGACATACACTGAAACAATCATAAAACTCAGGATGTTGAATTAATAAATACTAAACACTTCAAATACAGGGTGTCCGGAAAGTTACCCTGAACTTTTCTAATCATATTTTTATATTTCAGATTTCAGCCCAACATGGTTTTAACAACTGAAGCACATATATTTCGGGTCTAACATATATTTCGATAAGGTGGTAGTTTACACAGATTTGATGCGATAGTGTTTTGCTGATAAATTTTCAGATACACTTGTTTCATATCGCAATACAGTTCGTAACCTTGTTGATAAATTTCGGGAAACAGGAAAATCATTACGACATTTAGCGCAGCAACAATATATTTGTCTTGGAACTGCTCATATTACCGTCAGACAAAAATTAAACCTCTTCCCAATTCTTCAACCGAGCAACTGATAACGGAGTTCAGAAACAAAATAAGAAAGATCCAAGCCTGTATTGATGCTAACTGTTGTGGTAGGATCCACCTAATTTGCATAGTGGAGTACCGACCATATAAATATGGTTGGTACCGGGAAGAGAGGGAGGAATCAAGAGATTCAACCAGAGACTCTGCCCGACTGCGACTCAGTCAACACATTCTCCAGGAACGGTCTTACCAGGAATATACAAAAGACTATATGTAAATATTGTGTACACTTTCTTGTTTCAATACATTTTGTTCTAAGTACATTTTGTGTTGCATTATTATTCCATGCATTAGTCAAGTTTCAACACTAACAAGCGACACTTTCAATATTGTTTATAATTTTCATTTATATTCTCCTACCTTATTCTATATCGAACTATCTCTGTTAATAAAAATATAAGATAAAAATATAAGTGCACAGTGACTTTCCGAACATCGTATGCATCGGTGCATGGATAAATTGTAAGAAATTCAACATAGACAATAAATAACGGAAGTTGCTACAAAACCAAAACATTAGCCTAAGAACTCAAGTCATGTCATTAAATAACCTTATCATGTTCAGACTTTTTTTATGTGTATCAAGCATACTGCGCAGTGACAACAACAATGTAACGATTCCCGACGATTTATATTTTGGAGGTTTAAATGTCTGGGAAAATATTTCGGCAGACAGTACAGAGATCTTTGCATTTCACCTATCTATTCGCTTAGCGGAAGCTCCTTGCCTTGAGCGTCTATTGGGACACAAGTTCACCCCAGAACTCAAATGGAACTCATATGTACGATGTATTGATATATACTTAACAAATCACTGATTCATTGTACTGCTCCAGTAAGTATCCGACTCCCCCGCTATACTCTATCTTTACAAGAGCCAAATCAGCCTGTCTTCATGGGTTCCAAATGCTTCTACACGACTTTGTGGGTGATGAATTATTTTTAGCCTACAACATTTTTCCAACAGACAAAACGTCGAAAGCCTCTCGTTAATCTATCGCAATTTCCAATTGCAAAGTTTGGTGGAATGCAGTTCGTCAAACTGCATTACACCAAACTTTGCAATTGGAACTCACACATTAGTGAATCATTCTCTTCGTATTGCCTTAGTAAGGAGTTAGTTCCACTCGGGCATCTACTTCTCAAGAACTGCTGTTCTGTTGAACAAACTCGTGTTTGGATATTTTCTCCAATAACTACAATGTTGACCTCTTAAAATCTATGATTAACCATTATCTTACCTACATAACCTCATGAACAGCGCTTCTTAATTTTCTTACGCTCATACAACAATGAAAAAAAATGACATGCTTCCTTGAGTGGCTCTTGGGTCTCTATATTGATGAATATTAATATAAAAAATCTAAAGAACTTTGTACGGAAGACTGGAATAAAATATTGCTGAAGTCTACGTAACAGATCGTATAGTTTTTGCAAAGTTTCATATAAAAGATTTTGGTTTATCAATTCTTTGATCAAATGAAAGAAAAACTGAGTTTCTTGGTTACAAGAATTTTGCTTTCATTTGGTGAAAAAGTAGTGACAATTTCAACCACCAAAAGACCACGCAGTCAAGCATGGTGGTGGCGGCAACACAAAGCAATGGCGATGGTTTTCAACCAGTGGTATTTATAGGCTGATAATGGTAGACGCGATTATGACGAAATAATTGTATATTCAGATTTTGAACAGTAACATCAAACAGACCTCCCGACGAACTTCGACTGGGTCATTAGTGGACCTTCCAACAAGTCAATGACCCCCAAACACCAGTCAAAGCTACAAACGAAATGTTTAATGGACAATAATATCAATGTTTTACAGGGGCTTAGCCTAGCCAAATTTCAAATCATAACTCAACTGAATGTTTGTGGAGATAGCTGATGACGCATATATTGGTAAGGAAGCCTTCTCGTTTTAAGGAGAACTTTGCGAAAGACTTACAGGAATCTTGTGATGAATTATGAAAACTAATTACAAACTGTTATAATTAATAAAAAACAACAACATTGCAATTGAATAGAGATTTATGGGCCTGAATAATTTTAACAGGTCTTTTACAATCAAATTGCAAATATTCCTTCAATAAAATTCATTATTCTTTATATTCCTCCGGTGTTAACACTTTTTTTTTATATGTCGATTTGAATTATTATTTCTTTATGGAAAAGATTTTAAAATTTTATAGATTTGTTAATAATTTTGGACACACACACACACATATATCACACACACAGACACACACACAAACACACACACACACACATATATATATATATATATATATATGTAAGCAAATATATGGATATAGATCCGACAGTATAAAGAAAAATATACAGAAAAAACAAACAAAAATCTTAATATGCAATTATCCTGTATTAATGTTAATATAAAATCAACGTCGGACGTTTCGGTCTATTATATGTCCTGATGATGGTCTAAAATGGACCGAAACGTCCGACGTTGACTTTATATTAACATTAATACAGCATAATTGCATATTAAGATTTTTGTTTGTTTTTTCTGTATATTTTTCTTCATATATATATATATATATATATATATATATATATATATATATAAAGTTATCTAATAAGATAGTAAAAGAAAGCGGGAAGAAAAGACTAATTATCAAATATAAGAAGACGTTAGCAAGAGAGATAGGACAAGAGGTAAGCTAGAAATTAAAGACTTAAAATAAAGCAAGGACAGAAGCTTAGCTATCTGTGAAGTGTGAGAAAACCACAACGGAAATGTGACACCGAACTCCGAAGGTGCATTAGAATAGTAGAATAGCGAATGGTGAATTACAAAAACCAAACACATATCGTTAAGTGCTGAATTGATATGTAATATCACTACTGCTATATGGCAGTGAATACTGGGCTATATCCCCACAAATGAAGAGAAGACTAAAGTCAACAGAAATGTAGCTCAGTAGAAGGATGCTACCATGCAGGGAGAATAACACGAACAACGAAGAAGCTTTAATGAAAAATGGACCGAAATGAAAAATTGTGCTTAGGATAAGACAGTTTTAGGATAGTGTGGCGGACATGAGACAGAACCTGGGACCAGCATAACTGGTCGCGACTTGCCTTGTCCCCGCCAAAAAAGAGCCCGTATTTGCTTAGCATGTAAAGCTACTGCAGTTGAAATGAGGGAGAGAAAAAAAAAGCACTTACCGCTCTGCCGTAATCCGTCCTCGGCCAGATAACTTAAAAGAACGAGGGGGGACTGGCATCGCATTTTTATGCAATAACGATGCAATGCATTATGGGACGTGGACGCAATGAATTATGGGATCACGTGAAGACGCAAGGGATTATGGGTATATGAGCAATTATAAAAAGAACTACTTTTTTCCAAGTCGGGGAGTTATTCGAGAGACGTTCACGGTTGACGGCAAGAACGGGCAGTTAGTGTGATTTGGAGACGACTCAAGTTTGAAATACCAGCTGGGAGAGCTTGAATTTACTCGCTGGTTACTATTTTCTTCATTCGCCACAGATAGATAATTAGGAAAGAGGGCATGGAAAATATAACACTTACAGGACCTATTGAAGGGAACAGGGTCATCGGGAAAGAATAAGTAACCTGCATAACGAGTGTGTTTAAATGGCTGACTGGTAGGAATGGGACAGGACAAGAATTATTTAGCGCTACGAGAGATAGGAAGTTGTGGGGAGCCATAATCGCCCACGCCATGAAGGGACACGGCACGAATTTAAATATTAGATTGAAGAGAATTTTCATATTTTATGTAATAAATCCCATTTGTGGTACCACTGGTGACATAAAGCGCTACCTTTACATTAAAAAAAATACTAAGTTTAAATCCTGCGAATCACAATCGGAATTTAAAATCATGATCCTCGTAATAGTATGCTAGAGAAGTCAGACTTATTTAATCTGCCTTTTCCAATCAGGGTGTGGCGATCATAGCTCTCCAAAGTTTCCTATCCTTTGTAGCTCCTAATAAAAATTGTCTTTTTGTTATCTCTCCCAAAACGTGTTGCTCCATCCATTTACTAAGTAGATTATGCGTCGTTTTCCTCTGTCCCACCTGCCTTCAATATGTCCTGTGAGTATCAAATTTTCCAAGTCTTCTTTACTCATTAGTTGCGCTAGAAATGTCAACTATCTATTCCTGAAAATAAAATTTCGTCGTTGTTTACATGTTCGTTCCATCATATCGCCAGCATCCTTTTGTAGAACTATATTTCTGTTACTTCAAGTCTCTTTTTCATCTTTGAGGAGAATGCCCAGAATTCACTGCCATATATAAGGACAGATATTACATCAGTTGTTATCAACCTATGGCCACATGGACAAAATGGGCCATGGAAAAATTTATTGTAGACTATAGAAATTTTTTAAATTTTTATTGAGCCTCCAGGCTAATATATGGTTTACAGCTTACAGGCCACAATATGGAAGTAATTTTTTACACGGAAATAATTTAATGGACCATAACAAAATTCTGGGTTCAAAGTGCGCCATGAGCTAAAAAAAAAGGTTGGGTACCATTGTATTACATAAGAGTTCAGTACTCTTTTCTTTACTTTTAACGATTTTTTTTCTCTGCTTAGCTTTTGGAATGCATCTGTGGCTATCAAATGCGTCTGCAGATTTCGGTTAAAAATATTTTCCCAGATATTTAAATTGTACTTGTTTGATTTTGGTATCTCCAAATTATAATTTAAATGTTGCGCCTTTTGCTAACAACAGTAGCTACTATATATCAGTATATAGATATTTACTAAACATAGCTTAGTAAATAGCACAAAGTTATTGAACCATGTACATCCAAATTCAGATCGAGTTCATTATATCTTTTTGGCAATTAACCCCTTACTGCAGGATCATCTTTCAGAAATAACGTGGATATACTATCAATATATTCGACAGGCGAATGTGTCAGTCACAGGCTGATGTAGACAGAAAGTATTTTTGACAGAGTAAAATGAATACAGGAATTTAAGGAAATTAGATGAAAGGATTTGCTCTTTAAAAAACGAAAAACAGTGTGAACATTTTCGGTAATGATCGTGGACCGTGTATCATAGTGTGGATTTATTCGTTCTCGAAAAGCGATTGGGATTTTGTCAATTGAATAAGATCGTATTAATGGTGTTCACCTTCCTTTTGATGGGTTTCGCATCGTTCGGAAGGGATTCGAGTGTGTCGTTAAGGGTTGTATAAAAGATGATTGAATTGAGTTGGAAGCGGCAAGAAGACGAGAGAAGAAAATTTACTGACCTCTGTAGAATAGCTGAATTGATGGACGGTGTAGTACACTGTTGAAGATGGCTGTAGAAAATAGGATTATTGAAGTTGTCTAAAAGCAAAGAAGAAAGAGAAAAATCTGTCACAGGGAAGTTCGGGTTCGCTTCAGTCAGTGATTAGTTTTCGTTTTTGGATAAGTTTACCCCTTTAGCTGTTGAACATGCTTATCCGTCCGGGAAAAGAGATTAGATGAAAGTGGAAAAGAGAGATTTGAGGATCAGAAATAGGAAGATAGAGGAGATTATAGAAAAAGATTAGATTAATAAAAGAGTGAAAGATTATTGAAGAAGAAAAAAATCCTTTTATACATTCAGATAAAGAACTTATTTAGAAATATTGCGGGGAGAGAGAGAGAGAGAGAGAGAAAGAGAGAGAGAGAGGACGCGAAAAAAAGACAATGAAAAGGAAAAAAGACATTATGCATAAGGAAAAAAGACAATCACTATATAGGAGAAAGAATGAAGAATGAAGACATTCCTCACACTTTTCCCTTTTGATGCTTTTATTTAACTAAAAAAATATGAACAAAATGAGAAGGGTGAGGGAAAATAAAAAAAAAATAACAAATACAGAAAGAGAATAAATGAGGAACAATAGTTAAAAAAGAAAAGAAAAAAATCGGAAAATGAAAGAAAGTGAAAGAGGGAAATCCTGCAGGTTGTAGAAAACAGTTTTGTGTTAAATAAAAGTCCGAGAGAATGAAAAAGATAGATAGATAGATAGATAGTCAAACCTAGAGAGCCAGACAAACTTTCAGGATTCACGTAAGCGGATCGTCAGGGATAGATAGATAGATAGATAGATAGATAGATAGATAGATAGATAGATAGATAGATAGATAGAAAGAAAGAAAGAAAGTAGAAAATAAAACAAAATTCGATAAAGAGAGAATAAAAGAGAATTAATTAAAAAGTAAAAGAAAATAGGAGAATGAAAGAAAAAAGTGAGAGGGATCAAATATGACTTAGGAAAAAAAAAAACAACGTTAGGGAAAGAGAGACAACATCAGTGATTGATAGAGAGAAAAAAGAAAAAAGAGAGAAAAATGTAAGATGGGAGAGAGGGAAAGTGATGGAGAAACACGGACTATTGCTGGTATTGTTTTTAGAAGAAAGACAGAATGAAATAGAAAAAAACAGAGAAAGAAGATAAAAAGAGAGAGATATGAATGAAATAAAAGGAAAAGAGAAGAAGAAATGTTGATATGAAGACATACAATCTATGTACATCATTCTTACATTATTCAATGCCCTCATGAAGCAATGCTGATCATATACAACGGAGAGTAAGAGTTTATTATAAAACAAGTATGATTAGACAAACCATGAGGTGGATGTATCACCTATTTATCCACTGATCAAGTATATTTTTGTTCGTGGTCCGCTTCCATGGTGGATACGCAATGGAAATATCGAAATAGCGGAATGTACAGATATCTGCATATCATTCTCTCCGACAGACACTCAATAACAGCGGTAGATTAATGCAGAAACGTATTAAAATACGTAGCTTATAATTTAATGAATATAAAACATCCAAAACCTCAAGTTTAAATGACATTGCCGTCATATACAGGCTGCGATGGATAAATTGTCGACTAAATTACGCAAAAATGAAAAATAACACTGACATCTCATTTTAACAGATATATTTACCAAAATTAAACACAAATATCTTGAAATACTTGAAAAGAGTAAATTTATTCAATAAAATCGCCCTCAGTTTCAACCAAGATCTCCATACGACTTCGGAATTTTCTGCATCTCTACTGGATGGTCTCCTTGTTTAGGTTGGTGAATGCTGCTATAATCTTTGCCTTCAGTTCATCTTTGGTATTACAAGGACTATTGTTAGTCTCTCGCTCAACTATGCCCCACACATAATAATCAAAGGTGTTGCAGTCTAGGGAGTTAGGTGGCCAGATCATAAAGGGTGAGGCAGAAATTGTTTTGCAGCTATGACTGGGTTCTCCTGGTTGTGTAGCATGGTGCAGAGTCCTGTTGCCAGACATGGGGTCTTCTAGCAGCCATCCTCTTGACCCAGGGCAGTACTACCCCCTCAAGGCATTTGATGTAGGCCTCCGTGTTGAGTTTGAGACTCTCACCAACAAATTCGGGAGTTCTTTTCTTATCAGAACGGTCAGTGAATTTTCGAGCTGCCGTATCTTCGTCACCACCATTATAATTTTATAACTCTTTCCGAATCCTTTGCACTCATCTCAGATTGACACCCAGACACTCAGAAACATCCGAATACCAAGCAATACAGCATGTCGTTTCCAAATTTCTGTCGGAGGCAATTGCTTCATGATGCTCTTTATCTCACTCATGGTACCCATCTGATCCTTCTATACTTTGCAATCGACAAAAAAAAAAAAAAAAAAAAAAAACACGCATGCGCAAATTTAAAATATAAAATAGCGACAATTTACACATCGCACTCTGTAATTTCAGAATTGCTGACCTAAAATGCTGCTTTAAAAATTGTCTTGCATAATATCTCAGCCAGGGTATAGTTTGCTTCAGGCGAATAGAAATAATTAGCAGCCAACCGCCCCTGTTCGCAAGAATGCTCTATGAACGACCCTGAAAAGATGCCTGTGCAGATTGTATGACAAAAAAATATTCGAATGTTATTTGTGTTCATAACACTAGGAATACAGAAAGTCACGTAGATCAATAAAAGACATGGACTGATTACGGGTGTCATGAGAGATCTCTGGCGATCTCTTTGGCGGCATCACGACATCTCCTGACTCCCTAAACTAAGAGTTTACAACTCCCACCTTTCTCTTTGTGCTACTATACAATGCCAAAACGTGACCTCTCAGCAAGACCCTATGCCCCCCACTCCCGCCTTCAAGACCATCATGGTGATGCACTGGTTTAATCTTATTTCCAATGTGAAGCTCCAGCCAAACATCCTCACAACATCGAGCAACGCTGTGTTCACTTGCTCGGTCACCTCCTTCGACGACCTGATGATCACCCTATCAGTCATTAGTTTGACCCTCCGCCTTCAAACTGGTGACGACCTCGCGGCAGACCACTCAGCCGCTCGAAGAATGTCGTCCTCCAGGTCCTACAGCAGATTAATCTGGCACTGGTGCATGTTCCGATGCTCTGCCAACACCGTGAGAGCTAGAGGGACAAGTAGGTTCTCGTGGGCCCAAAGCCTTCATGACACGAGATTTAGCCCTAGCAGTTGCAGAACATATATTTTGGGTCCTTGTGGGCACCTCGAGGCAATGTAATAGTTGGCAAGCTTGTCTCGCTACATCAATTACGACTGAATGACGAGTTAGATTCTCACTGGGTGCCTCATTCTTTTGGCCCCGTGTCACATCTAAGTTACGCGTAGAAAATCATTTGGACACTTACGTGTTGTAATGGTTAGCAAACTTATCTCTCTAGCTCAATTGCGACTGAGTAGTGAGTTAGATTCTCACTGTGTGCCTCTACTCCTGGCCTTGTGCCACATCTAAGCTATGCTTGAAAAATCAATATATTTTGGGTCCTTGTAGCAAGTCATATTTCCTACAACATCCTCCTCACCATCGCTCAATGCTGTGTTCGCTAGCACGGTTACGTCTTAGAACGATCTGATAGCCTCCCTACCAGAGCCATCTACCAGTCTGACCCGCAATTTGCAGACTGGGGACGACTACACGTCAGATCACGCAGCTGCTCGAAGGGCGTCATCCACCAGGACTTCCAGCAGATTATTCTAGTACTGGAGGATGTTTTTACGCTCTGCTAACGCCGTGAGAGCTAGAGGAACAAGCTGACACACATAGGCTAAACGCTTTCATGCCAACAAAATTAGCAGCAGCATCAGTAGTAATTTGGTTTACAATTCGATTATGTCAGACATGAATTGAGGTTGAGTAAGCAAAATATTCTTTGTAATATATTAAACTGAATTATTAAAATTACACTTATGGAAGCATCTTTCTTATTTAATTGTAAAATGTAACAATTTTTTTAATCATTTCAAAAATACTCTGAGAAAGATTTTTTGTGTAGAAGAGGGTGAGTTAAAAAGTAGAAAACTCCCCGGAAACTATAGAGTCCTCTAGGATTGCTAGCTAATGGATATAGCAGATGCTAAGGCACATATGTATTTCTTAATCACCCACAAAAGAGAACCAGGAATTACAGTACAACTATAGAAAGTGGATCTTAGCTACATTTTCTTGGAGCGGGCGAATATTCTGGCGTGATCAGGGGTTGAAGAAGGACAGTACACTCCCATTTTCAATCAGAATGACTTCCTGTTAGCACAACCACACAATTTCTCTCACCAGGCATTGGTTAACTAATGCCATAATATCCAGGCATTTTTTCGACGATGTCGCACATTGGGATCGTCTCAACAGGCTGATATTATCAAGAAGTGTTTGACAAATTGATTATGACGCAAACTTGGATCTCACGGTTGGAACGCTAAAATTGTATCTAATCGACCGCACGTCCACTAGCAAAGATGTAATGTCTGTTCTAGTTTTAATTTAGAACAGAACATGGAATAACTCATCTGGAAATAACTCCAAGATGAATAAATATTTATTTAAAATATTCTTATATATATTATGAAGCTTGTAGATTACAAATCTCTTTCTTTTCTCTCTTTCTCTTTCCTTCTCCATCTTTCTCTTTCTTTCTCTCAATCAATCTATCTATCTATCTATCTATCTATCTATCTATCTATATATATATATATATATATATATGTATATATACAAACACACACACACACACACACACACACATCTATCTATCTATCTATCTATCTATCTATCTATCTATATATATATATATATATATATATATATATATATATATATATACCCAAGTATATGATTGGTTTTATTTTACATTCAACATCATCACTTGATAAGACACATTGAACTTGTAATATTATATCATAGATTATCCAATATCTTATATATATATATATATATACATATATATAGTTTATGCAAACTTAGGTAATCCGTAGGGGTAGACCTGGGGAGGATGATATCCAGAGAGCTCAATGTAAAATTCAGAGCAGATATGTTTGAATAAAAAACAGACCACGTTAAGATTCCATGTAATAAGCTATTTCACCATAACCCCTTTAATAGGGTTCTGGATCATTCATTTCAGCTTTTGAAAGTAAAGTCTGATGATGCAGAACCCTGTAAAAGGGGTTATGGTGAAATAGCTTATTACATGGAATCTTAACGTGGTCTGTCTTTTATTCAAAATATACATACATACATATATATATATATATATATATATATATATATATATATATATATATATATATATATATGTGTGTGTGTGTGTATCTAGCATGTCTTCATTCAAACATGTTTCATTGAACATGTCGTGTGTATTTATTTTAAACTGATGCTATTATTGTTGTCTAAACAGCTTCTTGATTTTAAGAAGAAATTAATGGCTATTTTTGTAGTGATTTTATAACATATTTATGTTATAACTTTTTTTAAAATAAATAATTATAGGCATTTTGTGACTACTTTTCATACTGATTCTTTCCAGTTGCCTAATCGGTTGCTTGATTTTAATACAAAATTCGTCAAGGGAGAAACTGTAGTTTTTTTTAACCCTCGATCTTTTCCAAGATCATCATCGGTGGTAAATTATAAAAGAAATTTATTGTAACTGCGATAAAATCTACATTCCTTCGTGATGGTGATTTTTTAAAACACGCGCGGACGCGCTCGGTTATCGTTATTTAAAATTTTAAATTTATATATATATATATATATATATATATATATATATATATATATATTTAAGTTATGAAAAATTTGGTAAACCGAATTGGTAAATCCAAGGAGGATGACATCCTGAAAGCTCAATGTGAAGAACAGAGCTAATATTTAATGAACAACAGACACTTTAAGGTACCATTACTTAAATGTCTGTTGTTCATTATATATATATATATATATATATATATATATATATATATATATATATATATATATGTGTGTGTGTGTGTGTGTGTGTGTGTATCATCAACTAAAAATGGATAGTACATAAAATACGGAAAGTTTTTAAAGACATAATAAAAATATGAAAGAGTGTTGCATTGCATGAATTTGCTCTTTAACTTAAAGAATTATTAGACTTGTAATATTAGATCATAGATTATCCAATATCTTATATATATATATATATATATATATATATATGTGTGTGTGTGTGTGTGTGTGTGTGTATGTAGCTAGCATATCTTCATTCAAACATGTTTCATTGAATATGTCGTGTGTATTTATTTTTAAACTGATTCTATTCTGTTGTCTAGACAGCTTCTTGATTTTAAGAAGAAATTCATCAAGGAAGGCCCCATAGTTTCTGTTAACTCTCGTACTTTCGATCTTTTTCAAGTTCATCTTTAGTGGTAAATTAGAAAGAGAAACTTATTGTAACTGTGATAACTTTGTACTCGTTACCATTGCTAATACTGTCCAACCAGTACAGAGAATTTACTTCAGATTACATATCTGAAGAATAGCCTCCGCACAATTTCGGTTTAAACAGTATAGTCATGAAAACTCCTGTAATTCTCTTTTTTTTTCAGGTAGAAATAGTGGTTGTTAAATTCAAATTTTATTGCTTAGCACACACGCCTTCAGGCAGTGATGATATTCGCTCTTATGACATTGGATGGCGAACATCAAGCTTTCTTTGAGCAATTTCATTTGTTAAACACAGAGCTCTCATTTACAACGACAGCGGTTAATGAAAAACGTATTTGGTTTCATTTCATTAATACTAAACGATAACATCTTGCCAACAATATAATTATTGATTCTGTTTAATAACATTATCAAATTAATTTATTTTTACAGCGGAATTTGGGGCAGTTTCCATACACGTTAATAATAAAAGACAAAAGATTATTTTGATGTGACACAGTTTTCCTTCCATTTGGAATATTAAAAAAAATCATAACAAATAATCCCAATCAATTTTGATTCCATTAGGGAAAGAACGTGATATCTGACAGATCTATTAAAATCTCTCACAAGACGACTATCACGGGGATTCCGATGAAAAAAAAAATCATTAACAATGGCTGGTGTTTCTCATTGTTCTACAACAGCAGCTCTGAAAAGATTGCTCAACATTTACAAATTTAAGAGTTGTCGATGTTATTTCCCAATTATGATTCTAGTATCTTGCTCTTTCACGGAATCGGTTTTCTTCTGTCTTCATAAACATCTCGGAAGAGACTCTCATTACCATAACATAAATATTGACATTTCAATGAAACATGTATATTATTGGTAAGAAAATAAGTGTAAAAATATACATTTTTATGTATTGATGGTTCAGATAATTGCGTCAGTCATTTACTTACTCTAAACATCCTGATAATTTAATGTTTCATTGCTGAGACGAGTAATCATCAATATACGTGGCCTGATAAAAAATTATCGAGTCTGGTCATATTAAAAGATCACTGCTACACACTTCATCAATTCGCTATTTAATCTGCTTCGAAGTGTCAATTTCTGGATTCATACACTTTACACTTTTACGACGATGGATGCATTCCTGAAACACGTTTTTGGGATAGCGAGCAGTTGTCTCGTCGCATTGTTTGGATAGCCTGCACGATACGTAATCTTGTTCCTTTCAAGTCGAATTTTATTTTTGAAGAGAAAAAAGATGCAAGTGACAAGATGTTGTGAATATGGTGATTGTCGCACCCCCGAAATGTAGTTCTTGACCCAAACCTGCTGCACAAGCCATTGCCACTGATGGGTGTGATTGAGGCGACCACACTCTACACATCTTCCTTCCAAGCGCTGCTATAAACGACAACGTTATAACTCAGTGTGTGTTCGCGAAAGTGTTCAAGGTAAATCTGTACCAAGCGGCTTCAATTTGTATACTTTAGTTCCGTTAGCATAGCATCAGCCCCGACATTTTTTAATCAGCCCTCGTACATTAATTATTTTGATGTATTTATCTTATCGTTATTATAAAGAGAGAGTTTCGGCCAATATTCTTTGGTTCTCATCAGGTGTTCATTGTTTTGGCACATATGTGATATATTTAGATTAATTTGTCCCCGTGATTCCAGTTTTTGATGCTGAACTAGTGATTCGATACCTGCTCCAGGAATTGAACTGACAGTCTTTAAATGACAGCAACATATTTTAATCAACTCATATATCCACTACTTCATTGTCCTGAATGGGTGTATTTTTATAACCTTTCTATTCAGTGTCATATGGCTCTGATATTTTAATAACGTGCAGAGTTCGAACTGTTTTTTGATAATTTTAAATTTCATTTTTCTTTAAATTAGCAATTCCTGAAGGCAGATGTCACATAAACAATGAGGATTCGTAAATTGCATGATTTTAGGAGGACTCTCTATGGCGACTCTCTATTTTAACTGTCTATGGCGACCATCATGCCGAATAAAATTAATATCTTCACTGGGAAACGAGCCCAATATTTTCAATAAAACGTAGTGGGATAAAACTATCAAGAATTGCATTCACTCGATTCCTTCCTGTTGTGGCAGAAAATATATAGGTGAAACAAGCCGCCCCTTGAAAGTGAGGCTGAAGAAATGTCAAAAAGCTGTATCGGGTATGGCTGTTCAATTATAGAGGGAAAGGGGCAGTCATTAGTCCCGGTGGAATGAAAGGAAAATAATGGATAAGGAAGAACTCAGGAAAGTTAAGCGTCTGACAAATCAGCTCATGTACTAACTATGAAGCCCTGCTTAATAGACCTGTCATAAAAATAATAAATACAATCTAGTAACCGTTAATAAAGAAACAAAGAAAAATGTCACCAAGTTTTCAATCGCAGCAAAAAGTACAAACATGGGCAGCAGCAGCAGTCAAAACATGACAGGCAACAGAAATAGTTGCAATTCTAATCAGCAGAAAGGTTAGGTTTAAGGCTCCAAGTTCACTACAGTAAATTGTCCTTTTTGATTAAAACGTTGGTCTACGAATTTGGTGACATAGTTATTTTGTGTGCAATCAGTGAGTTCATGCACTCAGTAGAAACGAGCGAGCATTAACTTGGCAGTACCGAATAAAAATGAGAACTAGACGGTATCTCTAGACATGGGCAGTGGAACGAGAACATAATTAGATTAAATAAAGGGTTCAGTTCAGAATCCCCAGTAGGTTAGCTAGACAGATCGATATACACCTGTGGAAGTCCTGACGGGACAACGGCCGAAACGTTGTGATGACAACTACAAAGATGAGGAAAATAGTCTGAATATAAATAGTGTAAATAATGATAACTCCGAATCCCAGAAATTCACATAGAAAACGTAGGACGTATATTATAGCGTGTGTGTATTTGAACAACCAAACGATCACTTAAATATTTTGTTAGATAAAATACCCGGATTGTGTCTATTGTATGTTAAAACATTTTCCTCTAATTACAGACTAATTTCTGTATATTAGGATTGAAATTAGGAAGAATGTCTACAGTTCAAATCTGATTTCGAGCTTTCAACTGATTTTAATCATTGTTAAAAGTTAAAATCTTCTGATTACTTTATCTCTGTATTTTAATGTGATGCATCATTTTATAAAAAAACAAACTTTTGAATATATAAGATTTCATGTCAACTTCATGTTATTTTCTGATTTAAAACTTATTGATGTCATTGTGAATGTAATTTTATATGGATTTTGAGAATTTAAATATAGAATAATTATATTATAATTATATTAATTATAATTGTAAATTAATCGGAAGAGTTTTCCATATACACCGAACTTAACCTCATGTGGTACAAAGACATCTATGGTCGAAATAAGGTTTGCGGTTTAAAATGTAAAATAAAGAAAAGCTCAATATGAAATTGGCATAATAATAGACCTTTTAAAAGTTACAAGAGGAATTCCATGGTGTATTAGCACAATTATTTATCTAGTGTATACGGAAAAAGTACTTTGAAATTTTGAATTATAACCCTACACTTGCATCATCATTATTCCTATATATTGATGACTCTTTAACACTTTTCCCTGTTTATAATGAGGAAAAAAGTTTGAAACGCATCTTTCGCTATTGCAACAAGCCTTCAAACTTCAGTGTCGCATTTTCCATCTTTTGTCAAAACACTTCTTAGATACTTGACTGAATTACGTGTCTCCAAATTCTTATTTCGCATGACGGACTTTTCCTATTATTGACACACTAACAGCAGGGCCCGGCGTTGCCCGTGCTTGATTCAAAAATCGTACGACTCATACAGCTATCGCTATCACTTGACTTAAAATATTTTTGCCCTTCCTTGCCTTTAAAGGAGTGCCCTTTGCCGTGCTGATGTTGCTACATGCCTTACTTCTTGCTTATCTCACACTGCGAATTTTTTTCTAAGCTCTATACTAAACATTAAATCTGTTACGAAAAAGAACTAAACAAAATGAACACAAAACGATCAGCTTTAAAAAGGACTCGTAACTGGAAAAACCGAATGAAAAAGAATGTTAACAAAAAAATACTTTTTCACACCCAACACAGTTCAGCGGAATCAAAATCAACGTTGAGTTTAAGCAATCGAATGAGCCAATTGGAGTAAAGTGCCATGCAGATTTAAATTTTTCCCACTTGTGACGAATGCAGCTATCGATTTTTTTTTGCTTACAGCATGCTAGTTAACATTCGTGTCAGTCAACTGTTGGCTCTAACGCTGGCCATTAGAAGCTTCCTGCCTATTCGTGGCAGCCAGCTATTGGCTCTCACTCTGGCCACTACAAATTGACCACAAACTACATGAAAACTGCCGTAGAAGCATGAAAAAATCGATTATTTCCACTATTGATGGGAGTTGGGAAATGCAAAGTCGGTCTTGGCCTTTCCACTAACTTGGAGCATGTGCATGTAAAAGTTTGGTGCAAATCCGTCAAAAATTGCGTGCCGTGCATTCACACACACACACACACACACACACACACACACACACACACACACACACACACACACACACACACACACACACACACACACACACACACACACGCATCCTGCCTTTTATAGATAGAGATACATCTTGCCTTACAATTGACGTCTATTCCTTTCATCTCACTCTCCGTTGCTATTTTCTGTCAGAGTTCATATAGTTTCCTTTGTATGTCTGCTAACAAAACTGTGTCATCTTCATGTTTAATGTTGTTAAGATTTTGGCCGTCAATAACAAATCTTAGTAGTAATTCTCTTAGGATTGATTCTTTTTTTTCTTTTCTTTTAAGCATTTCACCCCAAGCAAGGCGGGAAGCCACTAGCACCCAGAGGATTTGGAGCGAGAGCAGATAGGAGTGATAGAGGAAAGGTTGAGGAGAAGGATAGTGGATAGATCAAGGCAACTGGAGATGTCGATTCGCTGTAAAAGTTGAATAAGTCCTGTGAGAAGATAGATCCGTCTTACACCCCTTTCTCTCTCTCTCTCTCTATATATATATATATATATATCTATATCTATCTATCTATCTATCTATCTATCTATCTATCTATATATATATATATATATATATATAATTCATTCACTGTAAAGTCAGTGAGATGACGCATCTTTGTCTTACGCTCAATTTTTGTATACTATATATGTATACGATTGATTCGCTGTAAAGGTTGAATAAATACGGCGAGAAAACACATACTTGTCTTATACCCCTTTCTATTTTTGTGAATTCTGAATTCATTTTCTCTCCGTATGGACGCATTTTGCTTCCAGTATAAGCTAATATCTTTCTAAGACTGATGTTAAAATCTCTGATCACATACGTAATGGTCTGAAATATTTAATTTAAAATGATGGTTTGTGACATTCCGGGCTTTTAAATCAAATTTTAAAATCGTTATATTTTATATTTTTTATATCGTTATATTATAAACAAATCTTATTTATTTTTACCCAATTCAATGTTCTTGATGCATTGGCGGTAAATGACAACTGCTGAAAAGGTTACGATAAATACAGCACATTCTGCCTTGATATTTAACTCCTAGCTGGCGGAAGATTAATTTATACAATTTTCCATTTGCATTAACAACAAAGGAGCGAAACAGAATCGTGCGGGAATTGAACACTGACCGTCGATTTCACATTTATCGTTGATAACTATTTCTGCCTCCAAGACAAATATAGAATTTGTTAAAAAACGACGGGGTTATTTTTGAATATTTCATCTGAATTTCTCTGTTGAATATTAACAAAAAATGTTTGAATTATGTATTATCTTCTATTTCTCGAACGCTTCCCAGCCTTTTATCATGTTCTTTCATTCAAATTTATTTTCAGCCAACTCATAAAATTTTAGTCATCTCAATGTTGTTAACATACCAACGTTACTATTAAAAATAAACAAAAATAAGAATGTAAAAAAAATTGAAAGAAAATAAGAACCATAACAGTGCTGCTAAGATGTAATGAGAATTCAAAGAAAATTTTACATTTATTTAAAAATAAATTAATCAAATCTCTGATAGTTTCTTTAAAAAGAAAATAACAAGTGTGTTAATAATCAGTGTATAAAGTTTATACTTGAATCAGTCAAGCAAGTACATTGCCTTATTTAATATTCCCTTCTTCGAATATAAAAAAATGATTTTGCATTCAATTTAGTATACCAGTAATTACTAATTATTATTTAGTTGAAAAATAATCAAAGCGGTGATAGGCTTTAAACTTTAAGCCGATGTCTATTTTTTAATGCAAATAAATTTCAAGAAAATGTTAAATTTAATTTTCTTTGTTTTAACGCCTCAGTATTATTTGAGAAATAAAATAACATGAAATATGTGAATAATATAGGTAACTGAAAAATGATTATAAAAATTAATTAATATCTATAAAATTAATTATTAAATTATTAATAATAAATTTTATAATTATAAGAAAAATCTTCTTACTATCATGATAGTGTATTAAATGTGTACGCGTAATAACTATTTTGATATAAAGTCATTATATAGATTAAATTTCATAAATTAAATATTCAAGCAGCAAGATGGAGATGTAACTGATACATCATTTGCTTGCTTAACCCTGAATTATTATTCAGAAATTAAATTTACCGGTATATTTCAGAAGCTGTTTGCTGGCGTATTGGTATGTGGCTTGCTTGAGTCAGAGTTTGGAATCTGTGATGGGTTTAGTTAATATTGTGTCTGCCTTAATATTACAGAAAACAAGAAATATGTATATAAGAAGAAATATGAGTAATTAGATAATGTTAAGATTAATCGGGCCCAAACGGGAAACATTCAGCTCTCAATGATAGACCAGTTAGCATTAATGTCGGATGAAATTTATACAATTTTTTTTCCTAAAAAAAGATTTTTAATTATTATCACGCTTTCTAGTTGTTGCTTGATAAAATTTTGTTTAACACAGCTTGGAAAGCAGGTTATAGAAGTTTTGTTTATTTTTAAGACGTATTGGAATGGCCAAGGGTGCATTCCTAAAGCTGAACAGAGTATTACGAGACAGGAGGATTTCTTTGGTAACAAAGAAAAGAATACTGAGCTGTTTTTTCATGATATCTTTCTTTCTTTACGGCAGCGAATGTTGGACGATTTCCTCAAAGATGAAGAAGAGAATCGAGGCGACGGAGATGTGGTTCTACAGAAGGATGCTATAGATATCATGGACCAAGCGTGTAAGCAACGATGAGTTCGTAGAGAGGATGCAAACAAGGAGGAGGCTTATAATTAACATTAGGAAGAGGCAGCTGAAGTTTCTGGGACACATAATGAGGAAGGAAAACTTGGAGAATCTGATACTCACGGGTCGAATAGAGGGAAAGAGAGACAAGAGAAAACAACTCATGACATACCGAGCGGGCTTAAGCAAGTGGGTGGCAAAGGGAAGGAAAACTGTTAAGAGATGCAAGGGATAGAGGGAAGTGGAGAACCATGATCGCCTACGTCCTGAAAGGACATGACACATCTAAAAATAAAAAAAAAAATCACACCATGCAATGCAGTAAAGCCAATAAGACACAAGATATTATAGAGTGTGGAAGAATTAGGAACAGAAACATTAATAATTAGCGGAACAGGAAAGAGTAATCCGGAAGACTGTAGATATCGAATGACATTTCATTTAAATTTATGCAGGAGACGGAAAGATTTCCACAAGTGAGTACTGCGAGAAAAGAAACTGTTAGAATCTACGGCTACATCTAGCCAGAGCAACTGTAAATTGTTGAGATCTCGACGCCAGTATAGTACTGCGCATAAATTTAAAAAAAAAACAGTCTAAGTACCATAGCGAAGAGTTTATCTGAGCAATTACCATGAAAATATTACTAGAAAAGACATAGAAAGGCAACCTCACAGTGACTGGAAAAGTAACTGAAGCCGATCCACCAGATGAGAACCAATAGTATTGCTGATTTCCTTCAGATTGTATCAAGGAGCTCAAGATAAATAGCAGGGGCACCATATTGTGGCAGCAATATTCTAAGCATCAAAGAATGGTAAACTTTTAGATATGTAAGATAGATTCTGGAGAGAAAGTTGTTTTGCATGACACATTAAACCAACTTTCATAGCAGCTGACCTAGGAATGGATTCTATATAAACCGAACAAAAACGGAAAAATGAGACAAAATGGTAAAGCATTTTAAGGACAACGCGTTCCGCCTTTGTGTGTTGAGATGGTGTCTTCAGGTATCTGAAGACTCAACTTACCGCACACGTTCTCATTAAAATGATTTTCTATTTTGTCTCATCTTCCACGTCGTGTAAAAAGTCAGTACCTCGATTATATTATTATTTTCCCTTCCAGTTAAATAAGTGCGACTCATTTTAGTTGTTTTACTTTGCGATTACCAAATTAAAACACGAAAACGAAACGCGTTGTCATTAAAAGGATTTTCCACTTTTCTCATTTGATCTGATGAAAGACTTTCTTTGAGACTTTGAGGATTCATTAGCTTGAAATCCACTCTGTTAATCATGGATATTAAACAATGGTTGGATATAGATAACAGTTTAGATATTTCTCAATAACATTTAGATCTTTCTGAATACAATCTGTATGAAGGCTTGAAGTTCTCAGATTAATATTTAAAGTTTTTATCCTCTTGCCGTTTTGAAGGGATTTTGTATAATAAGATAAATAGAGATTTTCTGATTCTTGGAAATACAATGACTAAGATATATAACGAATAAATTTTGTTTTAATCATTTCACGCCAAACAGGGCAATGAAGCCACTAAGACGATTGTCTATAGAGATTTATATTTCGACAAATATCCTTATATACTAATACACACACAGAGAATGATTGTCTATCTATATATATATATATATATATATATATATATATATATATATATATATATATATATATATATATATATATATATATATATATATATATATATATATATCTCACACCATTCCTCGCTACCCTCTCTGTTAA
>CAHIKZ030002777.1:5737500-5767500 GCA_903632075.3 Acanthosepion pharaonis
AAACATTAAATCTGTTACGAAAAATAACTAAACAAAATGAATACAAAACGATCAGCTTTAAAAAAGGACACGTAACTGAAAAAACCGAATGAAAAAAGAATGTTAACAACAAATACTTTTTCACATCCAACCCAGTTCTGCGTTGAGTTTAAGCAAGCGAATGAGCCAATTAGAGTAAAGTGCCATGCAGATTTAAATTTTTCCCACTTGTGACGAATGCAGCTATCGATGTTTTTGCTTACAGCATGCTAGATAACATTCGTGTCAGTCAGCTGTTGGCTCTCATGCTGGCCAGTAGAATCTTTCTGCCTATTCGTTGCAGCCAGCTATAGGCTTTCACTCTGGCCAGGAGAAAATGGCCAAAAACTACACGAAAACTGCCGTAGAAGCATGAAAAAAATCGATTATTTCCACTATCGATGGGAGTTGGGAAATGCAAAGTCGGTCTTGGCTTTTCCGCTAACTTGGAGCATGTGCATGTAAATGTTGGTGCAAATCCGTCGATAATTTACACACACACACACACACACACACACACACACACACACACACACACACACACACACACACACACACACACACATCCTGCCTTTTATAGATAGAGATATGTCCACTAATTCGTATTAAATCTACACAGAGAGAAAATGATTATCTATCTATCTATCGAAGATTAATGTTTACCATGATAATATGTCAAACTTACAGTAACCACGTTTGTACGCGCGTGTGCGTGTGTGTATATACTGTATATAAGAGTGGGCGTTATTAATCTTGAAATGTATCTAAAGAATGTATTTAAGAATCAGATCATTGATCATTTGGACAGCCAATAGGATGGAGAAATGAGAACGTGTGTTCACCCACTAATGTATAGCCCGGAACACCTAAATGCAGAAGAGAATTTTACCGATCTTCAAGCTCCTCCACTACCCACAATATTTTATACTCATCGATAACACTTTTAACGAAAATTACACAAAATATATAATTCTGCCCCACACTCTTTCTACTAAAGTTGCAAACTAATTAGTCATCCCTAATACTAGTATCGTTACTACCACCTCCGAGAAAATCGATATAATTAGGAAGAAAAATAAACGCAACACCAATTCAAATGCGGGGATTTATCAAATAAATTGTTTAGAATGCAAAAATGTTTATGTGGGGGAGACATCGCGTGATTTCAAACCCGCCATTTAGAGACTTGCGTTTGGACAAACGATCTACCTCTCTACTTTTGTATGGAAACGATGCTGAGCATAACATTGATTTCACTAATCCCACCTTAATTAAAAATGAACATAATTCGTTAAGGATAAAACTTAATAATAACATTATGATCAACTATAAACACCGACCTAAAACATTGCATTACATCGCCATCTTTCTTTGAATCTGTTGTTAAAAATTTAACATATCCATCTAATACAAAGAACACATGGTTAAAGAGTAAGCCATAAACTAGGATCATGTGACACCCGCTGCGCTGACTTGACCGCTCAATGTTTAAGACATCAGAACTCGCACTAGACAGACATATATACACAATTACGAATACACATTACCATCCGATGCCGATTCAGACATACAAGAATCTTCATAAACGTATATACAAAGAGAACTATCTACATGTATGACCAATATGAACTGACACAAACATAATTGAAAATACCAGTGTTTCTGTCTGTTTTCTCTCAATCTCTGACCAAGCTTTAATAAAAATGAAAATGAAATATATATATATATATATATATATATATATATATATAAATGTTTCATATTGTTATATATATATATATATATATATATATATATATATATATATATATATATATATATATATATATCATATCGTGCTGGACAATTTTATTTCCTATAATCTATCTTAACTATTTATAAGTCTACCATTCGTCCTTAATTTGAATATTGGTGCCATATCTGTTCTTGTACTTCTGCTATATATTCAGAGATTCTTCATTGAATCCAAAGAATTATCAGCAATGCTATTGTTCCTGGCATGTAGCTTATCTATGTTTGTCTATAAATAATTTCATGAACTTTTTCGCTACGGCACCTAGACTTTATGAATTTAAAGCCAGTACTACATTGGCGGCAAGGTCTCATCATTTACAGTTGAAATTGTAAGATATATATATATATATATATATATATATATATATATATATATATATATATATATATAACATGTTTCATTTTATTAAAGCTTGGTCATATATATATATATATATATATATATATATATATATATGAAGAAATATAGTTTTAAGGTGTGGTATATTCATGGGATAAAGTGGTCAATATCAGAGATAGAGCGTATGTAAATATAAAAGTGAATATTGAAGTCAACACTTAAAGGCGACAAGACTGTTTCATGCTAAACGCAATCATCATGACCGATGACTGCATTTAGCATATAATATATATATATATATATATATATATATATATATATATATATATATATATAAGTGAACATTGAAGTCAACACTCAGAAGCGACAGGCTGTTTCATGCTAGACGTAATAGCCAGGTCGCCGATTTGGTCTAGCATGAAACAACCTGTCGTCTCTGAGTGTTGACTTTAATGTTTTATATATATATATATATATATATATATATATATATATATATATATATTCAGTCATTTCACTGAGAGAAACTAAGACGCAAGTCTTACGGAATATGAAAAAAAAAAAAATCATTATTAAGGAGAGAGAACAATAAAATAAGACGAATTAAGGAGACAGAAGATAACGATTGACAGTATTTTAAATTTTTTTTTAAGATCCATGTTGACTAGGAAGCAAGTAGCGGTAAGGGAGATACATAAGTAGAAGTGCCATAGAAGAAACTGTTAGTGTAGAAATTGCGGTTAAGTATAGCAATTTCAACTGTAAAATGGTGAGACCTTGCCGCCAATGTAGTACTGGCTTTAAATTCATAAAGTCTAGGTGCCATAGCGAAAAGTTCATGAAATTATTTATAGACAAACATAGAGAAGCTACATGCCAGGAACAATAGCATTGCTGATAATTCTTTGGATTCAATGAAGAATCTCTGAATATATAGCAGAAGTACAAGAACAGATATGGCACCAATATTCAAATTAAGGACGAATGGTAGACTTATAAATAGTTAAGATGGATTATAGGAAGTAAAATTGTCCAGCACGACATCATATATATATATATATATATATATATATATATATATATATATATATATATATCTCTTACTTATTATAAAACGCAGATTGTGTGTGTGTGTGTGTGTGTGTGTGTGTGTGTGTAACGTTTATATATTGGATCGGATTTCCTACATTTTTCAACCGATTTCAACAAAATTTCACAGGACTACATAAAATTACCTTTGGTGGTTCTAACAGCGCCAAAAAATGGGAAAAATATAATTGTTTTGAACAAAATCAATTTGAAAACACGATTAAGAGACATCGTGAAAATGGAAGGGGGACAACTCACATCGGATTTCCTCTATTTTTCAGCCGATAAAACAAAACTTCACTTTTTTCTTTTGGCAGGTAGTGTTTCTTATTCTCTTGCACACTTTTTTCTTTATTTTTAACATTCAGATTGCTTTAAAAATTCCATTTACAAGACAATTATTTATAATAAAATTCCTTTTCAATTGGGAGACTCATAACGATTGAAAACAATGTTTTTTGTTTGAGTTTGGGTTTGACCAAAAAAAAAAAAAAAAAAAAATAAAAACTAATTAAGACATGCGTGTCCGTCAACCTTAAACAATAATCTAACGATCTCTACTGATTGTACGAATACAAACATCGGAATAAATTCTTTATCTTTAGGGAAAGATAATGAAATCTAAACATACACAAGTCCTAACTAAAATAATAACCGAAATGGGAAACTACTTCAAATACACATGGTGTCCAATTTTTTACTGTATTCAATAAGTAAAAATCATAAATTATAAAAAGATTATTATTACAGAAAGGCTACTAAATGAATAAGATTTGTTAGATCATAATTAATAAACCCAAATAAAGTTAATTTTTTTTTAGAAAAACGAGTGGAAAATATATTCAAATCAGAATTCTAATTATGAATCTCCACAAGCAAAAATATGCAATTTTTTTACTGTATTCAATAAGTAAAAATCATAAATTGTAAAACTAAAAGATTACAGAAAGGCTACCTACATTTTTCAACCGATTTCAACAAAACTTCACTTTTATTTTTTTTTTTGGCATGTAGTGTTTCTTATTGTCTTGCACACTTTTTTCTTTATTTTTTACATTCAGAATGCTTTCCTTTAAAAATACCATTTACAAGACAATTGTTTATAAAATTATTCTATTCAATCGGGAGACTCATAACGATTGAAAACAGTGTTTTTGTTTGAGTTTGGGTTTGACCAATTCGTAAAAAAAAACAAAAAAACTAATTAAGACATGCGTGTCTGTCAACCTTAAACAATAATCTTTGTCAATTTTATTTTTCAGTCTTTATGATGGTGGATACTTGATCTATCTTACTGTTATATCCCTGGGCAACGCCGGGCTCTACTGCTAGTATATATATATATATATATATATATATATATATATATATATATATATATATATACATACATACACACACACACACATATATATATATATATATATATATATATATATATATATATATGTGCAGAGAAATTGAATGAGGGAATTAAAATGATAAAATGAGAAAGTGGAATATGCGTATAAATATTCTCTTGCATTTCTATACAGATACAGACATACATATTTATTCGGGTTAAAAAATATTCATTTGTTCCTGCAGACGGCATAAAACGCGATAAATTTAAACACTAATAAATCCATCCAAGAAACCTCTCATACATCTTTCTCGTTTTATTTTTATATATTCTAAACTTGACCATAGTCTTAGCAAATTATTGAATCTATTTTTTACAGTCAAATATAAACTTCAATGAGTTATTACAATGATGATATAGTTTGGAACAATAAATCATTGACAGGAAACCTGACAAAAAGTACTTTCATTTCTAATTTTGATTTGAGATTTTCATCATTCCATCTTCTAAATAAATGAAATGTCATCCTATTTAAGGTAATGAAATCTCTCTCTACAATTTAACCAAGAGAAACGTCCCTGGGCAATTTAAGCAAATGAATAGTCATTTGATAATTTAAGTATGCGAAAAATCATTCGACAATTTGCCAAGTGAAAAGGCATTGGGCAAATGAACAGTTATTTCACAAATTAACTAACTGAAATACTATTCGACAGTTTAACCAATTAATTCAACATAGGGCAATTTGCAATTGAGCTGGCTAGAGTAACTGTAAATTCTATACTAACAGTTTATTTTCTTGCTCTTCCCGCTTGAGGATCTCCTTTCTAGCTTCGTATCTTTCCAGTCAACTTTAATCTGCATAATTGTAAATGCAATTTCAATCACTACCTATTGTCCTCCTGATTACTATTTCCTCTTCCCGCTCATTATTAATGTTTCTGTTCCAAATTCTTCCACACAGTGTAACCCCTTGAGTCTTAGTAACTTTATTGGCTTTTATAGGGTGATACCGATTGAAAAAAAACAAAAACTAACGGAATAACAGTCAAATGTCAATTTAACCAAATGAAATACCATTTTACAGTTTAATTAAATGAAATGTATACATTGTTGATTAAGATAATTCAAGATACGAGCTAAGAATTGGCGACTTCAAAATCAGTCAGGTGCAGAAATTTAACTAGGCGCGTAGTGTAGTAACAGACAGTGGAAAGTTTGAAAATATTCATTTTGCAGTTGAAATGGCTTGATGAAGCTGTAAGTTCTATGCTAACAATTTCTTCGCTCTTACTTATCGCTTTTAGAACTCTCTTTTGACTGCTTTCAATTTTCATCATCAAAAATTCAAATGCGGTAAAATGATTCCTTATTTTCTGTCTTCTTAATTTCAGTTCTTTCATTGTTCTCTCTCCTTAATAATGATTTTTTTTCACATATTTTTTCACACTAAGTAGCCTCTTGCGCCTTATTGGGTTTATTGCCTTGCCTACAGTGAAATGATTTAAAAAAATGTTTTTTTTCTTTTTGCTCTATCTTGAATCATCGCATTCTGAGCCTTTCATTTCCTTTCACTTTTTATAATCACTCCCTTTAAATCTAATCGTATTATCGCCTGTCAGGGGGTGGCACAACTAATATATACGTGGGAAAAGTTATGTTAAAAGTGTGAATATTTTTGACTAACTCTCTTTATATATATATATATATATATATATATATATGCGGGGACGTTCCCAGCGTGCAACACCTTTGGAAAGTGCCTGAAAACCATACCATGGATTGACTCAAGCCTTGTGATTGAAATTGGATAGACGGAACTCTTGGGGGCCATCGATAGCTCTGCTACCACGAAGTCACAAGTCATCGTGGCCGAGGGCTTGAGCATGCTGACCTCGTTCAAATTGTTGATCACGCAAGATAACACGCTCTTTCTCAGACACTGTAACTAAGGTCTGCAGGAGAAAAGCATAGTTATTAGTATAAACCACAGGTAGGTTTTGAATAAACACAAAAGCAACCTAGTAGAAGTGTATCCTTGAATACGAGTGACCAGCTATCTATCTATCTATCTATCTATCTATCTATCTATATATATATATATATATATATATAATTAATTGATTTAAAATATGTTTTTCGCTACACAGTTCTAACCATGTTTCAAAATTTTTTGAAAAACATGGTTAGAACTGTGTAGCAAAAAAATACATATTTTAAATCAATTAATTTATAATATTAATGCTCTGTAAATTTACATTGAGCACTATTTTGTAAAATAAAAATATCTATAAGAACACCGGATTATATATATTGTTCTTACTTTTATATATATATATATATATATATATATATATATATATATAACTTCCTATTGAAAATGGAGTAGTTCATTCAGTATTGAAATCGTAGATTTTCTAAGTGCGAAGTTGACTATTGTAAGATGTTCTTGGATAATTTCAAAAACTGTTTCTAGCTAAATTCTTGACATAATATTTTATTAATTGCTTATATAAGATTTGGTATTTTTACTCAAGAACACTGTTTGTGACTATTAATTCCGATTAGTATTCGTCCCAACGTTTTCCTATCGTACTTTATCCCAGCGGGGCAGCAGCAAAAATGAATAGTTATTGACGTTACTTTATCATCTAATTTCAAATCAAACAGACATAAATATTTGAATATCTTAACAGAGGACGGAAAGTGCGACACTGAAATCCGTAAATAGATTCGGATAGCCAAAGATGCATTGCAAAAGCTTAGTAAAGTATTAAGAAGTAAAAAAAGTTTCGTTAGGAACAAAGAAAAGAGTATTTAACTTTTATGTGAAATCTGTCCTCCTATATCGCAGTGAAGGCTATCAATTCTCTAAAACGATGAAGAAGAGACTAGAAGCAATAGAAATATGATGCTACAGAAGGTTTTAGAGAAAATAGAAACAAATAAGACACTAATATTTAACATCAGAAAGAGTCAGTTTAAACTTATAGGGCATATAATGAAAGAGGGCTTGGAAAATCTGACAGAATAGATTGAATCAAAAAAGAAACAAGAATACAACGCATAATATACTTAGTGTAAATGGGTGAGGAAACAATGTTTTATCGGAACTAACAAAAAGATAATATTCGTTAAGAGCGACGAAGGAGAGGGAATTGGATCGTCTAAGTTTTTAAGGGACATGGCACATAAAGAAGAAAATCATGTAGAAGACGTTCATTTATGACAATGTTTTCATGGTTGATATAATCTGCATCGACATACATATGTAAATATAAATAAAACATACATAGTGGCATTAGTGGGCTAATGATGAAACTGGCTAAAACATTCCCAAACTTGAAGGCGGAATCTACTCGATCGCCTGGAATAATTGTTGCAAGAAATACAAAGAGGAAACCTCAAAGAATCTGCATAAAAGATTATATGAACACAAAAGGAATATTTTATAAAATAATACGTCAAATGCGTTGGTTGCCCACAGTAACTAGACTGGCAACAATTTTGGCATAAAAAATACGACTCTGATCAAAGGAGAAAATATTTCACTACAGCATAAATGTCTAGATAGTGCATTAATCGTAAAGTCATAAGAAGTAATCTTACGCCCTGGCTCTTACAACATTTCACCATTCCTGGCAGATCTTCTAATATCACAATTCGAAATACCTACTGAAGTGATGTAAAGAAAAAGAAACAGACTGTAAATGAATTCGGCTAGAGCCGAGTTCATTTACAGTATGTTTCATTTTTTTTTTAAATCTAAAATCCCAAGTATCCCACTGTCCTGTGCATGTGTAGTCATACCGACATAACAAATTTAGTCCTATGAAGTCTTGTAGGACGAAAAGTGTCACAAGTAAACGTCTTCCATTTTCTCCTACAATTCCCTAATATATATATATATATATATATATATATATATATATATATATATATATATATATATATATATAAAAGGCTCAAACACTAATAATCCATTGTTATAATTTATTACATTGGAATTGTAATCACGATCGAAATCATCAGACCTACAAATTGGAATTTGTAGGTCTGATGAATTGGATCGCTCAAATGAATTGGATGTTGAATGGATATATCATCCAACTTTTTCCGAATATTCGTAATAGACAAGTATCCAACGTCATGTAGAAGGGGTGATATATGTTAGTGCTGTATGTTTATATAACTGCACTTGTCTCGAAAATATGAAAGTTTAGTCACCACGATCAATAATGTGAAGAGCGATAACAGCTACTAGACATTAGAAACCTATTTTCTTGAAAAATTGTTTTATGAGAAAGATTGTTTAAAATTTCAAACGAAAACGGTACTCGTTGCCCAATCAATTAATGCCAAATGTTTTCTTGTAGGAAAACGGCTTATATTACCATTAATTATGACCATTGGGAAATTTATTTCTGCTGACAATTTGTTAAAAAATATATATTATATTGGTGTTTTAATTGATTATGTCATTATATTCTGTTCGAGTTTTATATATAATTTTTGTTATGTTTAATTTTGTTTCTGGGCATTCGTCTCTTGGTTATTATAGTCCTTCTGTTTTAAAATGTTACAATATCATAGATATACTAATGCCAATAGTGGGATTTGTTTGTGAATCATCCCTTGGAGATATCAATTTATCCTGTCTTTATTTCAACACGAAAAAAATAATTTCTTACACAGAAATATAATTATCTAACTTGAATGGAACGTGTACTTAGATAATAGGTCCATAGCTTAATAACAGAAAAAGTTCAGTCATTATTGAATATAGCATGTTAACCCAACAAATGAATTGGTTATTAACATAAAACGATAATTAACTACGTACGTCAAAGTTTATACCGTGAGAACTCAGATCAGAATTCAACTAATAACCTCGTCTCGGGCGATAGACTTAAAGATCCAACGTCGTATACACGGGTATGTTATTCTTTTGGGAAAACTTTATTGCTATTCATGAATATATTTAAATCTAGTTGGTTATCTTTTAAAGATAAAGGCAAGAGTAACAGGTCGAATAATCTCCTGAATGACTTGAAGCATTCTTTCGCATAAACAAAATGAAATACCGACAACAATATAACAGACTGTCTGTAAATTAACTTTGTTATCTGAAACAAATATTGAACTGTGCCAAATCATTTTCTGTCACAGGCTTGTTTTTGAATCGCAAGCACAAAACTATTCTTCCAGCAAAACTTTTCAGACACAAATGTTTTCGAGACATTTTTTTAAATTATAAAAACACACTCAAATTAAGGATTTTAATGATTCATGAATAAGTCCTACTCGACATTATTTATTTATAAACACTAGTCCTACAATATTATCTTGTTAAAAACAGGGAATTGATAGATTATTGACATTGTCAATTAAATTAAGTATAATATAGGTGTTAGATTGGTGTGGTATGAGACTAAATGGCTAAAGAAAATACTGAATAGGAAAGCGGGTTTATCTCTGATGTTCCAAATTGGAAAGACCAATGTTTTCGAAATAGTATGTTTTTCTTTGGCTTGAATACCTAACGCTGGTAACCAATGAGAAAATAGAAAAATCTGACAGACTTTGTAGCAGAATATATAACTTCAATAAAATTGGCATAATAAAATTGAACAAGAGTAAATAATAACAAGACATTTTATAGCTACCGTAAAATGGTAAATTGAAAAAGAAAAAAAAAGATTACAAAGAAAGAAACAAATCTTAACAAGTTTAATTCTTCATTAGTCTGACATCTCTCGTCGATTGCAAATAGGTACACAGCGAATATAATTAAAAAAGTCAAGAGCCAAAGTCTTATATTTTCTTTAAATAGAGTTCACCCCAATCGAAACAGTAAAGAAACTAAGACACAAGGGGTTACTGGATATGGAAGAATTAGAAAGCAGAAACATTAGTAAGGAGCATGAACCAAAGAAGAGTAATCAGGAGAACAGTAGATAACGATTGACATTTTTGAAGATTAAAGATGGCTGCAAAACATTGGGATGGAATTGAGTCTTACAAGCTAGAGTTGCGTTAAAAGAAACTTTTAGCATAGAATTTACAATTGTAATCTAGCATATACATCTGTAAATTGATGAGACTTCGTCGTAGGTCAAGTACTTCGATTAATTTAAAAAAGAGCCAGGTTCCATAGCGAAGAGCTCACCCGAACAATGACCATGAAAGTATTTATAAAAAAGGCAGAGGGATGCAACCTTACAGAGATGAGAAAATAAATGAAGCTGAGTCGCCAGATCAGATAATATTGCTGATTTTTCTTTGGATTTTTTCAAGGAGGTCTATACAAATAGCAGAAACACCTGGCCATATATGGCAACAATATCCTAAGCATGGACGAAAGGTGTATATTGAATATCAGAGGATAATAATATTCAGGCTTAAAGCCACTCCTTCAGCTTATAACAGGAGCGATGGAATGAATAAAAAGAAATCTGAATGGACATTCCTCAGTACAAAGTACACTGATTTTACAAATGTTGAGCTCTCGCTGAACCAGATGTATTGACGCCCCGATGTAAATTATTCAAATTCCCTTTTCGTTATGGCATATAAAGTGCAGATTATGCAAACTCTAAAGAGGCGTATCTTCCATTAATAATGTAAATGAACTTTTGTGAACTGTATAAGTTTTGATACAGTATTCATCTGAAAGTCTTTATTTCAGGAGAGTAAATTTAGTCATTTAAAATCAATAACAAACTAACATAGACTAATTACTTTAAGCTATTGATTTCATTAATAATTTAAACGGTCGGTAACGTTGATATAAAAGTAAAAATATGTTTCGCTTCGTAAAAAAATCGTGACATATTTTCCACTGAAATGTAAATAGAAATTCAACAGAATGTGTGACATTTGAAGGCATTCAATGTTTATTGCGATTGGCAGTTGGCGCGCTATTTCCTTTGGGATGAAGACCGACCTTTTCTTCGGGGGAACATTGCGCAACAAAGCTATTGAATGTTCTTGACCGACCATTTTTGAAAAGCTGAACCGATTTTTTGTAGTATAGACAGATTGGATAGAGGCTGTGAGATAATCAAAACCAAAGAATTGCTTCAGAAGTCATATATGGTTGTCAATTGCAGAGATTAGATAAAAAGCTACAGTTTTCCATTGCTGAGATGCATAGAAGGCATTCTTCGAAAATTTATAAAAAGACAACGTTAGCATATGTTAGCAACAGAACAACAGTGCTTTGAGATTAGCTTTCATTTATTGTAATGTCTTCATCACGTTACAATATTTGACGGTATAAATACTGAACAGTTATATTAGACACATTCCTATTTCAAAAGAACATATTCAGGAAAAAAGACTTTAATATAGTTTACCATGAAATGTTTTACGCAATCTATCACTACTTTATAAAACAAAAATAATTTAGCTATAGAAGAAAGCATGTCAATATATAGAAAGCATGCTAGCAGTAGAGCATAAAATCACCATGTAAATGCACCTACCAGTTATTTTTCTTTGGCCGCTTCGTATGAAAGACACACGAGGTGCATTCCAGAGGGTTTTAGACATTTTTTCGGGGATGTATTTATTAATTTCAAAGAAGTACAAAACTCTAATCTTCTTCAAATTAGGATCCTCTTATTTCAATGCACTTGTAGCGCTCCAGCCACTTCGTGATGGCCCCATGGAAGTAATCCAAAGTGTCCAGAACCCTTTTACACAGACAACTTCATCTTCTCAGTGTCTTCAAAACGACTGTCGTTAAGGTTCTCGTTCAGCTTGAGGAACGACTAAAAGTCACAGGGTACAACGTCTGGAATGTGAGGGATTGTTTTGATGCTCAGAGGTCACAACACTTGATTGTATATCGAGCTTCCAAATTGTCTTTACGTATTCTTAAATTTAGTCACCTCTAACAAACAGTGTTTAGTTGGGTGTGTACAAAGAGCTGTTACTGCCGTCGTCTTCAATCAGGTATAAGAAAAGTCAGCAGCACAGCTTATTAGATGTATAGCAGTGATATAGCAAAATTACAATAATCTAAGAAAGTTATAGCTGTCTCTCCTAAAAAAGCTTCAAAATTTCTGGAATGTATCTAGTATTTTTCTTATACATATTTTGCGTTATTTTTTTAATAATCATTTCAATCCAAGCAAAGCAAAGAACGCCGGAGGTTACAGCGAATGAAAGTGAATGAGAAGATTGAAAGTAGGAAGGGTTGTGAAAAGGGCAAAAAAGACCAGGTCTCCAGAAGATAGAAGATAGCGATTGGCATTGCATTTAAATTTTTGAAGATTTTAGTTATAAGGGAAGCAAAATATCGGAAGTGATGTTCAAATGTGTGTAGTGCGAGAAAAACAAAACTTTAGAGTAGAAATGACGGTTGCATTTAACTAGTTCAATATTGAAATCATGAGACATATTTGAAAATCAAGTAACACGCTTAATTCATATAGCCGGGGCACCAGGAAAAAAAGCTCGTCCGAGCAGTTCTTTCTTTTTATCTGCCATGTTCTTTCAGGACGTAGACAATCATGGCTCTCAGCCTACCTATATCCCTTGCAGCTCTCAACAAGTTCCTTCCCTCTGCTTCCTCGTTCTGTCATCCACTTGCTTAAGTCCACCAGGAATGTCACGCGTTGTTTTCCCTGGTCTCTCTTTCCCTCTATTGCACCGTGAGTGTCAGTTTCTCCAGGCCCTCTTTCCTCATTATGTGTCCCAGAAACTTCAGCTGTCTCTTCCTGATATTAAGTATAAGCCTTCTCCTTGTTTGCCACCTCTCTAAGATCTCATCGTTGCTCACACGCTCGGTTCATGGTACTCTTAGCATCCTTCTGTAGAACCACATCACTGTCGCCTCGGGTCTCTTCTTCATCTTTGAGGAAATCGTCCAACATTCGATGCCGTAAAGGAGGACAGATGTCACGTAACAGTTCAGTATTCTTTTCTTTGTCACCAAAGATATCCTCCTATCTCGCAGTTCTCTGCCCAACTTTTGTGTTCTTGCTCATCCGAATACGCCTACGGATCTCAGTATCACAATTACCGTCCTCTGTCAAGACGCTTCCTAGATATTTAAACTTCCGCGTCTGCTTGATTTTAGTGTTCGTGACCTTCAAATCGCATTTCGGACTCATCATTTTACTGACGACAATGCACTCCGTCTTCTTGTAGTTTATGCTTAGTCCTTTCTTCTCACTCTCCGTCTCTACCTTTTGTAGGGGATTTTGTAATTCCATTTCCGTGTGTACTATCAGTACAATAAAATCTGCGTATCTTATGTTGTTAAGATTGTGGCCGCCAATGCTAAATCCCTTTAGGGTTTCCGATCTAAGTCCGAACAGTTATCCTGAAAATATTTGTAGAACAGGCAGAGGGAAGACACGTCACGTCGGTGAAAAGTGATTGTAAACAAGATGCCTGGTCAGAATCGATTGTATTGCAGACCCTTCCCTGGATCTTTTCAAGAATCTCGATGCAAGCTAGCAACAGACCAGATATGACAACTGTATCATATACACGGACAAATGGTAGATTCATATATGGGCAAGATGTTTAACAATTATAAGTATTTTCTTTTAGTACATCTATTTCTTTTGTACTATGTATGTGATTAAGGACTAGAGTATCTTCACGCATATTTACATGGAAGAGATCAGCTGGCAAATCGAAAGTATTTTATTATGACAATTCCTTTTACAGATAACTGAGGTATATACTAAAAGATATAAGTGAAGTATGTAGTACCCGGACTAGTGACTGAACTCACAATTACTATACAGCCAGATTCACAAAACCAACGTTACACCCCCCCGGTTATAAAAATAAAATTCTTGAAGATAAGAAGTTATCTTATTTCAATGTCTTTTGGCTCATACTCGACAAAAAAATAACGTTCAATTATTTAAGAAACTATAAAAATCTTTATAAAGCATATTTAGTTACAGCGTAAATTTTTTTCGGATTATCGAATCTCTTTTTAGTGTTATTAATGTTATTCGAATTCACACAACGTTTCTAATTCGTTTTCTTTCCTATATCCCCTTAGGCGATAACAATAAAATGCTTTAAGATAATAAGTTCTTTTATTTCAATGTGTTTTAGCTCATACTCAAAAAAAAAAAAAAAATTATAAAACTCTCTATAAAACATATTTAGTTTCAGCGTACGTTTTTCCGGATAATCGAATATCTTTCTCGTATCATTAATCTTATTCGCATTCAAACATCGTTTCTTCTGTTCCATTCTGCAGTTATACGTAACAAAAGGTCATTCTTTTCAGCCAGTTAACCAAAATACTAAAAATAACTAAATTTCGATTAAGCGAAACAATTAAGATATTATTCCTAAAATTATCGATAATATGTGGCCTTAAGTACTTGGATTTGCAATAGAAAACAAAATTAAGAAGGCAGGAAAAAAGGAAAGAGATTATATTTACGAAAAATAACTGGGAAGTATTTTAACATCGGAGGGGATGTTTGTCACGGAAATCCGAATGTGCGTTGGAACTAGCGAATGATTAATTCCTAAAGATAAGCAAATTATCTAAAAACAGAAAAAAAATCGCCAGAAACAATAATAGAGAGTACTGAACTTTTATGTAATATCAGTTCTCTTATGTGGCAGTGAATGCCGGATAATTTTTCTGAAACAACAGAAATATGGTTTTACAGAAGTAAGTTTAGAATACGAAGGACTGAACACGTGCGCCAAAACGAATTTTTAAAGAATATGGGCACAAAAAGAACACTTATGCTTAATATAAGGAAGAGAAAGTTGAAATTTCTGTGCCACCTAATGAGAAAAGACAGGTTTGGAAATTTGATATTCACGGGACTGACTGAAGGAAAGAGGAACAGAAGAAAATAACGCGTAACCTATCCTAAGATTGGCTAAATGGATGGCGGAGCAAGGTTTAAAAGCGATAACAGAAAGATAGAATTTATCAAGACCTACAAGGGACAGGACATTGTGGAGAGCCATGATCGTCAGAGTCCTGATGGGACATGGCACATAGAAGAATAATTTGGTTTGAAGTTGGAACAAAACAGATTGTGTTACGTCAATCTTTCAAGTAGGAATTATCAATCTACTTTGGAAATCAACTATCTTAGACTGGAACTCTTGCCCCTGGAGATGGGAAACTATATTAGACACGCTGCAGGCCTATGACAGAGTTTAAAGCAATAAATATAAATCAAAGGCGATCACTGTAGGGACACCACATATACTGCTGCCACAGTAGAACTGGTATTTCTTGGGTAAGATAGCTTGACGGTGTCTAACCATCTCCAGGCCGGTTTGAATTTAGAGTTTCCTTCTCCTAGACTGGTTGCCACCCAAGGTTTATAGGAACCAGTTTGTTCTGCTATTTACCCATCGCTGGGGTTATAATTCTAAACTGCCTCCTAAATTTAAATATAATATTGTGTAAATAATGTTTGATTTTTTACTTCAAAAATTGATTAAACATCAGTATGGAAAGTAAACTATAGGTACTTTTAATGGAATGCGAAAAGAAAGGACTAACTATTAATTTTAATATGACAGAATGTACGCTTGTTGGCAAAAAGAAACAACTCAAGAGGCGAACTTCGAATTAGAGACAGGTAGAGTAAGTACAAACATTTAAATATTCAAGTTGTTTTTTTTTTTAACAGAGGATGGAAAATGTGACAGCGAAATCTGAAAGTGCAATGAAATAGCGAAAGCTGACTTATAAAACTAAGCAAAGTATTAAGAAAAACGAAAAATTTCATTAGAAACCCAAAAAATGTGTACTGGACTCTTATGTAATATCCGTCCTCCTATATGTCAATGAACGTTGGAAAATTTCTAAAATGGAAAAGAGACTTGAGGTTGCTGAAATTTGGTTCTACAGAAGCATGCTGAGAATACCATAGACTGAACATGTGCGCAACTACGAAGTTTTAGAGAAAACTGAAACAAAAAAGGAAACATTTATAGAATCTTAAAAAAGACAATGGGAATTACTATGGCACATAATGAGGAAAATTTAACCCTCTCAGGTCATGCTGAAGTCAACAGGGACAGCGGAAAGCAGTGACCTACTGCAAAAAGTTGCGTAAATGTTCGGAAGAACAGGGATTAGGAGAGATTGCAAAAAAATAAAAACTGCTAAGAGCTACAAAGGATAGGAAGTCGTGGAGAGCCATGATTATCCACGTTCTGAAAGGACACCTCAAGGGATTTAATTTCATAAGATGATGATCAAGAGAGATTGAATAATCAAAACTTCTTTTTCAGAATGATATTAAATTATTGCCTATTCTTATCGCCAATGATGGCGTCAGTAAAATTTTTTTTTTTCCTTTTTTTGTTCAATGCTCTGTTACTGATTAGCACCGAAAGAATGAACAGTGATTGTTAAATGTTTGTGGCGATCGAGGCTTGCGAATCAAAAGTGTCGAGCAATGAGAATCTTTTCGTTATAATTTGAAATCAAACTTAGCCTTTTCTCAGGTGACTGACGTAATGATTTCAATTCGAACCGAATTTCCCTTGCTTTGCATTGAAGTCAAATGTGTAAATGCGGACATGTCAGTTTTTGTGACATCTCGCAAATCGAAATCTGATCTTGGAAACAATGACTTGACCTCCGCTGGTCAATTTTACCGAGAGAGGGAAATTACTCACTTACACCTGTGCATGAAAATTAAATTGCGACTGAGCATAATCCACGCACCATCTTTCGGATTGACTGCTTTTATGCAACTAGCATTCTTAAAATCTCTTTCTGAAATTGCCTGAGGGGGAAAAACTCCCATGACGCTTAACGCCTTCGTCTGCGGATGCACGTTTTCTGAGATCTCGCTAAATCCCTCTTGGTGACTCTGTTTACTCTACTTTTATTTCTCTCACTTGAAAGTTATTAACTTGCTTCTTCTAGGCACGCCATTTATTGCTTCATTCGACTTGTCTAGCAATGATTGGTGTACTATGAAAACAGAACGTGGAGTGTTATGTGGATATTGGTGTTTTGTTTGTTTTCCGTTTAACTTGACAGAAACCACAGCAAACAAACAAAAAAAAAATTCAATAGCCGACTGAGTGATTTGTGTAAGTTTCTGGATCAATTAAACAACTTACTCCAGTCTTACAGCTATGAAAATGATGCAAACAAATAAAAAATCGATGATGAATTTCTAAAAAATGATTTCGCTTTTGAAGTTTCAAACCCAACGACAACTGCTAGTGTTATTGAATGCAAAACATCCTTTATAAATGGTACGCATGTTTAAACCTTCAACAAAATTCTTATATGCTTCCAACTAGTTGGGTTGTCAGTTAAATTTGTTCATGTTTTTTTCAAATGTTATTCGTAATCAAGACGCAGAATTTTCCTACTGTTGTTTTATGTTTTTTTGTAGCTCTATACTTCCTCTATACATTTTATGTATCGTTTCAGAGTGACTTATTAAAATCGTTGATGAATAGAAAGGATTAAAATAAATGAATAAAACGAAGGAATTTATCTTACAATCCAATATTTCTTCTTTTTCTGTATCATGTCATTTCAGTACTTTGTGAACGAGATGGATTTTTCCAAGCTTTGATTTCAGCTTCTTTTGGCATGATGAATATGTTGTAGTTACACTAATATGACAAATACATCTATACGTACACCTCCACGCACACACATACACACACACTCACACTCACACACACACACACACATACACACATATATATATATATGTATGTATGTATTTTATTTATACGTTATTTTAATAGATATGATTTATTTAAGTAAATGCACCTTTTTAATTAAACAGTATTAATTTGCATTTACCGGCCTGATTGTTCGAGAAACTTCGAACAAAATATGCGTCCGCCAACAAGAATCGAACCTGTTCCTTATACGGAACATCATTTGATCTAATGTGCCGTTAACTATTCAGCCGTAAAAAAACGGCCGTGTTACTGTTAACGAACACACACATCCGACTATTTTTCTCAATCGATCATTTCTGCTCACGAAACGTATCTTAACTTAAACAATGAGAAGATTCTATGAAATGGATAAAGTCCAACACTTATTTCATTTATTTTTTACACGTTATTTTTATATAGTGTATTAAAGTAAATATATATATATATATATATATATATATATATATATATATATATATATATATATATATATATATATATATATATATATATATAAATCGAGTTGATCTTTCATAATCTTTGTCGCACACACAGAGATGTGTGTGTATATATGTATATATATATATATATATATATATATATAATGTATAATGCGCAGTATGCAGAAATTAGAAAAGAACACGTTGGGTGCAAAATCCGGAGTTCCTTAGTATTTTTGTTTTTATTTTTAAGAAACAGTGTCCATACATAAGTAGAGCTTTTATTATAATAATATTTTTTTTGTTTAAAAATATGATTCATATTATGAATATATTATATATATGAATCATATTTTTAAACAAAAATATTACTATATATATATATATATATATATATATATATATATATATATATATATATATATATATGTATAGGATTGATATTTCATCATATTTGTTATTTTCAGTTTGTTCTCCAAACATTGTTGCATATATCTGTCTGTGTATGTCTAAATCTGTGTGTATGTGTGTAATAGGCATGCCGCTATCGTCTTGTTAAATATGACAATTTTCTTATAATGAATGAAAATTATAGAAAAAATTTTTTACAAGACCAAAAGCATTCTAATTGATTCAAATATGTATTATTCATTTAAGAATCTTTTAACCTATGACCCTTTAAATAATAACTGAAACTAAGACCTTTGAACTGATTACAGAACTTAAAACGTCCAATGATGTAAAGTCGCTTTTTGCTGTCTCAACATTACAAATATTAATATTATTGTTATGATCACTGCTGTTCATAGCTTACTATATTGTTACTCTGGTAACATGTGACCTTTTACTATACTTATTTGTCGTTGTTCTTACATCCACTCACGCAAAATTTGTTTAGATGTATATTATTGATTTCTTTCTATTTCTCTTGTCTTTAATAAGTTCTGTGACTGTTAAGTTCTTTAGGCTCTGTTTCTTCATTAAGAGTTTCAGAAATTTAATCTTTCTCTTTCTGATTGTAAGTATTGTAGAAGCCTTAATGATGAAACTCCAAAATATGACACGAGCCATAGTGTTTTAAATATTATCATGTCTGCTAGCGTTACATAGCGTGACTTTTCTTTGAAAAGGTACGCATTTCAAATCGATCAACTCTTCCAATACGAGGTTAAAATGACTGAATTTACTGTGAACTGATTATTAATTTTCTTAGTTAATACTTTTCGCTTATGTCTTGTAAATAAATAAATAGATAAATGTCTTCCATTGATGTATACCATCTTGAGCAATATAACGGTGATATATGGACGCGTGGCTTACCGATCATACGACCCGGTTTCGAATCTCACCATAGACAATTTGTTAGTAAGATGACTTTTGGTATTACCAGTTTGTGGGAGGCGATCCCAGCGCGTTGAGCCTTTTTGAAAGTGTCTGAAAACTAAAATGTTGGTTGCGCTATGACGAAGTCATCGTGACCGGGGTTTTAAGCGTGCTGCCCTTGTTAAGGCTGTTGATCACGTCGGATAATGCATTCACTCCCAGAAACTGTACCTGTAAAGGCCTGCTTAGCGTAGTTACAGTATAAACCACAGATAGGCTTTGTGGACGTTGAACAAACGCAAATGTCCGCGAGAAAGCGTCGAGAGACAGTTGGTCAGGCATCATCGGATACGTGTGGCCAGGATAAGAAGAAAAAAGAAACCAACTGAACTCGGCCAGGCTATATACCCCAAATATATATTTAAAAAGAAAATTAATTTCACATCCAGAGCGTTCCCTCTCATTTGTGTGCATGTATAAACATTACTTTAGTCTGATGAATTCCTAAGGTGTGGGGCTTCTTGATGCCACGATGAAAGGTACTGTTACGACTATATCTCCGGACAATACAATCCAGGTTATTGGTGCATATCTATCCTGTGGGTGTGACTGTTTCTCAAGCTAGTCTTCACCAAACACACTGTTATCTACTCACGGACAGAACTAAACTGAAGAAAATCATCACACTCAACCTAAAATGTAAACCCCAGGTTAACTATCTCCTACACAAACTATGTTCCAACTTTTCAGATGAAGAATACCATATCATTGAGGCTAAACCCAACATCCTATTTGTCTGAAACTGGTATTGATAACTCCTCCACGGGAGCTCAAAATCCTGGCCTACTCGTCCAACGAAATAAACATGACCATCAAAATCGACACGGATACTGGTTCGGCGCCTATATAAAGGAACGTTATAGCGATTTTCCAAGCGTAACATAGATGTGGCACAAGGCCGAAAGTATGGGGCACCCAATGAGGATCGAACACATTACTCAGTCGTAACTGTTCTAGCGAGACACGCTTACTAACCATTACACCACGATGAGGTGCCCATATAAAGGACCGTTATATATATAATAATGTCTTTACTCGTTATCTCTCGTACATATTTAGTGTTATTTTAAAACATTTTATATTTATACATTCTTTTTACAGATACAAATATTTAAGTAAATACTCTGTTTATAATAAACAGTATTAAACAACATTTACCGGCCTGAATGTCCGAGAAATATTCACAGAAAATATTCTTCCTCCGACACGATTCGAACCTGTATCCTATACGGAAGCGTCATTTAGCTTGACGTGCCTTTATATAGTGTTATCTCTCGTTATACCGCGTACATATATAATGGCATTTCTCGTGATCACCCGTACATATGCTATATTTCATTATCTCATGTAAATATATAATGTCATTTCTCGTTAACACTCATACATATAGAGTGTTATCTCATGTTATCTTTCGTACATATATAATGTAATCTCACTTACATATATAATGTTATTTCTTGTTATCTCTCGAACATATATAATGCTATCTCGCGTACATATATAGTGTTACCTCTCGTTATCTCCCGTGCATATTTAATGTCATTTCACGTTATCTCTCAGACAGATATACGTTATCTCTTGTACAGATGTATTATTATCTTTCGTAAACATATATATATAATGTTATTTCTCGGTATCTGTCGTATATATTTAGTGTTACACTCGTTACCTCTCGTAAATATGTAATGTTATATCTCGTTATCCCTCATATGTAATATCGGTATCAATCGTATGCATATAATGCCATATCTCGTTCTCTCTCACACATATATAGTGTTATCTCTTGTACATATGTCATGATATCTCTCGTTATCACACGTACATATGTCATTTCTCGTTATCTATCGTACATATTTAATGTTATCTCTTGTTAGCTCTCGTAAATATATAGTATCATCTCTCGTTATGTCACGTACATATGTAATGTTATCTCGTTATCTTCCATATATATATATATATATATATATATATATATATATATTGTCATTTCTCGTTATCTCTCGTACATATATAGTGTTAACTCTCGTCATCTCTCGTACATATGTAGTTATATCATGTTATCTCTCGTACATATATAATGTCATTTCTCACTATCTCTCATACATATATAGTGCTATTTCTAGTTATCTCGTATATATGTAATGTTATAAGTCGTTATCCGTCATACATGTGTGATATTATCTCACGGTATCACTCGTACATATATAATGTCATTTCTCGTTATATTCTCGTACATATATACTGTTATCTCTTGTTAGTTCTCGTACATATCTAATGTTATCTCACGTTATCTCATACATATATAGTGTCAACTATCGTTATCTCTAGTAGATTTTTTTTTTAAGCATTTCACCCCAAGCAAGGCGGGAAGCCTCTAGGACGCAAGGGGTTACAGAAAGTTTAGAGTAAGATCAGATAGGAGTGATAGAAGAAAGGATGAAAAGGGTAGTGGATAGATCAAGGCAACTGGAGATGTCGATTGACATTACATTTGAATAGCTCACAGGGAAACAGGAATAGGGAAGGAAGTTCCACAGGCGAGAGGTGAGAGACATGAAGCTATTAGAGTAGAAGAGACGGCTACATTTAGGAGTTTCGACAGTGAAGGGATGAGAGCGGGATGTCAGCCTCGTAAGGCGCTGGAACTCATGACGTCTGGGAACCAGCGAATGCAGCTCCTCGGAGCAATTTCCATGAAAGTATTTGTAGAACAGACAGAGGGAGGCGACGGCGCGTCTGTGAGAAAGTGACTGTAGACGAGACGTCAGGGCAGGGCCAATGTAATGTTATCTCTTGTTATACCTCGTACATATGTTATCTCTCATTATCGTGCATATGTAATGTTATCCCTCTTTATCTCTCGTAAATATATAATGACATATCTCGTTATCATTCGTACATATAGTGTTATCTCACGTACGTATATAATGCTATCTCTTGTACATATATATAAGGTTATCTCTCGCTATCTCTCATACTCATGTAATGTTATATCGCGTTTTGGGCACCTCAAGGTGGTGTAATGGTTAGCAAGCTACGACTGAGTAGTGAGTTCGATCCTCACTGGGTGCCCCATACTTTCGGCCTTGTACCACATCCGAGATACGCTGGAAAATTGCTAATTGTATATCGCGTTATCTGTCGTATTAATGTAGTGATATCTCTCCTTATCTCCGTACATATGTAATGTTATCGCTCGTTATCTCACGTATATATGTAATGTTATCTCTTGTACATATATAGTGTTATCTATCGTTATCTCTCGTAAACATGCAATGTTTTCGTTGTACAAACAAATATGAACCTAAGACTTATACTTATTATCTATTCAACTATGGTCAATTAAATTCGGCGGGTGCGGGTGTGTGGCTTCAGGGATTTTCTCTGAACGTGAATTTTCTGGTGAGGAACTCTTTGTGATGCTGCTTATGTAACTTCTTATTAACTTGTTTATCCAACGTCTACATATCATAAGCACATCATAAAGGGACAGAAACTGTCATCTTTAAAGCCCAAATCTGAACTTGCTGCCTAGGTAACTGGTTCCACTGAGGTTCTAGTGCTAGATTTCGTGCAAACTATATTTTGGTTTTGTTGTGGATTCCGGGGATGGAATCCTGCACAAATAAATAAACAACGCCAGTAATTGAAATAGAAAAATATGTGTATTAAACGTAAGAATACAAACTTGACATGAAGATTAGTAGTCCAGGAATGCGGGTTAGTAGAAAAGTATATGTACAAGTCTCTGTAAGTGAAGCCGTAATTATCTCTCTTTCTGGACTCTCGTATAACTCCGAGTGAACACCCTGTCTAGACTTTTTTTTCACGCTATCTCTTCGTAGTATAAGTATACTTTGGACGAGTCCATTTTGTGTACAAGGGGCGAGTCCCACAATAGATTTCATCTTGGTTGAGTTCATAAAAACTGGGGTCATCACAGCTCAGCTTCTCATTTTAAAAGGGATTCCTTATAGACATTAAATTCATTACCGTCCATCTGGTATTTCCTAACGTGAATCGAATATAATACATAATAAATAAAGAATAGAAAAATACTACTAGTCAGGTGGAACACGTTTTAGTCAACTTTGAAAGTAGTAAATAGGAGTTTCGGTTTACACTTAGTGCTCCATACTTTTAGTCTTGTGTAAAATCTTTCTCAACTTAGTAAAAAAAGATCTATGGGGTGAAGAAACAAGCGAATGAGATATGTATTCTCTTGTTTCGTTTCAAAGAAAATCTGAAAACAGCTGAAGAAATGTATTTGAAACCGTACTCTAGTCGTCTTGCATTTCAAGTGGAATCTTAATGGCAAACGGAAGCGAAGCCAACCCAAAATAATCGGTAAATAAGCACCCAAGAAGACCTACAAAAATGGAGTGACAAATTCTTGAATGCCTCAAGTGACAGACTTCGCGAAAGTTTCTGTTTGTTTGATTGATTACTTTATATTTTAGAATATATTTGAATCTGAAAATTATCTTCCAAGACAAAGATCATTATCACCGGTTTAAAATAAGTGACCGACTCCCACTGACCGAATTTGCTTCACGCAAACTAAAGTGATGCGATACATGGGTTGTTTAGATGACTAGACGTGTAAAACACGGTAAAAATCTTCGCACCCTTCAACGATACTTTTAATCAACACATCAGAGAAAATTATGCTTAGACGCAACTTATGCAGACATAAAATTAGCGGTTAACAGAGTAAAGCTAACGTCTTTTGTTATCAGTCCAGATATGCCAAATGTGATGTCTAAGGCTGCAGCTTTGAGGGTTGTTCGTCAGAATCTGCATCTTGGTATCGATGACAACAGTGAAAATCATGTTGACATTTTTAGCAGTGCTACTGAATAGCATTTGAACATGGAACCATTATTTTCACGGAAGACTACAATTTGCAAAATATACAAAAGACATAGATGAGCTGAACGTAATGGGTAAGTCACGACAGAAAGAGAGTTTTGAACCGGGAATGAATAAAAGCTTCATCATGATTCAGATTAAATATATATAATATATATATATATATATATATATATATATATATATATATATTATAAAATATGTGTGACGTCATTTGTTTACATTTGATACGCCAGGAGCAGATATGAATGTACGTGAGAGATTCATAAAAGATTGAAGTTCAAATACAGTAAATTCGACCTTGCCAACCGAACGATCATCTGTGGCCAAATCGGTTAAAGGCACGTCACGCTAAATGACGGTTCCGTATAGGATACAGGTTCGGATCCTGTCGGAGGACGAATGTTTTCTGTGAAAGAAATACGCGAGCCTGTGGGAAATGTTTGTATGGACCAATGTGAAAAGTTACATTTTTGAACAGGCATCCTGCGTTCAGATATTTGTCAATGTCAAATTACTCGCTAATTATATTATTAGCCCTATCGAAGCACTTGGCACTTCAAAGAAGTTTATTTCAACAAACCAAGAAAGATAAGTATTTCAAGCTATCTCTCTTCGTCTACTTTTGTACATATGAAACTGTATAACTCTACTATGAACTACAAACTCTCTTAACTTAGTTTTAAAAAACTTACTTATTATAAACGCAGATTGCGCGCGTGTGTGTGTGTGTGTGTGTGTGTGTGTGTGTGTGTGTGTGTGTGTACGTTTATATATTAGATCGGATTTCCTACATTTTTCAACCGATTTCGACAAAACTTCTCAGGACTGCGTAAAATTACCTTGCGGTGGTTGTGACAGCGCCAAAAATTGGAAAAACACAATTGTTTTTGCACGAAATCAATTTGAAAACACGATTCCGTCGCCAGAATGAAAGGGGGGCAACTCATATTGAGTTATACTTATTATAAAACATAGGTTGTTTGTGTGTGTGTGTGTGTGTGTTAGTTTATATATGGGATCGAATTCCCTACATTTTTCAACCGATTTAACAAAACTTTTTTTTGGCCGGTAGTGTTTCTAGTTGTCTTGCAAACTTTTTTCTTTATTTTTACATTCAGAATGCTTTTAAAATTCCATTTACAAGACAATTGTTTATAATAAAATTCTATTCAATCGATAGACTCATAACGATTGAAAACAATGTTCTTGTTTGAGTTTGGGTTTGACTAATTCCTACCCCCCCCCAAAAAAAAAACTAATTAAGACATGCGTCAACCTTAAACAATAATCTTTGTCAATTTTATTTTTCAGTCTTTATGATAGTCGATACTTGATCTATCTCTTACTGTTACATCCCCAGGCAACGCCGGGCTCTCCTGCTAGTTTTTAATATTATTTTGTGTTAGAGGATTTGAACTGTTGTATGAAAATTTCCTCGTTATGACAATTCAATGAAAATACGAACATATCTGCTTTATTTTCCTGAAATGACCTACTGACACGACTTCAAGCTTGAAAATTAGTAAATGAATTCCTTATCTTGTTTTGTTAAAATTACCCTTGTGTTTCTTTGTCATTATCTGTCCCAATTAACCTTCTTGGCATGGGTAAACCAACCGTTTATTTTAATCCTGAAGTCTCACGCCACTATAATTCTAATGAATACAATAGAATAAAAGACAATAAATGCAAAAATCGAGATCTAAATATTTTATTGGAAAAAGAGTAAATAGCATACAGCAATCATAATAACGTTTTAAGGTTTGGTTTTTCTTTCTACAACATTCTGTTATATATCAACATTCGTATATGGCAACCAATGGATTCTTCGTTATTTTTTTTGTTGTGAAAATTTAAATAAACTTTTAATAATTCTTTACAACGTTTTAGCACATTGCCAGATACGATAAAACGAAAAAGAAAACAGCATTTTTGTTTTGGTTTTAAATTTTGAATTTTACGGTCCATTATCAACACACTAATCTGCATGTTGTCTGCTGACACTCGTTGAGATTAAGATTATCCATTCTACACGTCATTACAAAGATTATCAAGAGATTAAGGAAGGCACAAGCTGGGGGCGATTATTATTATTATTGTTATTATTATTATTGATATTATTATTACTGTTGTTTTTTGTTTTCTTAAATATCTTATTTAATTTTTAAAAACGCCCCAGAATTGATGAATTACGGAGAAAAAATAAAACAAGAGAACAATAATGTCACACAAAAGCGAAGACAGCATGAAGGAACGAAGAAAAAATATTGCTCTTTTCAGAGTATATATATATATATATATATATATATATATATATATATATATATATATATATATATATGACAAAGTGGAAAAAGTTTTTTTGTGACGTGTTTCGTGCTTAGGGACCTCATCGGACTAAATTTGTTATCTTGAAGGAGTTCCGGGGATATTAGAATTTTTTAAGATTTTTTTTTATATATCTAGCCGAATCAATTTAGAGTCTTTTTTTTCTTTTTTATTTCCATAAAAAAAAAAAAAAAATCCGCAACTTCCGTCGTTCATGCGTATGTGCGCACCAGCATGGCAAATTTAGTCGGATGAAGTCCTGAAGAACGAAACGCGTCACAAATAAACTTTTTCCACTTTGTCATACATTTTCCCAATATTGTTCTTTGATATATAAAATATATATATCGTTATATTATATATATATATATATATATATATATATATATATATATATATTAGAGGATATTTTTGTAGAAAAGAAACCCCCACAGTCAAGCGTATGTACATAATAAACACAGTGTACATCTGTATGCGACTTAAGGAGTTAGCATTAAAATATTTTTTTCCGAGTTGTTAATATTTGCTTTCTTGCAAGGCGCAATTTCAGAGAGCGCAAAGTGTTTTCTCTTTCTTTAATCGTTATTTTTAAATGAGCGCTAAAAAGGAAGAAGACATGCTTATATGAAAAAAAAACCCTTTCCTAATAAATGCATTGCGATTCTTGATAGGAGATAAAGTCTCAGTGGGTCCTCGACTGAAGTGATTCAAGCGCGGGAAGCAATCCCCAGGAGTAACTGAAATACAAAAAGATTCTATTTTGAGAGAAATAGACAAAAGCTTTCATCCATCCACGCAGTTAAGCCAACAGTTTTAAATAGTGGCGATATTACTGCAAATAAGAGATCAATTGGAGACGGATTTCGATATGTTAGAGCGCGCATATATATATATATATATATATATATATATATATATATAAGCGCGTGCGTGTGTTGGATATATGGATCTGTTGTTTAAAAATCATGAGTGTGAATGTATGTGTGCAAATTGAATACGTGTAGCCAGGCTATATATATTTATATCGGCGTCTTTTTCGTTAATTTTTGTTCTCCTCGTATATATATATGTGTGTCTGTGCCTACGCATTTGCATGCAAGGATTTTGCATGAAGGTGAACGTATATGTGTGTGCGCTCTCATGGTTTTGCGTAACATGTTTAAATCAATGTATATAAATATATATATATATATATATATATATATATATATATATATATATATATATATATATATATATATATATATCAATGTATCAAGTGTGTATGTGTGTGTATATATATATATATATATATGTCTGTGTGTGCGCGTGCGTTGTGTATGTGTGTGTGTGTGTGTTTAGTGTATGCCCGTGTGTGTATGTGTTTAAAAAGTCCTTAATCCTTTAGGTTAATATAATTATCAGAAATATTCTTGAATTTTATTTTAGGATTGAATTTTATTCGATGTCAAAATTCTTAGAGATTTTTGTAAATTCTATCTATCTGTTATTAGACTGTTATCTATATATATCAGACTATCATATATATATATATATATATATATATATATATATATAGCATGCTGTGATAGGTGTAAGTTATCGTAATATATATATATATATATATATATATATATATATATATATATATATATATATATACACACACACACACATATATATATATATATATATATACACACACACATATATATATGTATGTATGTATATATTTATATATATACTTTTTTCTTGTATGTGTAAGATTTAAACTTGTATCCGTATTCGGTCCTGCAATAAATATATACGTTTTTAAATTTCCAATTTAGACATATTTCCTTTTGTATTCGTGCTTGTGGGTGTGAAATGAATCTATTATAAGTATATATATATATATATATATATATATATATATATATATATATATATATATATATATATATATATATTGAAATTTAATCTGTCATCAAATTTTCCTTTAGATTTGGAATTTAATAAAAAATGTTCATATTAATAGTTATTTAATTTAAATTTTCAAACTTCAAGTGACATAACCTGAACTCGCTTCCAAATACACTTTTTCTCAAGTGACGCATCTTTTTAAAAATTCAAAAGAAAAATTCACCAGTGTCACAAACGACGTTGATTTCCAGTTTTGGCGTACGTTATCAAAATCAATGAAAGGAAAATAACCACATATTCTCATTCAGTTCAATCGGAACTATCGACGCATAATATGTTCAGTCTACGTGTCATTACGGAATAGAAGCCAGAAGAATGCCATTTCGTCAAATAATCAACATTTAGCAGAGAGATAGTAATAACTGAGATGGTAGTCCGAACGTTGGCGTTTCTGGAACATTTATTTTCAGTTGGGTTTTCTTGTTCAGTTTTTAAACAGAAGCGTCTAGAATTGTCCAGAATATCAACCAGTCCATAATCAAACATGGCGGGTTAAACCCAACTAACCTACAATCAAACATGGCGGATTTTCGGTTACGAGTTGAAGTACTGATTGCTGTAAATCTCTGTAAAACTCGAGGAATATTGATTCGGAAAAATACATCAATTCTGTACGATAGATGCTGAAATATATTGACAGTTCTCTGTAGATGTCATGTCACTTCAAGTTGTGCGCATTCATTGTTCTCCACAACTTCCCTTATTTTTTTTTTGCTCACATTTTCCCCTTTCTGACACATTTTTCACTTTCTGGCATTTTTTCTCCATTCTACTTTTCATGTAGGTTA
>CAHIKZ030002777.1:5780000-5805000 GCA_903632075.3 Acanthosepion pharaonis
AGAAATATAACCTAAGCCATCTCTCCCCGTTTTCTCCCTCTCTCTCTGTATATATATATATATATATATATATATATATATATATATATATATATATATATATATATATATATATATATATATATATATATATATATATATATATATAGTTTTCATTTCATGCGATGACACCTAGTTTTTCAGGAAACTTGATATAATATTTTTAGAAATATATTTATATATATATAAATATACACATATATATATATATATATATATATATATATATATATGACTTAAAGATCAATGCAAGTCAAATATGGATCGGAACCAACAGGATGATAAAATAAAGAACAAATGTTTCACTTTTATTAAAGGATGTTTTCATTAAGACATGCCTCATGTAAAATAAACTAAAATTATTGAACCTATCTCTAGATAAAATTGAAACCAACCCTTAATAAAATTAATTATGAATACTGCACAAATCTTTTAAAACAGTAGATAGTTTAAAATATTTAGGTTGTAATAGATTTTTTAAGCATATGACCGTCAAACATAGATACCTCCCGTGAAATTTAAACCGTAGAGTACATAACTTATGCGTTTTTCACTTCACAGTAAAAAAATATATATATGTATATATATATAAGTACATATATGTTACTCTCTCACTCTGTGTGTGTGTGTGTGTAAACACACGTACGCATATATATATAGTGGCTGGACGCTCGTATCCAAGTATATACATCGTGTGTAGGTCTCAATAAATAACGCTCGATGTAGAAGTAAAATAACACACACACACACATTAAGAAATGGACAAGGTCCGACAATTTATTTATTAAAGACATATTTTTATGTTTAACGTTGTTATTTTATAGATACAAGTATTTAAGCAAATGCTATTTATGATAAACAGTATTATATAACGTTTTTATAAAATGAATGTCTATAAAAAATAACAACGTTAAAATTTTCGTTCTTTAATAAATAAATTGTCGGACCTGCATCCATTTTTTAATATATGACGTCATTTGTTTTACATTCGATACGAAGAACCAATCAGTGAACGAGATTCATGGAAAGTTGGAGTTTATAAGCAGTACTTTCCATGAATCTCGTACGATTCATAACTTTCTGGCGTATCGAATGTAAACAAATGACGTCATATATGACGGTTCCGTATAGGATGCAGATTCGAATCCTGTCAAAGAACGAAAATTTTCTAAAAATTATTCTATAAATTAAGGCCGGTAAACGTTATATAATATGTTTATCATAAACAGAGCATTTGCTTAAATACTTGTATCTATAAAATAACAACGTTAAACATAAAAATATGTCTTTAATAAATATAATATATATATATATATATATATATATATATATATATATATACATTTTCCCCGCCAGCAACACTGGAATTTCATGAACAAGGCAATCTCCAGGTGTTAAGTTAAACTTAGATTTTGAAGATTGTGTTCTACATGAAACTCAGAGTCGTGCCATTATATATATATATATATATATATATATATATATACACATATACACACATATATATATATATATGCATACATATATATATGTATAATGTGTGTAATATTACGTTTTTAGATTTTTATTAAAAACGTGACAATCATATGACTGAAACGTCTCACAACAAAAATCGAGCATCGATAAAATCGATCGTCAGTTTCATTTTCCCACCCGTATTTATACCTGTGAGCTGCGACTACTATCATCCTTTCTCCCGTGAGGTGTGGACTGAAGACATAAGTGCTTTTAAATATTTACTCTACTGAGATATATGTTGTTCAAACAAAAAATAAAGGAAGATGGCTTGTATTGGCGAAACCTTCCAAAGTTCCTACTTGAATATCAGCATTTGAAGTCCTACTTCTTTTTTTTAACTAGCGTATACATAGATTCTAAACGCTTTAGTGCATACAACTAACACAGCGAAAAAAAGCAGAGGCGTTCATGATTCTATATGCACTTTAAACCGTCCATTATAGATAATAAACTGAAAGATCCATGATTATATTTAATAACATGCTTTTAAAAGATTTACAAATATAATGATTATATAAGATTTTTCTCTGCTTTATTTCAATGTATATATATACCTATGCAAAGTGTTATATATATATATATATATATATATATATATATATATATATATATATATATATATATCTGCACAGAGAATTTTTCTAGTGACAGAGTGTGACGTGTGTGAAAAGAGAGTAATTGGTGAAAAGAGAGAAGTATACTTTTTATGTCTTAAGTAACTAAGATATATCGCTCGTCTGAACAAATAAAGTGATTTTTTGAAATAAATCATATGACATGGCTTCCCCCTGACTTTTCTACAAATATATTTCTGGCTACTGCTCTGACGAGTTTTTTTTTTTCCTGGTGCCCTAATTACATGAGCTTAAGCGTGCTACTAGATTGGCATCTAGGGGCCACCATTTTAATGCTGAATTAGTTAAATACAACCCACTTCTAATCCAACAGATTTCTTTTCCTTGCGATTCTCGCCTCTGGAATTCCATTCTGTTACCTTGCTTCCCTGATAACTAAATTTTTCAAAAATTTAAATGCAACGTCAGCCACCATCTTTTATCTTCTTGAAACCCGTTCAGCTTTTATTCTTTCCTCAGTCTCCCCTATACTCAGTGAATCTCATCTTCACTTTCTGTAACTCTGTAAACACCAGCATCACTTTGCTTGGGGTGAAATGATCAGAAAATTAAAAATAAATGCGTTTCATATCAGAACTAGCACACACACACACACACGCACGAAACATACACACACAAACACACACACACATATATATGCAAGTCATTATATGAGAACGAATATATATATGTGTTCATGCTAATAAACCTCTAAACACATACATATACATATATTTCATATATACTATATATATTTTATAGCACACACACACACACACACACACACACACACACACACACACACACACACACACACATATATATATATATATATATATATATATAGAGAGAGAGAGAGAGAGAAAGAGTGATAGGTGCATATATGCGACTATTAACAGAAAGTAAATGTACACAGATCTTTAAATTGATATAAGATTTTCTTTGGTGTATATATATATATATATATATATATATATATATATATATATATATATATATATATATATATTGTGTATTTGGGCAGCAATCCTCTTACAATTAAGTTTACCCTCAGAACCTTACGCAAGTACACAATTATTAAGTAACATGACCAGGCTGTCAACAAGGAAATTAACACTACGGCATAAAATATACACACCTTACATTACGTCAAAAAAAACCCCTGTTCCCTGTCAGTTGCTTTTAACGAAAATATATATATATATATATATATATATATATATATATATATATATATATATATATATATACACACACACATATATATATATATATATATATATATATATATACATATGTATATATATATATATATATATGCACACCCACCCACTTATATATACATATATATATATATATATATATATATATATATATATAAGGCACTGTTTGTACAATACCAGCAAAACAAGAAATTGAAAAGAAAGAAGTTGTTGAAATGAATTGATATTGCCAAAAGCATCATACACTATTTGGCTTACCTCATGCCATCAAATCTTCCATTGTACTTGAAAATGTGATGCATCCCCAACACCTTAAGTAAAAAAAAAAAACGTAAAAGAATCTATTCAGTTATTATCTGCGTTGGGAATGAAGCACAGTGAGTGGCTTTTCATTGAATCAATTGTCCGATATTTTGCTATGTCTTAAGAGTATGTCACCTATATTTGAGCGGATCATTTTTCTCGCTGTGAGGAATCTGATGGAGATACGATGTTTTAATAAACTTTTACAGTTTTAAGATATTTTCTTTTAGTATTAATTAAGCAGCTTCTGCAAGTAAAAGTTTCTGTAGCATCAACAGTCAATACTCTTAAAACCAATAGCATCGTCATTTGATTAAGGACTCTTAGATTGATCATCTGTTAAATCCATACCTACTTTATTAATGATTTAACATAAAAGATTGTCCATTAGAGAAAAAGAAAATCACTACCGCTTGTGTGTTATGCCGGGATATATTTATTAATACATGAATAATAATAATAATTATTATTATTAATAATAATGATGAGCAAATGTAGCGACCAATGGGCAGTTTTTCAAAAGCCTACCAGTTCAGCCTGACTATCAGTCTAGATAAAACCACCGTCCTGGGCCAACGCTTTGAACGGCCACCCGTCATCAAAATCAACAACTACAACCGGGACGTGGTTCATGAATTCACATACCTCGGCTCCACCGTTTCAGATATCCTCTCCCTAGACATTAAGGTGAACAAACAGATGAGACAAACTGCCACCCCGTTTTCCAGACTGGCCACAAGAGTCTGGTAGAACATAAAGCTTACTATGAACACCAAAGCCGCAGTCTATAGGGCATGCGTCGTTAGCGTGTTGCTCTATGGCGCCAAAAATTGAAGCTTCTACTCCAGACAGGAGAGACGCCCCAGTGCATTCCATCTTAACTGAGACGCATTCTGGGCATCGATTGGCCCGTCCATATCGTCGTAGTTCTCACCCATGTCCGCTTACCCAGCCTATACGCCCTTTTCCAAAAGCGCTGGCTCCGCTGTCTTGGGCATGTACACCATATGCCGGATGGGAGGATTCCGAAGATCCTTCTGTATGGAGAACTGCTAAGAGGACACGAGGGCGACCTCATCTTTCTTTCAAGGACGTCTGAAAAAGGGACATGATGGCGATAGATATTGATTTTCCAAGCGTAGTTTAGATGTGGCACAATGCCGAAAGTATGAGGCACCCAGTGAGAATCGAACTCACTATTCAGTCGTAATTGTTCTAGCGAGACAAGCTTGCTAACCATTACACCGCCTTGGGGTGCCCACATGATGGCGATGGATATGAACATCGAGAGGTGGGAAGACAGCTTCAACGATTGCTCTCACTGGAGACGCGATTTACACCGAGGTCTGAAGCGAGGAGAAGAGAAACAAAGGTTTACTACTGGGGAGAATTATCTGCGATTGCAAAATAATCAAGGTGACATCGGATGATAGCGACTTCACATGCAATCTTTACAATTGAAACTCATTCCCGTGTGGGCCAGTACAGCTATAACAGATGATAACATAACTTTTTGGGTGCAGATCCAAGATCTCTCGGGAGTGAAGGATGCAACAAATTTATTAATAAGAGTTACAGTTTGAACGTGGTCGGTTTAAGACTAGAATTGTTTGTGTTTTTAATGACAAGATAAGGAAAAGTATATATGTGTTGTCATAAAATTAATTGAACGATTTTTCATAGAAAATTTATTTTCTACTCTAGTGTTTCTGCCATTCATTCATACAAGTTTTTACTTTTATTTAGGATACTTGATATTTGACTCTGTCTCTCTTGCTGCAGTATATCCTGTGAGTTTTATATTATTCTTGTCGATATGCGGTCATTTTGTGTCCGAGAAATTTCAACTTTCACTTTCTGAGTCTATGAAAGTATCCTCTTTGCTCTTATTTTCCTTAAAAAGCTCAATTGTTTCTTTCCTGCTCTTCTCAGCATCTTTACGTCGAATCACATCACTATTGACTCGCCTCTTTATATGTGATTAAATTGTCCAGGATTTACGGCCATATAGGACGATTGATATTACATATTATTTCGACGCTTTTTTCTTTGTTTCTAACGAAATGTTACTTCCTCTTAATACTATGGAAGGAATCTATCATTGTTACAATGAGTCTTTGGATTTCTCTCACATTTTCAGCCGTTTTTTATAATCCTCCCCAGATATTTAAATTACTTGATTATGATGTCTCCAATTAGTAGTTTACCTATTGGGTTATCTCTCTGACTAACGGACATACACCCTTGTGCAAATTTATTAAAACAAAACGAATAATTTCGTTATTATTATTACACCATGTCACTCGAGTTGGTCTAAAACTGGCCGTACGTTGAAAGAAAAGAAACTAAAGCGGTTGTTTCAATTAATTTACACAATGGTGTACATTCGTTCTTCTTACAATTGATGGTTTTCCTCGCAGTTTTCGGTCTTTTGAAGAAACCGAAGCAATAACATAATTATAAACAAGGCTGACATACTTACAATTCAGTCAACTATAAACAAGCTGACTTCTTTTCAATGTCTTTTATTTTCTTTGAGTATTCCAGCTATAACATCACTATCATATTAATTACTGGATTTTCTTCCATTGTTTATGACTAGGTAAAAAAAATATGGACGCTTATATCTCAAGGGATTTATTGAACTTATGTCACGCTTAACTGCATGGATTCTATGGCTTTGAAAATCTAAGTTTAAGATCTTGGCGTTTCCCTAGGTTCCAGCTATATACGGTACTGCTTTAAATTACCAACCATGCCTTAATTCTTATACATATATACAAACATTATTGATAGAGCGAGAAAATGGCTCGTAAATGTAAAACCTTATGGAGACAATAGACAATTAAAATTAATAAGAACGATTCCGATAGAATTTCTTGTTAGCGTAAAAGTAATCGTTTCGGATTTCAGATTTAAAATGGTTATCTCGAACAGATTAAATCAAATGCAAACAAAGTCTCTGAAATCGAAGCTAACTGAAAAGACCTACCTTTGGAATAAATAGGACCGAACATGAAAATGTCTGAATTTGACAATGCAAGAGATTCTTACTTTAGTAAAAAGGTCCGTATGTGTGCGAGTGAATTTATTGCATGTGCAACTGGTGCAACGACTAGAGGCACGCAACAGAAATTGGCGAGCCGAGTTCGAATTCCTTTCGAGTTCGTTACATTTCCTTCCACACAACTATCCTATGGAAAAGTGTGAATTCATCTCTTCTCTCCTCCAACAGCTAAGAATTAAATAGCAAAGCAGAAGAGACTCTCTAGCTGTGTTTGATAATCCATCCAGGACAAGGAAAGCTCGGAATTTGAAACCATATGTCACGAAACATATGTAAGTCAACGTAAAGATCGTGGACTTCATATTAACTATATGATTCTTGATTGTAGTCGATATGAGTCATAGAATCGATATGTACATGTGTATAAGAACGCGCGTGTGTGTGAAAGAGAGAAATTAAAAGAAAGAGAGTAAGAATGAGAGAGTAGGTGTGTATGAGAGAGAGAGGGGGGAAATAAATATGAGAGATTAGAAATTATCATTAAAGATTCAAAATGTGGCTACTGCATTTGGTAACAACATACGTAAAATAGGAATAGATATGTTTATTTTTTTTTATCGAGACCTTACCTACGGTTCAATGAATCAAATTGACAGAAACGCACAAAAATTTTTTTTTTTTTTTTTTTTTTGGTTATAGCACATTTAAAAATTTGATGTTTATAAACACAAGATAAATTAAAATTATAGTTTTTTTTCGGCTGTAAGAAAAAGCATAGTCGTCAGTTTATTTTTTGGTGTTTTTATATGGCATAGTTTCTTACGTTGTTTCTAGATTTACTCGGGTTAGTCGTGATTAAATAAAATAGCAAAGGGTTTAATAAAAAAAATACTAATGTATTTTATGCTAAAAACAAAGCAACAAGGCATTTTATTATTAGTTTTCCGATAAACAGTAGCAAAATGATTCATATTTAGCAAATACAGCAAATTGTTTTAAAATTAATTTTGTGATAACGAGCACTAGAGGGATTTATTAATATTTTGGGATAAAAATCAGCAAAGTATTTTATAATTAGTTTTGTCATAATAAAAGCAATGTGTTTTATAAGTACAATTGTGAAAAAAAAACTAGCAAAATGTTTTATAGTTAATTTTGTGATAATAGCAGTGTTTCATTATTTATTTTTTTTAATCAAAAGCTGAAATAAAAAGAAAACAGTTTTGCTATAATAGCAGCAAACTGGTATATTGCATGTACTGGGATATATAAAAAGCAACAAAATGATTTATTAGTAGTCTCTGATAAAGTCAGAATTACTTAATTTTACTAAACATTGGCAAAATCTTTTATTACACGTTTTGTTAAAAAACTGCAAAAGACTTTCTTATGGCTAACAAGATTAAAGCTTGTAAATTGTTTCATGAGTAGTTGTGTAATATTAGTTTAATTATTAGTTTTATACTAAAATGTAGTGTGAAGTGCTTAACTACATGTTTTGTTATAAAGTGCAATAAAATTTTTATTGATGGGTTTGTATTAAACTGCAACATTCATCGCGAGGTGATAAAAAATCAGCAAATAATTTTATTGTTTGGGCTACCTTGAAAAAGTGAAGATCATTTTTTAAAATAATGTTTTTTATGCTGGTCTCTCTTAAGACGGATAGGTCTGAGAACCTTTGAGATGAGAGAAAAGAAAGAAAGACTGAAAAAGGTTCATACCTCCATATAGTCATATATTTTACAGGGCTTAATTATTCACCTTACCATGTGTTTTTGGAGGAAAGATAAGGATGGAGAAGGAGAAAGAGAGGGAGAGCATTTTCTAGTTAGAAATCACACACACACAAACACATAGACACACACATGCACACACACACACACACACACACACACACACATATATATATATAAATGTAAAAGACAATTGAAAAACTGTAATATTAGCCGAAGCGTTTCGTCGAATGTGGATTTTTCAAGGCAAAAAATGAATTTATTAAAAAAAAGAAACTATTAATAACTAAACTAAATGTCATAACAACTGGAAGAATTTGAAAACACTATTATATATATATATATATATATATATATATATATATATAAAAATATTATTATATATATAATAATATATTATTAATAAAATATTACATATAATAGCGTTTTTCTAAATCCTTTCAGTTACTAAAACATTTTGTTTTGTTATTAATAGTTACTTTGTTTTAATAAACTAATTCCGTTTTTGCCTTGGAAAATCCACATTGGATGAAACGCATCGGCTAATATTTCATTTTCTATTGTCCTTACATTTATAAATATTGTTTTTTTCTACAAGTTAACTCTGAGTATTATTTCATATATATATATATATATATATATATATATATATATATATATATATATATATATATATATATTTTATTCCGATTAAGATCATAAAGTCGCAGTGGATACATGAACTCAGTGGAAACCGGCGAGCAATAACTGAACCGTTCTAAAATAAGAACTAGGCAATATATTCTTAGATGTTGGCAGTGGAACGAGAAGGAACAATCAATCCCCATAGATTAAATAAAGGGTTCAGTTCAGAATTCCCTGTAGCTTACCCGGATCGACATGCACCTGATGAAGCCCATAGGGCACAGTGGTCGACAAGTTACGATAACAGCAATAAACATATGGACTACTGCTGTAGTCCATATGTAAATAATATAAATAAAAGTATATAATTGGATAATTCACACACACACACACACACACACACACACACACACACACACATATATATATATATATATATATATATATATATATATATATATAAACATGTCCCCATGGAAATATTCACTAAATAAGAATGGGTCGTACTACGTTATACAAGAAGACGAACACGACAAGCCAGTAAGTCTTGAGGGAGCCAATATTCTGAGTTGCCAAAAGTGTATCCTCTACTATCTTATACGACGACAATCCTTTTAAATGTCTGTGTTTGCCAAAGAGATAGTCTGTTTAGGCAGTGCTTAAATTCTAATCACCCGCTTGGCTCGTTTCCATTTCGACGCTTTCTTGCTTCGAGACAATATTTTATGAGACAATGTCACCTATTCTCGACATTTGTAACTATTGGCAAATTACTGCACGCAAAAGCTCAAAGCCTGATAGCTTCGTCTGGCAGGTAGCATTATGTCTCATTGGTAATCTTCCGTTATTTGCTTGTTCCCGTTAAGCACATTTAGAATTTTTTTTAAACAACCGTTTCGAGTTCTAACGTGGTAATACAATTCACTGAAGAGGAAAACTCGTCTATTTCCATTTTTGTCTGTTTCTTTTTTTTATCGGTTAATATAATTTTATCTTTTCACAGATGGTTTTGATCTGAAATACTCTTATTAGATCAATACTATTAAATGACTATTTGGCTGAGTGATATTATTTTCAAGGGCCAACCAAAGCTTAGTAAATATATTATCACAATCGTTATAACTATTCAGAAATTTTTCTTGCCTTTATCGCTCTGTATTTGTTTGTTTTAAACTTCAGAGCTATTTTACAATTACTAGAGATATCTAGTGGAAGAATGACGAATACACCGGACAGAATTTAATAATTTTAAGCGAGGGTGGGGCCAAAAGCATGGAATATTTCCAAATGATAATCAGAAAAAGAGTCGTTATTTGTCCTGGTCTACCCACTGAGACGAGATGTAACACAAGGTCGGTTTAACGTGGGGACATTACAGCACACACAGGCAACAAAATTGCCCAGCCACCGTCCGCTGGCATCGGTATGACTACCGAAGCCTCTTTCTCTAGTGCAATAAGGGGAGGTGTGCAGCAGCAATTCCTCACAGTTTTTTTTATTCGCAGCTGAGTCGCACTCTGCCTGAGAGACACGCAAATGAAAGATAATAATCCAACCCTTGGAGGGTCGCGGAGTCCTGCACCAGAAAGAGTGTCCCAGATTCCTCTCTAATCAGTTTCCATTTATTACTTTATTACTTTATTTATTTATTACTAAGTACGGGAATATTTATTGTTTTGACTTGTACATAACTTATTATGTGTGAATAGTATCTATCTATCTATCTATCTATCTCAGTATGTTCATATTTGTCACAATCTATTCATATCTATACAGACTATAAATTGTATTCTTTGCACTAATTTAGCACATTTCTCTAGGGCTGCATATATTTGAAATGCCCAAACTTCAACAACGGAAAAATAGCCTAATAAACACGCTAAAACCAAAATATATATTGAAAAATCGCTAATTTTAAAAATGTTCCTTATTTCCAGGACATGAATGATGATGGCTCGCCACTCTTTCTTTTTCAATAAATTTTTGCATCAGCATAAATGTTTTTGTAAAATATAATGAATTCCTACTGAAACGAGTTGTTGCTTATCAAGGCTAGACAGCCTAGTCTTCTTTGCTTTTTAACTCATTGCTGTATTGAAATAAGCTTCATTTTTGCAAAGTAATAGGATAACCAAAAACTGTTACAGGTAGAATTTGAAATTTGTTTCCTTGTTCCATTTCCAATTCTGTAAACCGTTAATCCGTCAATACATCCCTTAATGCGACTCCAAAGATATTTTAATCTAAAATCAATCCCTTCAGCTGATTATATGCGTTATTTTTTTAGTAGCGTTACTAGATTTTACTTATATATTCTAATGTAACGATCTGAAATTACATCTATTTAAATCGGTTGAGTTTTTATTTTTATAGGGCAAAGCAGCTACAGTAAATAATCTAATAACAGTCTACTATCATTATTTTTAATCATTTCACCCAAAGCAAGGCATTAAAGCCACTAAGACCCAACTGAATGAAAAAAATATTAGAGAGAACAAGAAAAAGAATGATGATGAAATTAAGGATTGATATTGCATTTAAATTTTTGAAGATCAAAGTTGGCTGGAAAGCAGCAGGACGTAAGAGAGTTCCGTGAACAAGAAGTGCGTAAGAAGAAACAGTTAGCATAGAACTTACGGTTACATATAGCAATTTCAACTGTAAAATGATGAGACCTAGTTGTAAATCAAATATTCCTCTTAAGTAAAGTCAAAGTACAAAAGAGGACTGCTCATCGAACAATTACCATGAAAATATTTATAGAAAATCAGAGGGAAGATACGTTACTCCGGAGTGAAAGTGAATGAAGGATCGATAACATTGCAGATTCTTCTTTGGATTTCATCAAGAATCTCTAAATACATAACAGGCGCACAAGACAAGGCGTGACTGCAATATTCAAAGCATGGATGAATGGTAGACTTATAACTGTATAAGACAGATTCTGGTGAGAATAACTGTGAACAACTTTCCTAGCAGCAGACCTAGCAATTGATTATATATATATATATATATATATATATATTCATACACGCTTCATTAAACAATATAGACAAGTGTTGTCTATTTATTTTATGTAAATTCTTTTCATAACGTCTGATAAGCTTAATAACATTATCAGACGTTATGAAAAGAATTTACATAAAAACAAACAGACAACACTTGTCAATATATTTATGAATAATGAATGAAAAATGCTGCCTAAATACACATAATATATATATATATATATATATATATATATATATATATATATATATAGTGTAACCGGATATAAGAGAGTTGTCAGGACCGGAGAAGAAGTCTCTTATATCGGGTTTCTCTTATATCCGAGTTTGGTCTATTTTGTTTACATTAACACAGGCTCTAATTTGGGACCAGAGAAAATCTCTCTTATATCGGGTTTCTCTTATATCGGGTTTCTCTTATATCCGGGTTTCTCTTATATCGGGTCTCTTATATCGGGTTACATATATATATATATATATATATATATATATATATATTATTTTTATTTTTATTCTTATTCTTATTATTGATATTATAATTATTATATAAATATTTTATGATAATGAAGATTATCATTATATATCATATATTATATTTATTTATATAACATATACATTTAAAAAAAGTATATACTATTCGCAAATTACACACAAAACAGCGGGATTGCACTCTTTTACCTTTTCCATAACTAGCATAGCAATGCTCAGTTTAAAATATTCAAGGTAAAAGATGCTGTGGAGAGCCATGATGGCCTACGTTCTGAAGTGACATGGACTGAAAGAGACAGATAAAAATACTTAGAAAGAGGGAGAAAGAGACGGAGAGATCCATTTGAAACACGAAAATTTTGAAATATCGTTTGCTGTGTAATCTTTTAAATAAGGTTCAGTGGAAACAAAAGGCTAGAAACATTGTCTCCCAATCGTGTTCGATATTCGTTTTGTGTTGGTGATCTACCGGAACACACAATTCAAAAGAATGGCACAAACCCGACTCAAAGATTAAGGGTTTGTCCCGGGTACGCATCAGAATACCTAAACCTGTTCGAGCGAAACGATTTATCCTAATTCGATAACGCCATTCTGATGTTGGAATAGAACTGAAAAGAATTCCAATTCACTTGATTTGGAATTTGTAGCCTTCAAGAGAAAACAGTGGTAGCAGTATCGTTCAGTGATCTGTTGGCTATTGGAAATCGAACGGTTGTTTATAGATTGTATAATAGTGAACGTATGAGATTGATCGATTTTTTTCTTTTGTTATTAAGCATTTATTTGTAATATGTTTTATTATATTTGATGATATATTTTATTTAATTTAAGGGCTTTTTATGGTGCAGTTTAGTCTTACTTTGATAGAATATAGTTATTATATGTTATGAGATCTTACCCATAATAATAATAATGGACTATTCCATACTTAATAAATACTGCGCCTCAGGAGTAGGCAAAGAGTCGGTAGTTCAAGTCGAGTCAAGAGTCGAGTCAGAGGCAGCCCGAAACAGAGTCGCGTTCAGACAATTACTGCGATACAAGAAAACAAACATTCTTCCAGCATCTCTTGCGATGGCACGCATATAGGCGTTCCATCTGAGATCGGGATGAACTTTAGACCCAGCAGGCGTTCGTGACAAGAAGCCTCTTTGAGGGTATGACCACTTATTGTGATTGGGCTTGCCACATCTATCTATCTATCTATCTATCTATCTATCTATCTATCTATCTATCTATCTATCTATCTGTTATGGGATAATACCCATAATAATAATAATAATAATAATAATAATAATGGACTATTCGAAACTTAATAAATACTGCCTCAGGAGTAGGCAGGAGTCAATAGTTCATGTCGAGTCAAGAGTCGAGTCAGAGGCAGTCCGAAACAGAGTCGCGTTCAGACAATTACTGCAAGACATTGGAATAGTGATACTGGTCGAGACTACATTGTTCTCTCTACTAAATCTGATTGTTCATACTAACACTTCTACTTCTCTGTATATATTCCTGTTTGTAATATATCTGTGTTATTCCGTACCTGTGTTCGAGTTCATCTTTATTGGTTCTACCTTGGACTATCACCGTGGTACAAGGAATCGGACCATAACATTATATAAAGTAGAATAAAAGGGACAATACCGAAAATTAGTAGACATTAAAATATTCTTCTTCTTCTTCTATGGGCCGTGCTCTTTCAGATTGTTGGCGATCATGGCTCTACACAATTTCTTGTCCTTTATAGTTTTTAAAAACATTTGTCTTTTTACCATCTCTTCCAAGCTCTGCTCCGCTATTCATTCGCTCCAACTCGCTAGGTAGGCTTTCCTCTGGTCTTCTTACCTTCAATCTGTCCTGTGAGTATCAAAGTTTTCAAGCTCTCTTGCCTCATTATGTGCTACAGACGTTTCAACTGTCTCTTTCTGATGTTAAGTATCCTTTTTGTTGCTATTACACCAACGTAATGGCCTGTCTATTTGTATATACCATCGACTGATGTTGTCAGTAACAGGTTTGCTAAGTATATTTCTGTTTACGCGAAAATCCGTTTGCAAATCCAAGTATATTTGTTAGTCGACACGAGAGGTGTATTTTGACCGCAAGAATTCATTCAAACATGTTTGATTGAATAATATTGACAATTTCTGTCTATCCAAATTTTTTGTTAATTTTATCAAATTTTCAAATTAGTTGTTTTATATAATCAGTAAATTTAGCAAAGTTTATATTTATTTATATTTTATTATATTTTTGCCCGAGTACATTCAAATGTAGATACATTGATTTTCAAGAAATTTTATTTTTGTATGTTTATGTAACGGTTTTTTGGTTAATTCCGGCATTTCCACATTTGATGGAACCAATTTCACTTAAAAGTGATGTCATTTAAACGGTCAAACTACCATCTATCAAAATCTATCAATCGATTGTATAAAACAACCAATTCGGAAAATTGAAAAAAGTTAATAAAAAATGGATAGACAGAAATTGTCGATATTATTCAACCAAACATGAGTATATATATATATATATATATATATATATATATATATATATATATATATTTTATTTTTATACACGAGGACAATGTTATGAAAATTAATGAAAAGTGGAAAAAAAATTATCGTGTGACGCGTTTAGTCTTTTCGGACTTCATCGAACTGAAGTGTTGTTTACGTTCATGTAACTACACATACGTACAAAAGGAGAAAGGACGCTGAAATTTTAATCTTAATGTAATTTACGTATATATATATATATATACATATATATATATATATATATATATATATATGATGCTAAAAGGGATAACACATTAACGTCTAACATTGATATACACGCATCGAGGCATTGAATGAGATCATGATACTTATGAAGACAGATGAAGATATATCCTGACAAATATGACACCTACAGTGATCATAGGTATCTTACATACAAACCTATGGTTCATAAATCATTAACAAAGAAATATATTCAGAGTATACGCTCGTACTAACATACAAAGCAGGTTGGCATCTTCAGCAACTGAGGCGTGAGCATTTCTACAAAAGTATTCACATATAGACAGGGAATATCTCGCATTAAGAAATACTTGAAAACATCAGACGTTATCATCAAATTCCTTCCTTTTATGAAATGTTTCAAGACTTCATCTGTTCACTCGGGAGAAGGAAAGTCCAAGAAGGTCAGGGAAGTTTAGGTCTGTCTGCAAACGGCAAAGATACCCCTTGTGACATTTTCTAACAGAAGACTGACACTTGAGTGAATACCTTACTTTACCTGGAATTTTCATATCAGCTGCGGATTGAATCATTATGGCGCCATTTAGCGTGTCTCGTTTTTACCACTGCCACAAGATGCTGTTTTTCCCGTCATTAAACAGATGACCTTTTACCACCAAATCTTTTGACTCCTTTGAATATATACGTTGAATGTTAACAATTGTTCGTTCTGTATTTAAGACATGATAATGAATGGCACATACTCAAGGAAAAGTAAATCATGTCTGGCTTAACGCCATAAAAAGTGGCTAACAAACTATTTCTTCATGTCGTAGTAGGTTCTATCCTCACCAGATGATCTTTCTTAGTCAATATTTACTAAATATTTACTAAGCTTAAGACAGTGTCGCGACATGTTTTCCAGTGAAACGTAATCTATTTGACTATAATAATGTAACCCACTTTAGCCATCAAGCAGAGAGCGTTTTAACTCTGCAAGTGTTTGTACGCATGCGTTTTGATTTGAGGATGTTTACATCGATGATAAAATATTACATCTTGAAAGATTGGTTTGTCTTAGTAATAAAATATTGGGATAAAGTTCAGACTGAGTTCACGAAGAAGTAAGTCTAAGTTAAATGAAGTTATTCCCTAAGCATATTTGATTTTTACAGGTTTTAACGACCAAAATGTTCGTAAGATAAACAGATAGATTCTATGCAACCTAATGATGAAAGATTAATTTTAAGCAACAATTTTTCAACACAAGCTCCTTGCTTGTATATGTCGTTAAAACCGTGGTGAATATTAGGAAATTATCTTATAAAATTTAAGCCAATAATTACGTTTCAGACTGAGGATGTACCGGGGCAGCCTCGTATATATATATATATATATATATATATATATATATATATATATATGGCAGTTTTCAAGCCGTGCCTGATGATTGCCTCGTGCATGGGGTAACTCCGAGTTGTATTAAACGTTGAAGAACAAAATGTTTATTTGTTATGAGTATAAATTTTATCTCATATCTTATACACTGAGGACCGTTTTTTAACGATCAGCATTCGCTGTGCCTTTCTCTCTCTCTCTCTCTCTCTATATATATATATATATATCAGGTGTGTGTGTGTGGATGTGTGTGTGTGAGTGTGTGTGTGTGTGTGAGTGTGTGTGTGTGTGTGAGAGAGAGAGACAGAGACAGAGACAGAGAGAGATAGAGGCTGACAGGCAGCTACCCAGATATGATTAAAAATAAACAAGTGAAAACCATTATAAATTTAATATCTTTCGCTATTCATTTAGCCCAGAATTTTGATAATGCTAAAATATGTATTTTCGAATTTAATTTCTGAATTTCAATTCAATATGCACACACACGCGAACAAATAAAAACACATACATATACATATATATATATATATATATATATATATATATATATATATATATATATATATATATATATATTAATTGAAAATCAGAAATTGAATCTGATATATATATATATATATATATATATATATATATATATCATATCACGAATTTTGTCATAATAACCTGCGTTGGCACAATATTAACCAAAGGATGTAATAATGTAAAATTTCTATGCTACACTTATAATAAATGAATATACTTATGATAAATATATAATTAATTAAAACTAGTAGAATCTTTGAAAATGTCACTATTTTCATGTTTGGATTTTCTGATGAATCATCATTTTTATAATAAGCTTCTTGTGAATACCACAGCTATATTATAGTGTAGAAATTACTATGAAAATATAGGTGGAAATAGCCCCATTGTATCGTTAAACATTTGAAGTTATCAACTTTAACAGAATACTGCAATAAGAATCATAATTGCGAATGCAGTTAATCAAACTAGTTAATCAAGCAAGAGAATACAAATGAAAAATTCAAATTGACATGGGTTACTATTTCACCGAAGCAGGCGATAAACGCATGAAAGTGATATCGTCTTCACTTTTTTCTTTCTTTCTTATTATGTATACTTTCTATTTTCATTAAAACCAAAAATCCTTTCTGATATAACTCTTCTTCAGTCTTTACTCGGTGTCAAAACGGAATGGCCCAGTCATAACACAGTGGTCCATTGTTCATCTGAATTAATGACAGGGTTTAGCAAATGCGCTAACACATTATCTACCAACTAAAGTAAAGACAAGCAGAATTATAATTTATATAATATACTACGATTGGAACTGTTTTAAGATTTCTTCCAGGGTAAAATAGCACGGTCGGCATTATTTTATTAGTGGTGGACATGTTAAGTGAAATACTTAAAACATACCGTCTTGTTTGCTTCCAAAGAAGCTAAAACAACACAGAGAGCCCAATAACATAGATTAACTTTTCTCCAAAATAATATACTCCTTGTTGTTTCCGTTGACTATATTTGAGGTTCTCCTCCTTTTTTTAATTGATGTACAGTCGCCATTACTGTAACATATTCCCACCACCTACCTGTGCTGATATCGTTTAGATTCCATAAGCGTTCAGCAAACGATAACGGATGACGGTGAGTGCAAATCCTTCTTATAGAGGAAGTTAATAAATAATTTCTCTCTGTACGTTTTATTTTGAAATCAGACACCATTTTTTCAAATTACTGTTTGTAACAAGGCAAACTGAATTCTGCATTATTGGTGGGACTGTTGAAAATCAACTTCCAGACATCTGTATCTGATGATATGTGATCACGATAATAAAATAGGAGACACCACTTTCGCAGTAACATACGAAAATATTCATTCCAATGTAAATATATTGTAGGGATGCAAAAAGTCAGTTATCTCCCTTTGGTAGAGTGTCGAACGCTAGTTGCGATGTAGGCCGGAATGAAGGCGGAAGTCACGATTCTTCAGCTGTAGGACACTCAGAGAAATCCTAGTCTCACCAAAAATATAAAGAACATCTACGACATATCATTTTTCCTGCTAATATCTATCTATCTATCTATCTATCTATCTATCTATCTATCTATCTATCTATCTATCTATCAGTCGACAGAAAGACAAAGAGATAGACAGATATAAATAGAATGCGATAGATAGATAGATAGATAGATAGATAGATATGAATAGACTGAGATTAGCGATAAAAAGGTATAAAAAGTTTCTTTGAGAACAATGTATGTTTGTCATACCTTTCTTTCAGCTATTCTGTTCCGTTCGTGTATTAGGGTGATTCTATATCACAGATATAATAATAATGGATATGGAAATATTCTTTTCTGGAATAGCACCCCCATTAACATTATAACTCCTACGAGCTAGGTTTCAAAGTAATTTTCACAAGACGATGATAAGATGAAATGCTTAGTGGCAAGACAATCTCACTCCAGGCCAAGCATATTTATTTTTCAGCATTTAAATGCGCTTGATTATTCGATATGGAGAAAAAGGACCTGCATTTGCCCTTTTTTTCTTGTAAATCCACTTTGCATTTTAGATTGAACCACGGATAATGCGGCCAACAGCTCTGTCCTTTATCTTTGAGCAAAGTCCACAAGTGGTGGAAAGCAGAAATCGATGGAGAGCGTACATTATTTGCACATGAAGGGAAAAGTATTTCCGTGGAAAGTTCCGGTAGATTAACTTAACGAAGTAATTCGTTCTGAAGACTCACGGACAACCAGTTTCAAATAAGCAATAATAGTGTTATCTCTGTCTTGTACGTAAACAACTGTTCCTATTCAAGCTGTTACTAGAGTTTAATATGGATAAACACTGGTCCTATCCTTGACTAGTCTATTCAAGGTATTCTACGCCTACAGATAAGGTACGAATGCGCTTGCCTATATAACGAGAGTTATTGTCAATTATATGCAGTTTTGTAACTCTGGCGACATTAGGAGAGAAAAAATAGGAGAATTTCATTAGGAACCATTTTTAAAAACTGCGCAAAAGTAACATTCGTTTTCCTTGTGAAAGAATATGAAATAATAAAGTTATAAATGGATTTTGTGAAATGAAATTGCGATGTGTTTACGACGAAAAAAATTATGTTTTTCCTTCTTCCTTTTGTGATGGTTAAAATAGAGGAGAGTGCAAAACAATGGAGAAGTAAATGACGGATTGGAGTGAGGAAGAATTTGTAAAACAAAATGAAATGTGTGGAGAAAAGCAAGGGTTTCATTAGTGCTTTAAAGGAATGGAAGAGGGCATTTGAAGTTGGACGAAAAACAAGATGGAGTGGAGAAGGCGGTGTGTAGTCATACGCATGATTTAACGAAGTTTATTTTCAGAAATAAGCGGGAAATAATAAAAAGGATGTTCACATGAACGTCCGAAAAGATAAAAGAAAGAGTAGTAAAGATAGCAACCAAAAGAAAAAAAGTAAAGACATATATATATAAATATATATATATATATATATATATATATATATATATATATATATATATATGTGTGTGTGTGTGTGTGTGCATTATCCCAACTGCCTAAAAATATGATATCTACATTAAAAAGGCAATGTATGACAGATAATACGGGTGACCATACATTCCGATAACGATGTTAAATTTTATTTTGGTTCCACTGAAAATACTTCGTCATTTCGTTTTTACCACCATCGAATGACCTTAGGCAATATAAAATACAAAAACTTCATTGCTATTTCCAAATATTTCTGCAATTAAAGAATGATGGCTTCTTAACATCACTCAAGTGGGATATTATAACAAGAGCCAAAACTTATAACAGGAAAGGAACTAAATTTAACTTACGTATTGTTGAAAAACTGTCTATATTAAAAAAAAACTTAAATAACACGAGGTTATTAAACAAGAAAAATGAATTGATAGCTATATGTAGGCATGAAAATAAATATCTGCTTAAATACGTTAATCCAGATTAATTATGGTTTTATTTTAGGTATATTACTGGTTTGTTTTTGTTTATATTTATATATATATATATATATATATATATATATATATACAAAGGTACAAGTAATCACTCTTTGAAAATAAAAAATTAATATTAATTACTCTAAAATGGGTTTAATTTTTTCTTATACATACACACACACACACACACACACACACACATATATATATATATATATCAAAAACCCGTTTATTTTAAATGCCAAATATAATTTTAAAAATCAAAATACTGTAATCCCAGTATAATATCTATCTAGGTCACCATTACGATAATCAGATATATATATATATATATATATATATATATATATATATATATATATATATATATATATATATATATATATATTAGGTAATGGCAGGTCTATAATCTGCACCTTAAGATTTCGTTATGCTTGCAACCCCGACTCTTACAATATATATATATATATATATATATATATATATATATATATATATATATATATATATAGTAAAAATATAACCTAAAGCTTAAAATAAGATAAAATGGTAAAATATAAACGCCGTTAAATGTTAAACTCGACAGAGCTTAAATAATATATTATTAATACAATAATATAAAAATTCGCTATTTCATTCAAGAACACACACACACTGACACACACGCACACACACACATATGTACATCAAGAATTTAGTATATATATATATGAAAAGAATGCAATAGATAACATTTCCGCATATCTCTTCCACAACTAACAATCCAACTACCTGATGCCAAAAGACAGTATATCTATCTATCTATCTATCTATCTATCTATCTATCTATCTATCTATCTATCCACACAGTCTGCCCTGACGATCCGCGTAGGTGAAACCTAGGTAAGTTTGTCTGGCACTTTGCTTAGTTATTTTTACTTTACTCGTGTCGGAGGTTTTTTCTTTGAACTCTGAACTTAGATTTTAGACGATTATTTTCGCCGGAAGTATATGTTCTTAGTTCTTTTTTTTTTTAGCCATTTTTTCCCTTGGGTATTGGTTTGTTCATTTACAAGTTAAAAAGCGAGACGAGAATAGCTGCTATATTTATAAGATTATTAGTGTTATATATATATATATATATATATATATATATATATATATATATATATATATATTAAATTCCCAGATCAATTCTGTGAACAAGACAGATTGGTATAAAATGACAATTGTAAAAAAACAAAAAACACGTCGAAACGCGTCGGCAAATCTAAGATTTTTTTCCAATTGTCATGTTATACCATATATATATATATATATATATATATATATATATATATATATATATATTAAAGAAAACGAATACAATATTCACGTGACAGTATTCACGTGTATACTTTAAAGATTTTATTTTATTAAAGACAATATATTAAGAGAAATAAACACACACGCACACAGAGTGAAAGTAAGAGAGGGAAGGAGAGAGAACGATGAAAAACGAAAGAAGGAATAAAAGTGCCAGTGTACAAATCGTACACAAAATAACAAAAATAAAAATGAGGGGCTAATGTCAGAGCATTGTCAGAAAAATCAAAAATGGCACTTAAAATTGAGGAGTTATTGGGAAAGATTGGCAGAAACAGAGTGGCAGAAAGAGAAAGGAAAAGAAGGAAGAGGAATGAAGAAAATATATAGAGAGGCCGAACAGTATGAGAAAGTGGGTAAAGAGGAGAACAAGAAGAAGGAAAAGAGAGAGAGGGAGAGAAAGAGAGAAGAGAGTGAGAGAAAGAGAGAAGAGAGTGAGAGAAAGAGAGAAGAGAGTGAGAGGAGAGTGAAAGAGAGAGAGGGAGCAAGTAATGCAACAAGGGAGGCTCTGGAAACGGAAAGAATAGCAAGAATGAGGTAGATAGAAGAAAGAAGAGCGTGAGTAGGCTCGGGGGTAGATTGTTATATAAAATATAAAGTTGAGTCATAAAAGGGAGAATGTGAAAGAAACTAGTAAAAAGAAAGATGGAAGAAAGAAAAGAGGTAGGAAGTAATGGCGGAGGTAGGTAGATGAAAAAAAAAGAACTGAAAAGTAAAAAGAGTCGGAGAAAGACAAAGAAAATGAAAGGGAAGATTAATGAAAGGGTGGACAATGACTATAAAGGAAAGAGATGGTGTAGAAGAAAAGAGGGAGAAAGAAGAGAAGCAGAAAAGCTAAGATAAGCGATAATGAAGCAAAAAAAAAAAAAATTGATGATTCTAATGAGGTTTTCTGTGAAAATGTAAAGTGTTTGCTTTTGAGAAATAGCGACAGAATACATTGGTAGAAACTGTTTTTTTCCCCGGAAATTCTTCTCAAACACATAAAAGGTAAATAAATATAAAAGCCAAAGAAACATAAGAACACATAGTGAAATAGATACAATTATGCAAAAGATAAAATTATTAAATAAAAATGACTATCGCCATTTTGGAATATTTCTTAGGCTTTTTTTTTATGATATTCATTGTAAATTCAAAATATTAAAAAATAGTTTTAAAGAAAATAACTAAGAAATAAAAATGGTTAATTTCAAGGGAAAGGCTAAGGGTTATTGGTAATTAAAATATAACTAAAATACAAAATTTTATTCGCTATTCAACCCTCGCATTCCAGCTTTCATAGACTTCAAAATCGCTTACACGGTCTTGCGAGGGAAGCATTACTCTCCAATCTGCAATCTATCTTTCACAAACGCAACATCGGAAGCCTATCCATACACTATTGCTGTTTCCATTTCAGATGAGCTCCATTCTTTAGCTTCATCCGTTCAGATCTATGCTATCTGGGATGGTTCGAACGTGCATCTTCCTTTAAAGAGGGAACCATCGTCTAAAGTGGCGTGTTCTATACAGCTTGGCTATAAAGAACATTGCAATGCATCAAGGTTCAATTACCCTTTGAATGAATGCACATCTTCTCGAGAGAGCACATATAATTTATTGTCTCTCGATCACACAGGCGGGTAGACGTTATATAATGTATAAAGAAAAAAAATGTGTTTATTCAAATATGGGTATCTACTAAAATAACATTTAGAATAGTAAGTAGTAATGTCTTATATAGGATTAAGACCCGACAAATACTTCTGAAGGGCGAGTGAACGGAGTGATTGCTGGAGTGTCTGTCAACGAAAGTCAGGAGTAACACCGATCAGCTAAGTGACAGATTTTCTATTTGTATTAATTCTTCACACACACACACACACACACACACACACACACACACACACACACACACACATATATATATATATATATATATATAAGATATATATATATATATATAAGATATATATAGATTGTTAATATTAGTGGTAAATATACACATACATATGCAATCATACATCTAAAATATATAAATACATATACATACACACATATACATACATATATATTTGTATAAAAATAAATCCAAGAGGATAGAATCCAGGTAGAACTCAATGTCCGGAACAGAGTAAGGATATAATTAAAAAGCTTAAACACTAATATTCCACTATATATATATATATATATATATATATATATATATATATATATATATATATATATATATATATATATATATATATATATATAGAGAGAGAGAGAGAGAGAAGATAGATTGAATGAGAGAGTGAGAGAAAGATGTCGGGAAGAAGGAAATTGATAGTAGAAAAGAGTAATTAAGTTTTAAAGAAAATCATCTTTATGCACCGCAACGGATGATGAGGCTACTGTATTTAACATTTTTAATTAATAAAATGTGCTTAAGTCTTTTTTTAGATTGAGAAATAGGATGCACAGGTCCAGAACCATTCTCTTCAGTTCCACTTGAAAATCAATTGGCAAGTTTTTGAATAGCAATGACTCAATACAAAAATAACCTACACTCGCTTCATGGCAAAAGTTTTATTTCAAAGTTTTCCTTTTTCTAAACACATTGCACTGCTATTTAAACCAACACTGTAACGGTGAAAGTAATTGCTTGATGCCTTTCCCAAGGCTACTAGTGCGAAAATGAACGTAACAGATTCGGAGTGAATTTGAACCTAGTTTGCCGATTCCGATTTCAGCATGAATAACCGTTATGTTCCTCGAACAAGAAAAAGATTGGAAAGAAATGAAATATCGAAATCGCAGAGAGAAAAAGTTTTCTTTGTTACTTTCACGGCATAGTTAGCTTAGGATTAAATTAAAATTTTAGCGTCTACAGAGAGGAATAAAACGCAGTCGATGAATAATTATTCCAGTGTTGAAATCACTGCACAACAGCCAGATGCCAACAAAATGAACGAGTTAATAAAAGAAAGAAAAAGAAAAAAGACCTGCATTCGAAAAATTTA
>CAHIKZ030002777.1:5810000-5812500 GCA_903632075.3 Acanthosepion pharaonis
GTTTTTCTTAAAGAAATATCATGTTGGAAATGGATACTTTTAACTTTGTTATTTGTTAATCTTTCCCTGGCTTTAATAATAAACTTGATGAAAATGATCAGCATACACATAGGTCCGTGTTTATGTCTTCTATGAAAACTAATTTATAATCTGCCAAGGGACAGCGAACATTACACATTAACACTGAAAAGATTCTTTAATAAAGAAAAAAGTAAAGCTTTATGGGTTTAGGTCCTTCTTTCCAAATGAAGCAGAGATGCATTTCCGTAGAACTACTCACCTCGTAAGAAAAAAAAATCTATTTGTCTATAGAATCATCTGATTGCATGTAGATATAGATGAAAGGTATTTCCAAACATATGCTAGAGTCCAAAGATAAATGAAATGTTAGTAAATTGACAGTGAGTAACAAATATATATATATATATATATATATATATATATATATATGTATATATATATATTTGTAGATGCTTGAATTTATGAGTTCAAACTGAATAAAAATATTCGTTAATTCTATATATATATATTTATATATATATATAAGTTAAGCTGCTGAAAAGTTCCGGACACAACCCAATTTCCGAAGTCACTATTTCAGTGGCAGAATAATCATTATGGAAAATGGGTAGGTCCTAGCCTTTTTCCACTTAGTTAAATCTATCTATCTATCTATCTATCTATCTGTCTATCTATCTTGTTATACTTTTAAAATTATTTCATACATACATGCATAATATTTCTCTCTCACTCCTCCTCCTCCCTCCCTCTCTCTACATACATACATACATACATATATATATATGTGTGTGTGTGTTTGTGTGTGTGTTTGTGTGTGTGTACGCGCGTGTGTCCGTCTGTGTGTGTCTGAGCGCGCAAGCGATTGTGTGTACATTATGTGTGGGTAGAATTCCGGCGCTCATTTTGACAACTACTTTACAAAACCAATTTTCCTTTGTACATATTTGCATATACCAAATATATGTTATTACTTTCTGTATATGTCGTCTGTCTGTCTGAACATCTCAACTTTATATATATATATATATATATATATATATATATATATATATATATATGTGTGTGTGTGTGTGTGTGTATGGATGAATGGATGCGAAAACTAAAAAAAGCATAGCATAAATGTAAGTATAGGCGAAGAATGAGTTAGGGACAGTTCTTACTGTTCGAAAAATGTTCGCTGCAACAAAGCGTACTCATTGAACAATACATGAATAGAGCAATATAACATTATTAATAAAAATATAAGATAGTGTCTTATTCACTACAAGGATTTCGACTAAAATCGGCTTATCAGATTGTACCGAAGAGCGCACACACACACACACACACACACACACATATATATATATATATATATATATATATATATATATATATATATATATATATACACTACAGTTCAAAAGTTGGAGACTACCCATGGTAGTTTTTTTTTTCTTTTTTTAAATTAGCCCAAATAATTGCTGGTTTAGATTTTGGATAAGTGAAAATTATTCAAATTATAGTTAAAAAAAAAAAAAGCTTAGAAATGATCTTTTATTTCAGATTTTAAAATGAGAAAAAAAATTATTGCTCTTGTCAAAATATCCCCCTTTAGCCTAGCTTACTTCAACACAAGTTTTGGCAAAAGTTTCTCAAAGTATGATTCCATTTTTTATTCAATAACTGATAGCTCTTTTTCATATTTTGGATAAAAATGTTTAACTTTTCCGTCATGTTCAGCTTCTGCTAATTATGAGGTTGGGATCAAGTAACTGAACAGTATTAACGGCTTAGTGGTAGAATCCCTGACTGACGCCAATTCAGTCGGGTTTCCATCTTAGCTAGAAGCAACCGGACGATGAGCTGGGATGCAGCGAATTAGTCTTTCTGCGGATGACTATATATATATATATATATATATATACGCATTTTCATATATAAGTGTAATGCTACGCTCAAGACCATTACATATTCAGTCACCAATTTTTTTTTATACCTGCTACACGTCCATTATAACACGCACACGCTAACAAACAAAAACCCAGAGATACAGACGCAAACACACAGAGACATGCACACACCTGATGTCATAGTTTTGCGAACGAAGATTTAGGGGATTTTTTTCTATCTGCTGCAGGTTCTCAGTTAGTTTGTGAGGCCAACGAAGCAAAGGCAGGTTTGTCAGTAACAAATGCAGGACAAGGTCTCCTGATATAAGGAGCTACCTTTTATTATTCTCACTTTTCCTGAGCGTTAGCTTTGCAAGGGAGGTTGCATAAAAAATACATCGTTCCTTTTTTTTTGCTCTATTGAATTCCTTTGTTTTCCATTGAGAATAAGAGACATTTTCAGGGAATTCTTAGATTTTAGTGGGAGAACCGAAGAGTTAGTGACATATTTGCATTTTCTATATTTTTAGCGGCATATCAACTGAAATGTTTTAATGTCAAAATCAAAAAATAGTTTGTATGTAGTTTTTTTTTCTTGAGATAATAAA
>CAHIKZ030002777.1:5817500-5970000 GCA_903632075.3 Acanthosepion pharaonis
CCTACCAACATAACAAATGTAGTCCGATGACGTCCTGCAAGTAAATTTTTCCACCGTTTTATGCATTTTTATTTAAGTATATACTAATTATAGAGCTAATTGTGAGTTCATTTCTAACTGTTACTATAGCTTCGATTTCCAATCTAGGTAAAAGGTAGTATTTTGAATGTTGGTTTTAAAGAGAGGCATACTGTCTTCCATATGAAAAAAAAATAAGGTTTTCTTATTTTTTGAATTGCTGCTTTCTCAAAAATTAAGTTAAATGAAGATAATATTAAAAAGGATAAGATCCAATATAACTGATTAAAAGTAAAAAACAAAACAAAAAACAAAACAAAAAAAATGACATTGGCAGCTAAGCATGAAAAGCGCACCGCTTTATATGAAAAATTAAGCACTAATTAGTAATCACGCTATAAACATGCAAAAGAAAACAAAAATGTTTATTGTAAGAACTTTGGTTTAAACGTTGTCTTAATCTATTAAATGGTATTCAAAATTTAAATTAGGTCCTATTTTATATGCGTGTATTATTTGTAAAAGAACCCTAAACAAACATTGAAAGTTTACGATATATTCACTGCTGAAATATAATGATATCATGTGAACACTCCAACAATAGTGCCACACTTGACATTCACCTCATGAGAACGAGGCCTAGATAAACTGTTTTTATCATTTTAATATTTAAATTCCGTTCCGAGTTGAGTAATTGTCTTTTATTATTTCGAACAATTATTCTCATCTTGGTTGATATAGATGTTATGTACATAGCATTTCGACCAAGTAGTTTCTGAATATCACCTAGTTTCCATTAATTGGTTGATATGGAAATCTTGAGGGTAATTGATCGAAAGGTGTCTATAATAACATCAATATCAGCCAAGGCGAGAAAAAAAGGTTCAAAATAATACAAGAATATTACTGCTTTAGTACCATAATATAGTAATATAGTAAAAATATCAATCTCTTTATTTTGTAAATATAAATTCATGTAAGTGATAGGAAACTCTCTTGTTATTTAATACAATCCAAAGCAAAGCAGACGTCAAAATAGACATATTTTAAAGAGCCAGACTGCAAAGACTGGGATCAATGAAACGAATATGTATAAAATAAAGCCATTTCCATTTGGTAATGTCTTTTGAAATATTAAAACAGTTGTACAATTTTCTCGGTTTAGGGGGACTACGAAAATAGTTGACAAATTACCCACCAAAATTATTTTTGCAGGTGTGTTACTAGTTTACTACGATTTTATTGCAAATATAATCTGGTCACAAGAAAAATAATGTAGGGGGCCCTTCACTTTTGATTCCCTAATAATCTGAATCCACCTTAAAGACAACTGTCTTAACTTGTAAAGATATTGAAGATGATCGATATGTAGCTAGTTAAAAATTAGAATAATCAACATTAATTTACTCTCGCATAGTTTTTAGGCTACACTTATAAATCTCTATTTATGTGTTAGGAAAACTGCAATAATGCACTGCAGTAAATAAAGTAGGGAACAGTGTATTCTCTTACAAATGGTGGATACGGTATCAGTGTATATAAAAGTCTATATACGTAACTAGAAAATAAATTATAAAATATTTTTTGCCTTGCAGATTTTGCAAGTATATTATTAATATTTAATGAAGAAAACTTGTTGACATTTATTTCTAAAACTCCTTATGTTTGTTCTTTTCTGGTTTCGTGTAAGAAAAAATTGAGAGGATTTGAAATTCAGTTCTTTATTAAATTCCTTCGTAATGTTTCTCCATTATACTTTATTTTGAAATAAATTGAAATTGTTTTCTATGATGTGAAAATCAGATTAATATAAAATTCATTTCGAGCTTGAGTTCTTGATTCTATCTGTCGAATCTAAACTAATATAAGTTAAACCCCACTAAAAAGAAAAAATAAATTTAATCGTATCTTCTTGGTGTCAGTTTAAACTGAGACTTGCTTTTTTTTTCACAAAGTTCTTATTCTTCTGTGTCTCTTCAGGACTTAGGCAATCATAGCTCTCCGCAATTTCCTGTCTTTTGTTGCTTTTAATAAATTGTGTCTTTTTGTTATCGCATCGGAACCTTGTTCTACCATCAATTTACACAAGCTCGCTAGGTAGGTTATTAATATTTTTCTACTTGACATAAAGTGCTGAACCTTTTTTCATTTGCTATTATCCTCCATAATTACTACATATAACGGTAATAATTGAACATAAATATATTTAACACAAATCCTCATTATTTTTCCATATATTGCCACCATTTTGCATGGCTTTCCATAATTTTCTCTCCTTTCTAGCTCTCAATAAATTTAGTCGTTTTGTTATCTCTCCTAAACACTGTTCTACCATCCATTTACTCAATCTTGCTAGGTTGGTTATGCGTTGTTTTACTCGGTTTCTTTTGCCTTCAATCTATCCTGTGAGTATCAAATTTTCCAAGCCCTCTTTCCTCATTATGCGCACTAGAAATTTCATTTGTCTCTTTCTGGTTCAATGTATGCGTCCTAATTTTTCCATTTTCTTTAAAAATTAGTCGTTGTTAACGGTATTCTCATCTTCCTTCTGTAAAATCACATTTTTTTTTTCATCTTTGAGGAAATTTTCCAGAAATCACAGCCATGTCAGAGAACAGTTCGTCTTTTCATTTCATATAGAAACTATATGGAAGATTGTGCCAGTTTAAAATGACGCCAGAAGGATATGGCTGTTTGATATCACCTGTGAAAATCTCATAACACTAAATGCTATATATCTACCATCATTTTTGACAACATTGGTATTAATATGTTTCTACTGGACATAAAGTGCTGGACCTATTTCATTTGGTATTATACAATAAACTGATCCCCGTAATTAATGCATATAACAATAGTAATTAGAAATAAAATATATTTAACCAAAATCTTCATTATTTATTTATATATATATTGTCACCACTTTGCATAAAGTTTGTATTTTTCGCAACTTCATAAAAATTATAGTTTAAAATTATAGTTTAGATATATAGAAAAAGAAAATTGTAGTTTGAACTGTTGACAGGTGCATATGAGCGAAACTTACTAAACTTAGCTTACTTGATTAATAAAGAAAGTGTTATAAATGATTAAAAATATTCTAATATGACAATGTTTTAAATAAAGATATCGACCATACATTAGAACTGACATTTATAATCGTGAGCTTTACCTGGATTTGAAAACTGTCAAGTCCTGTGGTGAAAACGTAATTATATTTGTTGTAAAACAATTTGTGCTTGATATTTGCAAGAACACATATTTATTACGAATTATGATATCCCCAATTTTCTTCCTACTTTTCTCCAATTACGTTTGAAATTAGATAATTGAGGAATAAAGATATATTGCAATTATAAGTCTGTAATCTCCATTAGAATAATGATAATGTTAATAGATTCTTAAGGTAGCCTTTGTAATACAGAAACAAATCAATGCAACAAATCGAAGCAAAACTGATTTGTTTTTATTTCATATGAAAGTATGTATTTCATATATTCTCTTGTTTGGTACAGCAGTTGTATAAATTTGTCAGAACCTTGGTGAGTAGACAGATAAAGGAAATAAAAACAAATCAGTTTTGCTTCTGAAACTCGCTACTCATCTCATTTTCTTTACCTGAAACTCATCTACTCATCTCATTTTCTTTACCTGAAACTCGCTACTCATCTCATTTTCTTTACCTGAAACTCATCTACTCATCTCATTTTCTTTACCTGAAACTCGCTACTCATCTCATTTTCTTTACCTGAAACTCATCTACTCATCTCATTTTCTTTACCTGAAACTCATCTACTCATCATTTTCTTTACCTGAAACTCGCTACTCATCTCATTTTCTTTACCTGAAACTCATCTACTCATCTCATTTTCTTTACCTGAAACTCGCTACTCATCCCATTTTCTTTACCTGAAACTCATCTACTCATCTCATTTTCTTTACCTGAAACTCGCTACTCATCTCATTTTCTTTACCTGAAACTCATCTACTCATCTCATTTTCTTTACCTGAAACTCATCTACTCATCTCATTTTCTTTACCTGAAACTGTCTACTCATCTCATTTTCTTTACCTGAAACTCGCTACTCATCTCATTTTCTTTACCTGAAACTCATCTACTCATCTCATTTTCTTTACCTGAAACAGTCTACTCATCTCAGTTCTGAACAATTTATTCTACTTCTATACCAAAGAAGAGAATATATGTAATTCATACTTTCCTAGGAATGCCAGAGGAATTGTTTCCCAACAAACACACAGCATATAATTGCAAAAATGGGCACTTCGACTGTGTGCAATGATTATCAAGCTTGTATCGCAAGATCAATTACGGCTGACTCGTGAGTTGGATCGTCACTGGATGTATCGTTCGGCATTGTGCCACATTTGACATACGCATAGCAAAGCATTTTGGGCATTTTGGTGCACCATAATTTCGACATTGTGCCACGAATATATATATATATATATATATATATATATATATATGTTTGAATCTCACATCAATCCAACCAAATATGTTAGCTCTATCTCTGATATTGAGCGCTTTTTAATAAGTACCGCATATAATATATAAATATATATATATATATATATATATATATATATATATATATATATATATATATATATATATATATATATATATATATATGTTTATATTTATATACAAACACTTTTCACACACACACACACACACACACACACACAAAAACACACACATACACACACACACACACACACACACACATATATATATATATATATATATATATATATATATATATATATATATATATATATTATAAGGCACGTGCTACCAAAATGAAAAAGCTATGACATAAAACTAAAATAAATCCCGCCATTAATAAAATAAAATAAATTTAACTCTGAAAAAACAATTGTATGAAAATAGAAGCAGTATGTCTTGGAAAAATAGAGAAAATTATAGAAAACAATTGAATGAAAAATAAAGAGAAACGATACTGAATTATTATAAGCGATTATGTGAAAAAATAAGGATAGGAGAATTATATGTAGAAAAACAAAAATAGGAAAAAAGGGAATGCATGACTGCAGAAGTGATACAAAACACAATTGATAGAAAAAAGAGAAATAGGAAGTTTGAATTATTGTCTATAACTGACATCAATATGACATTAGTAGAAAAGAAAGAAAGAAAATTGACAGGTTAAAGACGAAAACGAGTGAAAGAAAATGAAAGAGAAAAATACCAAATTAAAAGAAACGTTTGTCTGAAAAACAAAAAAAGGAAAGGAAAGAAAGCAGAAGACACTGTAGAAATATTAGAAATTTTCGTTAAAATAGAAAAAAATGAAGGAAGAGGTTGAAAAATATAAACGAACGAAATGGCGACAATAAAAAAAATAAAAATAAAAGAAGAATTTAAAATGTTAATTTAGTTTTCCTTCGTTTATTTTTCATTTTTAGGAGACGACGCAACTTATCTTAAAATCTAAATAAGTCGTTAAAATTCATTAATTCTCCCCACCTGAATTCATGCACTTGAAGTTCACGTGCTCTTAGTTGAACTCTACACCTTTAACGCCTCTGCCTAAACCCGAAATTTTATTTACTAATTTTTGTCTGATTTAATTTCTGAATTATTTTTTAAAATTTTATTTAATATTTTATTGATATATATTTTTTTCAATAAGTGTAGATAATTTTACCTATGGCCCTGTTTCAATTCCTTTCACGTCTTTTGAACAGGAATATTTCCCTTGTTTCCTGTTTATGATTGAGTTTCTGGTTCCTTCTCTTAAATTCTTTTCATTTTCTTTCCCTGTTTATAGCCCATTGCGTTTTAATGGCACTATCGCCTTGTTAGAATTAAACTGATTAAAAAATAAAAAAAATAAGAAGACATATACCAGAGAAAAGCATTATTAAAAAAAAGACAAGTAAAATAGGAAAGAAGAAAAGATGAAATTTTGAAACACGTAGAATGAATATATTCACATAGCGATGATAAAAGAGGAAATATTAAGAAAAGATGTTACAGAATACTCGAGATAAATACCTTTTTTACTGCTCCCAAATACAATCATATAAGCGACCAATAGTTTAGCAATATTCACTCGGAGACTAGATTTGGTGATAACCTTCAGTGCTCTTCTGGCTGATAAATTCAATGCAATCATCATTTTCTTTGATTGCTGTTAATAATACACCCATTCATGCTAAGAGACATAGGCGCATTTCATATATCGTTAATAGTTCTAAAAAGCCAGTTTTCACGTACATAAAAGATATAATTGCCGCTATGTTTGCAATGTCTAACACTGTTTTGTTACGCGCCTGCACAAGGAATGCGTTTATGAATAAAATCATGGAAAGCTCTCATTGTAGTTCTATAAAACCACTACTGCATTTAGTGATTACTTAGTCATTCCTTTCGACATCACAAGAGAAGCCTAAAGATATAGCAAATAGCTCAACCAGTTTACGACACTCTTCCCGAATACCCGTTCTACGGAGAGAGCAAAATAAGTCATAAGAGAAGATCTCTTATATTTATAAAATTTCTGTATGATCGACATTTTCGCCAAGACATCTATTTTCTAAAGTTCCTTTTGTCGTTATGCTAAGTCAGATTGGATTTTCTAATCTCTCCATAGCAACATCGAGCTGACGATTTGAATAATGTTTTTATGCATGCGTTGATGTTGTTATTATTATTTACAATAATAATAATAATAATAATAATAATAATAATAATAATAACAACAGACTTACAGATTTTTCCCTTGCACAAATATTTCGGTACTGTTCCAAGAAAATCAAACTAAATTTGATAATTCCGCATATTTCTTTTATTTTCAATAATGAGATATCAAACGACAACAATACTTACTACGAACGCTGCATGAAATAAAATCTTTTTTAGACATCAAATTATAGAATTCTATTTAATGTGTATTTAATGTACTAAATTATTTACCATATATCTACTTCTAAAAACGGCTTGATTTCACTATTTTGACATTTTGTTGAAATGTAAACACCCTGATATTGTTCTGTTAACTGACTGTACTTATATCTGAAACTTTACTGACAGAAAAAATGTTTTATATATGTCAACCATGAAATTTTGAATTAAAAATAAAAAAAATCGCAGAGCGTATGTTTATTAACACATGCTTTAAGTTTTTTGTTGTAAGAGTAATTTGATAGTAATACACATAAAATGCTGTTCGGTAACTTCATTACATTCTAACAGTAAAATGGAAAACACACACACACACACACATATATATATATATATATATATATATATATATATATATATAGTTATTTATTTATATATATATTATATATATATATATATATATATATATATATATATATATATATATGAATACATTGTCTAAAGTGTGGTACCTTTAGTGGTAAGTGTGTTCAATGTAAAAGGCAGACATTGACTTTGTAGACACAGGAATCAATACTGCATGGCGGATGGCGGTTTAACGCTTCAAACAAACTTCAATGGTCTCACGATCATGTAAGGTATGAAACTGACAGCTATATATATATATATATATATATATATATATATATATATATATATATATATATATTGACTGACTGCATTGATTTGTCTGTTGTAAGCTTTTGTCTTTTGCTTCGGGCAAATCAAATGCGCCTGGCGAAGTTACAACCAAAAGAAAACTTTTGGAAAAAAAAAAAAACTTCTTTCAAACAAATAGAATAAAACACTCAAAAGCTTTTTGCTAAATATGATCCCGACATAAAATTTACGCTGAAAAGGCACAGAAACCTTTTTTAAAGGACGTTAGTTGCGCTTTGAACATGAAGTCGTTTATCAAATGTATAGTGTGTTTCATATTGGCAAATTATATATATATATATATATATATATATATATATATATAATTTGTTAATATGAAACATATATATATATATATATATATATATATATATATATATATATGTGTGTGTGTGAGAGAGAGAGAGAGAGAGAGAGAAAGAGAGAGCATGTGTGTGTGTGTGAAGAAGCCGTACGTCGGAGAACGTTTTCTCTGTGTTAAAATATCTAAGGAATTGCCTTTATCTATGACATCAGATGTTGTCTGAGCGACATATTAGCGCAATAGTTGTATACTGTCTTTAGGACGGGGGCGATCATGATTCTACATAGTAACCTATCTGCTGTTGCTCTTAGCAATGTTTGCTTTTTACTGACCTTTCTACTTTCTAACCTGAAATCTATTTGCATAAGCTCATTAGGTAAATTTCTCGTTTTTTTTTTCACTTTGTCCCTCCTATCATGAACAGAGATATTCATGATCAAATGTGGGTATTATTTATTCTAAATATTGTATTTATTCTAAATATAAGTACCCTTTTTGTTCACATTTCCTTTAAAAGCTCATCGTTGCTGACATTCTCTACCCATGTTATTAAAAGCATCCTGCTGTAGATCACCATCTCTGTTGACTCAAGTCTTCTTTTCATAGGTGACGGAATTGTCCATCATTCTTTGTTGTATAGGATTGCTATTACATGTAAGTATGAACTGATATTGCACAGTAGTTCAGCACTTTTTTCTTTATTTCTAATGAAATTTCCTTTCTTAATACTTTGTTTTGCTTTTGGAATTCATTTTTTCTCAATTCCAATGCTTCTTTGGTCACATTTTCCGTAGTCGGATAATACGCTTGATTTTGAAATCTCCAATTTGTAGTTCGTATTTTGGGATGTTCGTCTTGATGTCAACCATGCGGATGAATTTGACAAGATATGACTTACTTAAAACAAAACTATTACTAATTTGGAAAGGGACGCATAAGCGAAATGAAATGCAAATAAATGAGAAAATTTAACGTTCATGATCATCTGTTAATTTTGAAATATTGAAAACGGTTTGAAATATTTTTGAAGATACCTTGTTAACAATCTTTTCAGTATGAAGTATCTTCTTTTATATGTGCATGCTTCTTGTTTTAAAATAATTGCTCGTATTAACGAAAAAAATAGCGTGATTTATTATCTCATTGACAACACACTTGTGCCGATATCAGATAGCTTTAATCCACAGGTGACGTCGAAGACGATAACATCACTTGAGTGAACAGAACAGGCAAAAGGAGAAAAACCACGCTTTAAAGTTGTTCTATGTTCAGAGACATTTTATAGGTAATTTATCGAACTCCACTTTGGTGAGACGTCTATGAAATATCACTTTCAAAGAGAAAGTGCAATTTTCTTTTTCCATTACAATAAGCCAATGTATAAATTCGGTATTTTAAGTTATAAACGCGGTCATATGATTTTGAATTGTGTTATCTGAGACGTTCAACTGACAAATCATGAGGTTTGTTGAATAGGTGACGAAGTGTAAATGATATTTTCTTGAAATTCAATTTTTTGAATTGCTCTGTATTGAAAAGAGAATTATCTACTGTATATTTTTCACTTTGAAGACGATATTTACATGCTGTAATGTGGCTCAGGAATAAGTTTCTTTGAAATCATTTCAGCGTTTTATTTCTCTTTCATTTAATCTATATTACTAATATAATATTTAATAAGAAATATATATATATATGTGTGTGTGTATGTGTACATAGATACACACACACTTTAAACGTTATTTTTATTGGATACCCATATTTGAGTAGACACTCCGTTTATTTTTAAAATATATATTTTAATCTACCGGCCTGAATATATACGTTATTAAAAGGTGGCAGGAATTTACCAAAACTAGTTCTTATTTAACTATAGCTTGTAGTATGTCTGCTTAATTTTTTTTATTGTATTTTCAAATTTTTGAATAATAACTTGTCCATCTTAATGAAAACATTAGATAAAACTTCATGTTTTGTTCTGTTTTTATTCCGTAAATTTCTATCTTTTCGATCATTATTAAGTGATTTGTTGTCAGTATTACAGATTAGGTGATTTAATACAGTTCGTGTGAATTTGAATTAATTTGCATTCTAGCGTTCATAAATGCAAAGATTTAGCCGAAAAAACTATTATATTAACAACATTCAGTTCTTCACAATGACTTAGGCGGTCGAACGTACTTTAACAAAATGGCATGAATTTTGGACAATTTTGATCTTGGTTTACTTCATATACCTGCCAGAAATAATTCCCACATTATGGTAATACATTAGCTAGATGAAGAGACCATTGCCAGTAACGCCTTACCATTATGTGGGTGGTATTTCGGGGAGTTATATATGGGAGGTATTTCTGACAAACACTCTACAACATCTTATTAGATAATTGTAAAAATAGAAAAAATAAACATACATACATTGTAGGTTGAAATTAACAATACATACATACATACATACATACATACATACATACATATATATATATATATATATATATATATATATATATATATATATATATATATATATATATATATATATATATATATTTCTTGGAGAACCTCAGATAACTTTGGAGATTATTATTCGTCACACAAGAATGTTTTAACGCAATTATTTATCGTGTAGAACTAGTCATTTTACCGTCCTTCTATGGAAAGAGAGCGTGTTCCAAAAGTCACAGAGGAGTTTGAAATTTTAATAAAGTTTTAGTTTATTAACTTTAGTTAGTTTTTCTCTAAGGTATTTGATAAAGGATGCTTTGAAAATTAATGATATAAAACTATACGACTTTAAAAAAAGAATATAAGTTCTGAAATCTTTCTGTCAAAATCAAGGCACACTAATTCAAACTGAACGAACATGTCGTCGCTATTACGATGTTAGAGATTTTCCAAATTTTAAAAGTAAAAGTTCAATAAGTGACCTTCCAGGAACTAGCATACCGTGTTCGGTTAGGAACGAAGGGTTATTTGAACGAGTAAGGGAGAGTATCGAAGAAGATCCGAGCGTGTCAACACGAAAGCGGCCTCCACAGTGTGTGGGAGTAATGTCATCGAATTTTTAAATGCATCAATATGCTCCCGATTAGGCACTAGCCCATACAGCAAGAGTCAAAACCCAGCTTCCCAGACAAATTTTGGTAAAAAGAATAATTTCTTACAGTTACGACATAAACTGACCATCACGTTCCCCGGATCTAACAAGCTCTGAGTTCTTCCTATATGTAACCAAACTTCGTTCTCTCCAACAACTGAAGGACAATATTCAGACAGACACCAAAACACTAGAGCCGGAGACAATGAGGTCTGCGATGGAATATGTTTTATAACGGCCGCGAAGCTGAAAATGGATGTAATTTAAAAGATTCTCGACGAGTGAAAATTTATTTCTCATATCTACTCTATGAAATATTCTCATATTACGAAATAAAGTTTAAAATAAAGGAGGTACTCAATTTTGAAATCCTTTGGTGACTTTTGGGTTACCTTATCGCAATAAATTAACTTTAGTCGGTGAAAGTTCTCATTTTGAATTTACGTATTTGTGGGCTTTGGGAAAGGAAATTTAAAGAATATTTTTTTCTTAAAAATATTTTTTTAATTTTATTCGTTCCAAATTTACAAGGACCGTATAAAACCTGTTTTGCTTTTCTTTCCAGCTACCAATTACTCCTATAAATATACAGTATTGAAAGGTCTGACTGAAAATAAACATTAATATTTATGAAAAAAATTATTAAAAAAAGACATTAAAAAAGATGCTATTAAGTTAACAAAGCTTAATTATCAATATCATTTTTCTTTCACATTGGTAGTAAAAATTGTTAGGTCTAATTTTAAGAATTATATATCAAGTTATGGTAACAATAACTTGAATGTAACCTCGTCTTATACGTCACCACAATACTAAAAATTAATGTTACGTGTTATTATAAGCAACTGTGCTATAAGTCGGGTAATCCTTGATAATGGCTAAATGTACAGCCGAAAGCGCTTGGAAAACATTCGGGAATTTTTATATAATTTTTGTCCTGAAAAAAATATACAAACACATGAGAAATTATATAAAAAAGCTCAACCACCACACCAGTCGTTTTCAACGAGACTTACATAAAAGAGAGATTGCTCCCCAAAAATATGTATAATGTATATATATATATATATATATATATATATATATATATATATATATATATGCTATACTTATGGCTAAAGTGCTCAGTATAGGGATAGAGTGTATGTAAAGACATATATATAACTGTGTACTTTTCATTCTTATATGGATTAGAAAGGCATATGATAGACTATGTATGTATGTATGTATGCATGCATCTATCTATCTATCTATCTATCTATCTATCTATCTATCTATTATTGCTATCAACGTTATTTTTAGTGGGTATTTGAATTGCTTACTCGTTTATATTTTTTATTTAACAGCTAGATTAATAACATCCAGCCTAAATTGAGACGACCTACTGAAGAAATATTGTGCCTCCGACAGGAATCGAAACTGCATTCCATCTATCAGGGAACCTACAAAGGAAACATGCCTTTACCAAGTTGCTCCAGGAAGCTGCGTCGATGGAGCAAAGGTTTGAAATACTTATTTAAGGAATGCATTTTTCGTTCGAACATCTACGAATCTATATCTGTTATGTATATTTTCTTACACGAAACGTAAACTATTTTGAATGGATATGTTTTATCTATTCTTGTTGTGGGTACAACTGATTGAGTTGTTATCCCGGAAATTTGTTAAATTTCATTAAAAAACAATGGTAGAAACTGAAAAATATGTATCCCGAAAAAAATATATATATATATATATATATATATATATATATATATATACACTTAATCCATGGTGCAATGTTCAGCTTGAATTTATTTCACACAAAATAATTTCCTTTCTTCAACAAACTAATCTTCTAGCATTTTATTGCACATAACCCAACGGTAATACGTTAATCACTTCTTTATATACTATCATTATATGCCAGCTTGAAATGCTTAAACACATCACTCATATATATATATATATATATATATATATATATATATATATATATATGAAATATATAGGCGTATATCATCTTTTGAGAAGATAACGTTATTTTCCTGAAAAAGAATATATATATACACACACACACAAGAATATATACATGTATGTATTTTAATAGTGTTGGGTAATGTTACATTCCATAATATCTGTATGCGTATGCCCGTCGGTGTGTATGTGTGTGAGTGAGTGTGTGAAAAATATAACCACCTCCAAATGAAAATAGAAACTGCAATATATATATATATATATATATATATAGCTAAATACAGCATATGCAAATATAAAATTCTGAAAGTAATATGTATTTCTCTATATAAGTAATCATTATGTCAATATATTTATAAATATATACTAGAATGATTTATTGTGATGATTTTTCCGTGTCTTTTCATTCTATAGTGTTGTACGTGTCTGTTTAGGATTGCAAGTTTACTTCTTAAATATTTGAAAATATAGTGAAATTTAATTTTTAATATATTCTTAAAATGACTATACTTGAATGCAAACTTCATGCAATTTAAAATTGCCATCTGTAAGTATTTTGAAATCTTTCTTTTACGTTTTATTTCCTTCACTTTAATAATTGTATTTCTAGGTACAAATGCATTGGAGCTTGTAAATGTGCGCATAGGCAGATTTTTCCGAACTTTTATGATGATATTAATAAGGAATTTTTGTACTTAGTTAAAGATAATGAAACAAAGCATAAAATAGACGCTATTATTTCACCTGATTTTGAAAGCTTGTAAAGATTTAAGATTCGCCTCGAGACAATTTTATTTCAACAATAGCATATATTTTGCAGTAAGGATTTCTATGAAGATGCTGTTCGGTTAGTTCATTGTTTTATTTTTGCCGCCACTTATAAACATTGGAGACGAAAAGCGGGAAACTCGTCCAGCCACTCGCTCGTTATATTCTTTACTTGCTCACATGCGTCCATTACTGCGTGGATGTATGAGAGCGCATGCGCTAATCTTTTCAAAAAGCTGACCTCATCCAGCAACTGACAGAATCATACGACTAGACGAAGTAAGAAACTGAAACGTGAATTTAAATAATAATAATAATAATAATAATTATAAAGAACGGAAATATCATCAAACTTGACATGGAGTTGAAAAGAAATAAAGATCACGAAAAAGATGAACATTGACGAAGTAAAAGAAAGTTGTATAATAAAACAAGCCAACAATCAGAAAAGAAAGGGAAACATTGAATAAAAAAGACGACAGATACACTCAGAATGAAGCAATAAAGACGTTTGTCTCAATCTCTTGCATAGGTTTATAGAAATTGAAATTCAATTCTGGTGTTTTGTCTTCAGTTCAGAAATGCGCCAAAACGTAGTTGGAAGGCATTCCAGTATCGTTTTGTTGTTCGAAAGTTCATTCACATCCACCAAGGCGACAAACACTGAAAGCAAAGCCGTTTAACCAGGCAAGTGGTACTGCTACTCCGAAACCCCCACCCCAAACGATAAAACAAAGTAATGGTGCATTGAAAAAGTCTCTTTCTTTTGTAATTTTATTATTTTTAAAGAATGCATGTAATCTTTTATGTTGTAAGATGTACACATCTAAACACTCATATCTTTATATATAGTTTTGTGCAATTATGTGTGTTAACGTATTTTATCCATAATCGAATTTATAGATTGCATCTTTAATCTGAGGCAACATCCAAATATTTGTGTGTATTTAAGAAAAAAAAATCTTTATTTCCCTTTTCTTTTCGTTCATTTGCTTTTAAATCTTGGACATGGGTTTTTATTCCATAGTTCAGAATTATAGTACTTCACCCGCAGACGGCTGTTAAAAATATCGCTGTAAGTAATGTTTATTAATAGAAGCACCATTATCCAAATCGTTGCCTATTTCTCAATGCAATCAGTGGCTTTTGTTTTTAAAGCAAAAATACGGAGGTCGGAGTTGCCTTGGAGAAATTGCAAAATAAAAAAATACACATGTATCGTGAGGGGTGCAGGCCAAGTAAGTAGTATATTGTAAGCGGTATATTAAATATTAATTTGCAATCTGTGGCATTTCTTTCAATTGCTTTCTTCTTGTCACGGTGTTGGCTCTGAAAATCTATAGTTCCATTATTTTTAGCATTTTTTTTTTAAATAGCTGAAATGTCGGACGACCTGCAAAATTGTCTGGCAAACGCATCAGCTGACCCACGGAAGACTAGATCTCGCACCGTTTAAATAATGATATCTGAAAATATAACGAAAAATAACTCAGTAAACCTTTGCTGAATTCAATCAAAGCTGCAAAGTTTAGATGTAAATAACAATATCACAATAGCATGAAACAATATGTATATATATATATATATATATATATATATATATATATATATATATATATATATATATATATATATATATATATATATATATATATATATAATTATTTCGTGTGTGTGTATGAAACAAATTTGAAAAAAAGACATGATAATAATAACATTTATTGTATATTATTAGGGTAATACATACAAAAAAAGCACGCTGAAATATTTTATAGAAAAAGGACACAGGTGTGTCAGAAAATTCCGGTTTTGAAATCTGAATTTTCACACCTGTGTCATTCTTCAATAAAAATGTCTGTGTAACAAAAATTAATATTTTTTATCATTTTTCTTCATCATTTTTCAAATTTGTCTATTGAATAATAATAATAATAATAATAATAATAATAATAATAATAATGATAATTATTATTATTATTTTATTATTATTATTAATTATTTATATTTATGATAATAATAATAATAATTATTAATTATTTAGAATAATAATAACAATTATTATTATTATTATTATTATTATTATTATTATGTCTTTTTCGAATATCTTTCATCGGACAACTATACCTACATTTTGTAAGAAATATAGGGGGGAGTAACTTTCTCCGTTATTATATATATATATATATATATATATATATATATATATATGTATGTATGTATGTGTGTGTGTGTATGCTGTGTATTAATCAGCAAATGTTCTTTAAGGCAAATGTTGTTAAAGACAACGGATATTTTGTCTCCATTAATTTTACTGAATGACTTTTCAAAAACCATTCCCAATATATATATATATCAAAAACAAACGCAGACACACACGCAGACACACACACACACACGCACACACACACACACACACACAAACAAACACCACACCTTGCAAACAGCACAACATACTCTGCTTACAACACAGCATTCTCTAATTCTACGTAACTCACCATTTCTTTCTACCTGATGATGACTTAAGAAAGTAGAAAGCTTGGACCATATTTCTTGTATTTTTTTCCTTCCGAAATGAACTCCGGACAATTTCTGACGGAATTTCTTCCTGGTCTGAGAAGAATTAGTCCTAATTTGGAAAAGTCGATCAGTAAAATTAATCGACAAAAATGTCTGTTGTCATATATATATATATATGGGAATGAATATAGTATATAAACGGAGCGTATAAGAGATGGTTGGCCACTGAATGACAAAATGGAAAAAATTCTATATCACGCGTTTTGGCTTTCCAAAAAAATTTATCATGTTAAAATAAAGTTCTATTTTAAGGGAATTACATAATCATTATATTATTATTATACTTAAAAGAACAGCGATAAAAATATAAAAATCTAGAGTACCCGAATTAGAAGTCATAAGTTGAATAATTAGTATTTAAAGCTTAGCGTTCCTGCATTTACAGTTTTCCTCTCGCTATATAATTAGAATCAACGTTTTTCATTATATGTCTGTCCTTTTCCCTCAACATTTAAATAATTTAATCAGGAAAGAATATAATTTTAGCCTGATGAAGTCCTTTTGAAGGAGGAAGTGTTTTACATGGAATTTTTTCCATTTTGTGATTCACTTACCCACTAAATGTCTATATATCTATATATATATATATATATATATATATCTTTCCGAATGAATTTAAACTACGAAACCGGGGCGGACAAGTCACACCATAACGTAAAAGAAAGCTTAAAATTGTGCGCAACATAGTGAAACGATAGGAATAATTTTCAGTATTTTTATATAGAATTAAAGAATAGAAAATAGGAAGAAATTTATCCGCGACTTTAGCTTCATCATTAGGATCCTTGGATAAGTGAAACTTAAGACGATCCTAAAGGTAGAAGTTGAGATACACGTAAGCTGAATTGCTTCTTACTTTCATTCTTTGTCTACTCCCAGTTCTCCCCCTCTCTCCCCCCTCTGTATATATATATATATATATATATATATATATATATATATATATATATATATATATATATATATAATGAAATAATGCTACATAGAATCAATCAGTAATATTAATGCGATTAAGGGCATCTTTCTGTCTACAAACAATTATTGCGTCTTCAAGTTTTAACTTTAAAGGAAAAAATTACAGCCTGATGATGGAAACATGGATCTTCGAAAGTACTTGCTTAACTTAAAAAAATATACACTAGAAACATCTGACAACAGTTTTATACATGAGGATCACATCATTCAATGAATTTAAAGTATTTTAATGCATACATTATGTTCTACTAGCGAAGTGATTTCGCCATTAATCGCATTAATATTGCTGATTGATTCTATGTATGATTATTTCTTTATATATAAAATATATGCTGCCTAATATTATATATATATATATATATATATATATATATATATATATATATATATGTGTGTATTTTAAGCAGCATATATTCATTCAAGCACGTTTCATGAAATAATATAGACATATTATGCCTATTTATTTTTACTATACTCCGTTATAGTTCTCTAATTATCTTCTTGAGGTTAAATCGAAATTCATCAAGAAAGATGATGTAGTTATTGTTAATCCAAGTACTTTCGATCTCATTTGCGATCATCCTCAGGGGTGAATTGCGAAGATAAACTTAATGCAGTTGGAATTGTACTGGTGATATTTGTAAATACGCATTTTTGTAAACACTCTCTGCTTTAATTATAATTATTTTAAAATTAATCGTTGCGGTTACGATGTTTTCTAAATAAACGTTCCTAATGCAAGTCGGGTAACCAGAGACGCATTTAAAACATTGCTACTATACTCTTAATAAATTTTGTTCAGTGTTGGATGGTTGCCTTTGAAAGAGAAAGCCTCGAGAATTTGATGTTTTCGTTTATTATTTTCATGGGTTAGTATAATGGTGAGAATAATAGACAAAAACATCGCGAGTCCCTTTATATCAAAAACCAACCAACAACACCGAACAAAATTTTGTTTTAAAATGTGTTTGAGTTTAACATTTAAAACCATGTTGCAATTTACTATCTTTGGTTACCCCTTGAATTGGGAACTCTTGTTTCCAAAATATCGTAAGCACAACGATTCATATTAAAATAATTATAATAGAGCAAGTTTACCAAAACCATGACAAAGATAACACAAATGCATTAAGTTTGTCTTCCCAATTCACTCCTGAGGATGATCTCGCGGGAGATCGAATGTACTTGGGTTAAAAAAACAACAAAAACTACTGCACCTTCCTTGATGAATTTTCAACTTAACATCAAGAAGATGATTAGAGAAGTAGAAAGGATTATTATAAAATAAATAGGCATAATATATCTACATTATTTAGTTATTATTTAATGCAACACACACACACACACACATATATATATATATATATATATATATATATATATATATATATATATATATATATATATATATATATATATATATATTGTCATCCACAGAGACTGTTTCGCTGTTTCACAGCTCATTAGACATCCCATTGCCTCAAGCCGGGGTCGAAAACCTTGTGAATTTGGGCAGCAATCCCACTTTTATAGTTTTCGTTTATTTAATTTTTATTTTGTTCTTTTTCTCTTCTGAACATAAATTATGTAGAAATTGTCCAAATGTTTTGTATGTCCGAGCGCTTTCGGCTATCCTTTTAGCCATTATCAAGAACGATTTTATTTTTTACTTTTAGCTGAATGCATAGATTATTCTATGTATGTATCTAGATACCTGCGTAAGAAAAAAGAAAAGAATAAAAAAAAAACAAAACAAAAACAAACTTAACCACAGTAACTTGTCAGTCGATTTTACCGAAATTATAAATTATATATATATATATATATATATATATATATATATATATATTACAAATTAATTGATTTAAAATATGTTTTTTCCGCTACACAGTTGTAACCATGGAAGAAAAAATGGAAGCTTGAGGATGAAATGGAACTAATGTTTTAATTTAATTGCAAAATTAAATTCGTGGCTTTTAGCTTCCATTTTTGAAACATGGTTAGAACTGTGTAGCGGAAAAAACATATTTTAAATCAATTAATTTATAATATTAATGCTCTGTAAATTTACATCGAGCACTATTTTGTAAAAATAAAAAATACCTATAAGAACACCGGATTATATATCTTACTGTTCTTTCTTTTTATTTATATACATATATATATATATATTGAGTTTTGTAAGCATCGCGTATTTAGGCAGAAATTTTTATTTAAAAACATTTATTAAATAGAATGAAAATTGAATTAAGCTTTCGGGTCATGAATGAGATAACTTGATTTTACCTGGAAACTTGCAAATTAACTTGCCGAAATTACGTGTAATACGAGTAATTTTGAGCATTGCTTGATGTTTTTAAGGTAAGGCTTCACTGAAACTGTAAAAACAAACTATTATAAATTATGAAACCGATTTGCATCAAGAGAAAGCAACACGCTATCAATAGATTTTGTTTCAATTCAAGTGCATCTGTGTTTAAATGGTTTTGGATGTTAAGGTCATTTTTGTCACGTAACGTTAAAATCTATTTCGAAGTCATAGCCTATGAACCCAACTTTAATTTCAAAATTTTTACTTAGTTAACAGTCTAAAAGCTATAGCAGATACCTATCATCTGTTACCGCCATTCTTAACATAATTTTGGAAATGTTTTTAAGAAATGTCCATATATAAAATAACTTATTCAATAAATTCATGAAAATGTTAATATATATATATATGAATTCATGAAAATGTTAGTAAAAATGTATATAAAAAATATTTCGTTTTCATATATGTAAACCTAGAAATCAATATTACATCATGAAATCCAGATTTCGATATCAACGCTCTCTAAAACGCCCTCTCTCCAATAATGAGCAATACCTTCCCTAACAAATATTGCAACATTCGAAAATATATACAAATCTTAGTCACCTTCACCCCTACCCCACAATGTATATATATATATATATATATATATATATATATATATATATATATATATATATATATATATAAAGTGAACATAAAGTCAACACTTAGAGGCGACAGTCTGTTTTCATGCTATATGCAATCGTCAGGCCTCTAAGTGTTGACATCTATGTTCACTTTTATATTTACACACGCTCTATCTCTGATATTGACCCTTTATTCCATAAATATAGCACACCTTAAGGCTATATTTCTTTATATATACATACATATATTTATTAAAGACATTTTTATGTTTAACGTTGTTATTTATAGATACAAGTATTTAAGCAAATGCTCTGTTGATGATAAACAGTATTAAATAACATTTACCGGCCTGAATGTCCGAGAATTTAAATGTTATTTAATACTGTTTATCATAAACAGAGCATTTGCTTAAATACTTGTATCTATAAATAACAACGTTAAACATAAAAATGTCTTTAATAAATAAATTGTCGGACCTTGTCCATTTCTTTTTAACATACATACATATATATATATATATATATATATATATATATATATATATATATATATATATATATAAGAAAATATATGGATAAATATATACGAATAAAGTAAAAAAAAAAACACCCAAAAGTTTTCTTTAGCTGACGCGTTTTCGTCTTCATCAGAGAGAGAGAGGAAACGTTCGGTTAAGAAAAGTTTCCTTTGACTTTATACCTATTCCATTTATAGATGTATTTTTAGTTGTATCCGAAATTTTACACACACACACACACACACATATGTGTATACATACATACATACATACATACATACATATATATATATATATATATATATATATATATATATATATATATATATATTCAAATTTCATAAAAAAACGACTGACAAGGCACTATAGTTAAGATTTTATTTAACTTTTTTATAGACTGTTGGCTTTTTATAAATATTAATAATATTAATAAAAAAGCAAAAGCTAACACTCAACTAAGTGTTCTGAAAATATATATATATATATGTATGTATGTATGGATATGAAACTCAGCCAAAAATCAATTAATTCTAATTTAATTTTAAAGCTAAAATTGAATTAGAATTAATTAACTTTTTGATGGAGTTTCATATATATATATATATATATATATATATATATATATTGGAAAAATGTGTTTGGCTCAAAATGGTAAACTATTGATTTTGTTAATGGTCTGAATAGACTTTTGGTTAAAAATTAGGAAAACTTAAACAATGATAATAAAAAATAGAAATTTCTTTGGATTAAATCATTGATTTCTTTCGATGTTAGAGCTTTGAGCATAAAATAGCGGATGGCCTTTTAATTAAATGACTCAATATGTTCCCATTCAGTGCTCTTGGCTATAAACCACAGATGAATAATTTTAAGTTTCCTGATTGATTTTTATTTACTCTATTGGCTTCAAATCTGGGTTCTGACGAGGTCAAAATATAGTGCCTGATGGACAAGGTTTTAGCGCTTTTTGCAACGCGGGATGAAAGACAGTCACCCTGAAAATTAAGATTAGATCAGTCCTCTTTACAAAACAACATTTGTAGGATTCAAGATTATCTATATTTTAGTATTGTATTCTAAAAGCAGGTATTGGCTTTTTACATTGAAGAAGTTTTCAATATCAGTAGATGAAAACGCTTTTGACATCACATTACCTCTTCTCTGCTTAACTGTGAGAAGAGATACATTCATGATCGTATTTATCACTAAGTCTTTGAAGACATATTTCTGGAGAATTAACAAAAGCTAATTGTAACCTTGATTCATCACTCCTCACATCTTTGTTGAACAACTCTGCATAAAAATAATTCGAGTTTTTCTGTTTATCTGAGAGAATGGCTTTTTAAACACACGGTGGAGTAACTGATAGTGACTCGAATTGAGGGATCGGAGAGCCGAGTTCGAATTCCAGTCGAATCCATTGCATTCACGTACGTGCAAATACACTTGGGAAAATATGAATCATCTTCTTCTCCCCCTAGCTACGGGTAAATAGCAGGACAGATCGGATTCTATAGACTTGGATGGCAAACGGTCTACCGCAGAAATAAATGGCAACCTACTGTGGGAAAAAATCTGCCTCGTCAGTCATGTATCGAAAGATACATGATCGCCTAAGTGTGTATCACGTATGGCACTTAACTGACTGAGTCACAGGATAAATTTAATGGCAAGATTTACAAAGGAAAACAACGCATAATCCGTTTGGCAAACTTGATTGAATGCATGGCGGAGTGGGGTTTGGGAGAGATGGCTAAAAGACAAAAATTATTGACAGCTACAAAGAACAGGAAGTTGTAGAGAGTCATAATCGCCAACGTCCTGAAGTGTCATGAAGAAGTTCCGATTATATGTGTGATAGATGACGGTTAAGTCCACACTTGAGGTTAAACCTCTAGTTATAAAGGCAGCAACCTCCAGGGTGTCCATTCCACAAAGTAGGGTTTTCGGGAAGAAACTGTCTGCGTGGAACTTTCTCCTTATCAATGGAATACGTAGGAAATGATGCAGCCGAAAAACTTCGCAGATCTCTTCTCTTTATTATCTGTTAATTGCCATGCACTCTTGAGAGAGAGGTGGGGAGAGAGTGATATTCTTTAATGGATTATCAACCTTTTGTATTCTATTTAAAGCCGAAAAATATTTTAAATTTTAAGAATAATTATATTGTATTAACAAATATTTTTTTTATAATAACAATGATTTTCCCAGTCCTACTATTTAACCTATAGCTGGGGGATGACATGAATTCATACATTTCTCAAGAGTATATGCGGGTAATTGAGTATAACTAACTTGACTTGAACTGAAACTGGGCTCTACATTTAACGATTCCGAGCTATTATCATCATTCGGGCATTCACTACTGTCTTGGGAAAGATATTAAAGTATGTTTCTTCTCCACGATTTGTAATTCAAATTATCATTTCTCATAGATTAGGTACCTCCAGTCTATCCAGGGTGACCGGCATTTTCCAACGTAATTAATGCGAAAGTTAACGCAACAGACTAATCGGAGTTTGAATTTCCACTATTTCCATCAACGAACGTTACACTGCCAGGTTTTATTCATGAATTATAAAAGCTTCATATTATGCCACTGTGCAGTCAGCTCATATTTTCATATTAGATTAGTACCATATTTCCCTATTAGATTAGTACCATATTTCCCATTGGTTATATATATATATATATATATATATATATATATATATATATTGTCATCGTTCTTGTTAGGATCAATGAAAAAGGAAATATTTTCGCTAACGATTGATCTCTGAAGAAGGGCTGTCCAAAAGTTTCTTTAGATAGCTGCCTTCTATTTTTGTATTAAGGTGTTTCCATCGGTATTGTTTAAGCACTTGATAAAATTTTGCAGTATGAAGCCATATTCACATACACACACACACGAGCGCGCGCGCGCACACACACACACACACACATATATATATATATATATATATATGTGCGTAATGAATATATATACTGCATATATATATATATATATATATATATATATATATATATATATATATATACAATCCAATTTAGATACGATTATGCGAATGATCATTTTTATCTTATAAAATTAAATCAACAGGATTTTCCAAACAGTCAATTGGTGATAAATTCTTTTAAAAAATATTCATTGACGGAAAAATCCTGTAAATTTCATTTTACAAAGTGAAAATGATCATTTACATAATCGTATCTTAATTCCAATTGTATATATATATATATATATATATATATATATATATATATATATATATATATATATGCAGTAGTATATATTGCTTTTGTTTATTATAAAAATAATAGGATTCACTTTTTAACAGGATTACTACCTACCTATATATATATATATATATATATATATATATATATATATATAAAAGTGAGCATTGAAGTCAACACTTAGAGGTGACAGACTGTTTCATGCTAGACGCTATAAGTCAGGCCATATATATGCGCTAGTATATATATATATATATATATATATATATATATATATATATATAAAATTATATGAGTGTGTGTAATTATTAACAAAAGCTTCAGTCTACTCACTTTTAACAAGTTTATTTTCGGCTTTTTATTTCACTACGTTGTAGCATATGAGATTTCATGAAAAAATAGATTTGTGTTATTGCATAAGGCACTATTAACACATGGCTCATGGACCAAATAACTTTTGTCATTCCTAAATTAGCATCCATTGTGAAAACATTGTTGTACTGAATTAAGCTCGCAATATGGGCCAAAAATCCTCTTTTAAACCCAAAACGAAGGGCCTAAATTGTCTTTCTACGCAATGCGAGAAAAAGTAGAAGAAAAGTAGCATGTAGCAAAATAGTGGACGCGACAAGGGGAGGCGTTGATGTCCAAGGAAAACAAGTGCTAGTGATGACCATTGGATGAAGCGCATTGCCATACAGTCTCCAACAATTTCCTCTCCAATAAGAAGTTATGTGCTACTCTGTTTCAAACTGATAAAAATGTCACTTCCATGTCGTCTGAGATTTAAGTTTGGCCGATATCATTCAAACCGGTTTTTAAACCATGGCTACCTGCAGCGATGAAATCTAAGCCTCTGACATTTGCTAAGCAACATGAAACTTGGACAGCTGGTGGAAAGTTATATTTTCAAATGAATATACTCTGCAACAGTTTGTTAGACATAAAAAATAACATTAGAAATCTCCCTGGTAAGAAAAATATAAAATTCCTATTCTGAAGCATCCAAATGATTTGGGGATGTATGTCCAAATCTTAAACAGTTCAATGTTGCAAGGTAATTGGAACTACTTCTGCATATGCCCATTCATCAGTGCACAATACATTCATATATATATATATATATATATATATATATATATATATATATATATATATATATATATATATATATATGTATATATATATATATATGTATGTATATATATATATATATATATATATATATTTATATATATATATATATATATATATATATATATATATATATATATATATTTCATGGGAAATTCTGAAAGACATAGTTGCAAAAAAACAACGTTTAACTACCGAAGCACTCAGAGAGGCTATTAAAGAAATTTAGGCAAAAGAAATTTCGGTTTTGAACTGTAACAACTTGATTATCAGCATTTCCCGCCGTATCCAAGCAGTAATAAAATTCAAATGAGGTCATAGAAAAAACTAACTACTCGACTCTTTGGGTTGAAATGAACAGAGCACATCCTCGTGTAGAGATGTGCGAGTAAAATTGAGCCAGTCACTCATAAATTACTTGTTACTGTGTTGTTTTAAACTTTCAATAGTAAAATTACAAGGTGATCTTTTTCTTTTCTTTTTTTTCAATCATTTTTATTAATATACATATATATATATATATATATATATATATATATATATTTATGCTCTACTTTTGTATCGAGCACTATTTTTAAAAATAATAACTAAAATACTAAGGGACTTTGGATTATTTATCTAACCAGTTCCTTCCTATTTTCTATATATTTACACACACACACACACACACACATATATATATATATATATAAATTAAAAAAGAAAACAAAATATTTTCAGTTTTTTTTTTTTGAATTTGTAGGTCCATTGAATTGGATCGTGATTACGATTCCAATGTGATAAATTATAACCATGGAATATTAGTGTTTGAAACTTATATATATATATATATATATATATATATATATATATATATATATATATATATGTATGTATGTATTGTAATTCGGTGGTTTTTTTCTTTAAAAATGTTTTAATAAATTGAATACTCTTATCTAAGCTACGAATAATCTTCTGCCAATATGGCTGCTGGAATTTTTAAAACTCATTTTACCCCAAACAAAGCGATAAAGACAGTAAGTCCAAATGGCATAATGAGTTTGAAAAAATCAGAGAAAAACTAAGACACCATTAAGGCGATGGGGAATTAAAAATATGCAAAAATATGACAAATCAAGGCCATATCCAAGCTTTCGACTCGCATGAGTCATCATCAGAGTTGTGTACAAGTAAAGTAAAATGAAAAAAAAAAAAAATTCCTTTAAGTAGTACATTTAAAGTGCCGTTATTTTTTTTTAAAAAGTTGAATCAAATAAATCGAAGTGCAAGAAATTTATTCAGTTACGTTCTACTTTAACGTGTATCAGCCATGTCCACAATTCTGGATATTTTGTGCATTTTCAGTTTATGCGCAATATAGAAAATAAGACGATTAAATTTAATAGACATGCAATATCTACACCTTTCAATAAAGCACCGACACAATTAAATGTAACCGCCACTTCTACTCCAACGGCTTCTTCTCTTGCACTTCCCGACAGTAGAACTCCCTTCCTCTTACTTGCTTCCCTGATAGCTATAATATTCAAATATTCAAATGTAATATCAATCGACATCTGATACCTTGATCTTGATGTCCGTCCTCTTATCCTTTGTTCAAACACCCCTCTTTACTCTTACTTACACACTCTGTCAACCCTTGCGTGCTAGTAGCAATCCAGCCTTGTTTTTTTTTTGTGTGTGTGTGTGTGGGGGGGCAAATGCTTAAAAACAATCTGCCATACCTCGTATATAAATAACTTCCATGTTCATAATATATATTTATGATATATTATTATTTTTAGAAACATGTTTATTAATAAATCGATCGAGGCTTTACGATGAGATTGTACATTTTCGCCATCGCATAAACTAATTATATCCAATCTATATCTTTATATTTATATCTATAGATATTCTTTGAAATTTCTTACATCCAGAAAAAAAGAATGCTGATAGAATTCTTATTACCGGAGACAGAAATTTTAGACCTATAGTCAGCTTGGCAGTGTGGATATAAATATCTACAATAGTTGTTGAATTCGTCTGAATATTGCAATGAAGTTTGAAAATGTAACCGCTTGCAATGCTGAGTCCTGTGTTGCGCTCGTTCTGCCTCTCTCTCTATCTCTTCACACACACACACACACACACACACACACATATATATATATATATATATATATATATATGAACAAGAAATAGATTTGCTCAGACCGAGAAAACACTCGTTGGATACCCAGTGAAAATTAAAGTAACGAGGAAATTGTTTTGTGGGGCAGAAGAACAAATCTGTTCTACAGTCGACATCTAATACATGTATACATACGTTTTTAGATACATACATATATACTGATTCTGAGATGACGTTTGAAATCAACGTCAGCTCATGGGTGAGTAATTTACACATTGTCCCGAAAGTCATAATTTGTCAAACATTCAGATTGACAAAATTTCTTGTTGTTTTATGCTAGCGAGGAATGATGGAAGTCATTAAAATGAAATGAACGTAACAAGATCATAATGGTATAAGAATTTAGTCCACTGATCTGTTTCTGTGACAATAAAATTTTTCATAACCCCCATTCCTTTGTTTCTTTATCCAACGCTTATATATACATACGTAGTCCGTCACAAATCTCTCTCTCTATCTCTCTCTTTATATATATATACATATATATATATATATATATATATATATATATATATATATAATATTTTTTGTTTAAAAATATGATTCCTTCGCTACATAAGAGTTCTCATGTTTCAAAAACGAGAGTCGAAATCATCCAAATAATTATTAAAAAAAATATATTTCATCTTCAAGCGAAATTTTAGGATTCCTAAAATTTCGCTTGAAGATGAAACGAGACTAAACAACTCAATTCAACTTAATTTTAATAATTATTAAAATGAATGATGCCAATCTGTCTTGTCCACAGAATTCATCTGGAAATTTAACTATATATATATATATATATATATATATATATATATATATATATATGTGTGTGTGTGTGTGTGTGTATGTGTCTGTGTATGGGTGTGTATGGCTGTGTAGAGTTTTAGCAAATTGAACGTCAAACACATGTACATAATTTAATCAAAATGAAACACACACATACAATCTTATGGCAGTTCAAGGGAAATATATAATTGAGTGTCTAAAGATAATGATATGGCAGTATAATAAAGATATATATATATATATATATATATATATATATATATATATATATATATATATATATATGTGTGTGTGTGTGTGTGTGTTCATGTACATGTATATTGTAGATACGCATGTATGGAAGTCCATATAGACTTCCAATGCATATATACAATAGACCTGTGAGTCTATGTTAAACATGTTTAAAATTTTGTCTTCCCACATACTTATTAAATGTGGTATATGATTTTGGGGAATAACTTGGTTAGACTGAGAACTTTTCAACACCTCACGTAGATATTTGAAAATCTCACCCACTTACCTTCACATGTATAATTATCCCTTATTTAATGATTCAATCAGATTTAATCCATAATTTCACCTCGTGCAAACACACAACACACACACATATATGCACTAGTATATATATATATATATATATATATATATATATATATATATATATATATATATATATATATTATCAATAATACATTTAAAAATTTGGAGACAGGTTCCTCACACCAAAACAAGGACAAAAATCCAAAACAAGGACATAATGTTTGGATGACTGCCTTCGGTCTGGAAACGAAATATTATATATTAACATTAACATTCACGCGGCCGTATGCAAAAACCGTATCTGTCTGCTCGCGATATGAATATCCTGCTACTGTTAAACAGACCACTTCTTATCTACTTTACTATACACGTTGAACGTTGAAAACCGACTAACGACAAATGTACACGAATGACAAACTTAACCTAGTTTATGTGCCAACATGGCGCCATCTAAAGTTAACCTGCTTTTCACTCAATAATTCAAAAGCAGAGGATTGCGCAGATATGTTTATATATATATAAATGGACTTTTTCCTTGTTTTGTGTGAGGAATCACTTCCAAAGTTTGTAAAAGTATTTTCGATACACCCTATATATATATATATATATATATATATATAGAAGAAAAGCAAAATGGGATATAAAGAAATATTTTTATTGACAAATCCGACAATAAGTAAGTTTATTTTTATTTTTCTGCCGATGAGACTCCATTGTGAATGTAAAGTTGAAATCTGTCATGAAAACGCCGAATATCATTTTCACACATTTCAGGTGTTGTCGAACCTGCCACTTTTTCAACGAAATACTTTAAATTCTGAATTGTTTCGGATTTTTTTTACTATAATTCATAATATGCCCACCATCTCTCTCTCTCTCTCTCTCTCTCATCTCTCTTTCTTTCTCTGTCTCTCTCTCTCTCATCTCTCTTTCTTTCTCTCTCTCTCATCTCTCTTTCTCTGTCTCTCTCTCTCTCATCTCTCTTTCTTTCTCTCTCTCTCTCATCTCTCTCTCTCTCTCTCTCTCTCTCTCTATATATATATATATATATATAGCGCTGTTATATCAGTGAAACGTTCTGTTCAAATCAGTGGTTTCAATTACAATCAACATCTCACTGACGACATGTAACAATTTTTTAATCAATTCACCCTGAGCAAGGCCACTAAGTCACAAGAGGCTACGGGAAGTGAGTGAATGAGAAGTCATTCAAAGGTACCGTAAACCCAATACGAAACAGGAAACATGGGGTAAACCTGTTCAAAAGACCGGGTTGGGGTGTGTACCGGACGATGTACTTCTATGAACTTTGCAGGTTTACCGTCCTGCGGAAATATCATTGTTTGGAAAGCTATCCTCGGGAATTTTGAAAAAAAAAAATACAATGATCCAACATCGTCAAGTAGCTTTCACCAGTAAATTTTCCATCATTGAAGATTTCTGTTTCTGTGGCTAATTCAATACATTCAAAATATTTTATTAATTTTTTCTTATTGTTTTATTTTTATAATTAAATTTTTTGTATCTAGCCCATTTTGCTTTTTTTTTTAAATATATATTTTAATATGATGTGGTAACAATTTCATATATATATATATATATATATATATATATATATATATATATATATATATATATATATATATATATATGTATGTATTTTTTAAAGAATTAATAGATTTATATTCAGTCAGTTATTTATTATTTCAAACGTTATTTTTAGTAGATACCCGTTTTCGAAAATGCTTTCTATATGACCTAGCATGCTGGATCAAATTCTCCTACAAAGGAGAACGTATATTTTACTCTAGCCGGAGTGTACATCTTTATTTTTGTTTATGCAGACCCATATAAATAATACACCCTTTTTTGATATTAAAAAAAAAAAAAACGCACGCCTTTTTTCAAACACATACATTCACTAAAAATAATGTTCGAAATATAATATATATATACACACACACACATATATATATATATATATATATTATAAATTAATTGATTTAAAATATGGTTTTTTCCGCTACACAGTTCTAACCATGTTTCAAAAATGGAAGCTAAAAGCCCAAAATTTAATTTTGTAATTAAATTAAAAACATTAGTTCCATTTCATCCTCAAGCGAATATTAATGCTCTGTAAATTTACATCGAGCACTATTTTGTAAAAATAAAAATATCTATAAGAACACCGGATTATATATCTTTCTGTTCTTTCTTTTATATATATATATATATATATATATATATATATATATATGAGGTTGAGGTAGTTTGGAATGTCTATCTTGTGATTACAAACACATAAACACATTCAGAAAACGGTATCTTGAGGTGTGCATTAGATATTTCTGATGCATATAAAATAATAATAATAATATGTTTTCATCCATGCTTTTATCTAGATACACATAATTTTACATATGACACCATTTTGAAAAAAAATTCTAATCTCAGAGCTGAAAAAACAAAAAATAAAATAAAATCAATGAACAAAATAAAAAGTGCCGGGATGAGTCTAACAAAATCTTGTCTACAGCATTTACAACACACAGTTCTTGATAATGAGTGAGATAGACGAACCCCTTAAAAAAAAAAACTAGACAAAACTAGAAATTCGGACAATTTCACCACAATTTTGATCTAAGGTAAAACGAGAAACTTTGGGTGAATTTAACAAAACTTGTTTGAATGAATTCTTCTTGCTTAAATATACCATATATATATATATATATATATATATATATATATATATATATATATATATATATATATATATATATATATATATATATATATATATATATAAAGACAAAAGGAAATTTTATCTTAGCCGACGTGTATCATCATCTGATAGACTTTATCAAGGGACATTTGCCGTGATAATGTCCGTCAGAGGACAAAACGTATCGGTTAAGATAAATTTTCTTTTTGTTTTTATTCATATTATCCTTTTGCACATATATATTTATTTATATCTGAACTTTACACACACACGAACACGCGAACACGATATATATATATATATATATATATATATATATATATATATATATATATATATATATTGCGATGATTTTTGTTTCTTACATTTTCAAGCAGACTAATAAAAAGCGTGCACATTAAAAGAGCACATTTCTTATGCTTCAAGACATTGAATATCAGTGTTGAACTCGGCCGAAGATCGAGGAAAGATCATCCGCTGTCAATAACACTGCACCCCAGAGAGAGCCATATCAAATAGACCCTAATTACCATGGACAGCTGCCCTCGGGATGGTTGAGAGATGCTTCTTTTGTGTAAGGCGTTGCCTGTGCCAGGTTGCGAAGTTTTGAACCCAGTGCCAAGCTGGATAGTGTGAAAGGCAGAAAGGAATGTAAAAAGATGAATCAACTCACCGTTTATACGCAATCAGCGTTGCTCCTTGCCTGTTGGAAGCAATTCTAAATTTGCTGATGTTGGAACCGGTTATTCTCTGCAAGGACGGACACAAAAACCATATAATGCCATCACCACCACCAAGAACAAGATTCGAGCTGTAAACATCAGGATGCCAACTTCTCAATATGTAATAATATTCCTGATTCAAAGGCCTTTTTAAACCTGGGCGCTATATATTGTTATGCGCAAACGTATGTCTATGCAAGCTTAATATGTCTGGTTTATTTGCATGAAAATAAATAGCAAGGATAGTTGTACATGTTTAGCAGCTTTTTAGACATTTTATAAATCATTAAACCAGTCCGTTGCTTTGTTTTTGCTTTTAGATAAACAAGTTTTTTTTTGAAAACGAATCGGCTTTTATGTACAACAAACCAACATTAAGACAAATCCAAATAATTATTTCTACATTGCTAAAAGTTGTTTTTCTTTTTTCAAATAAAATTGTCATTTATATAATATGCCGGCACTATATTAGTAATTTACCAATGACGTTTAAAAAGATGGTATTTAAGACCTTTTGTTAAATCCTTTCTATTATTTCTTTTAGGTTATTAATATATTTTATCAATATACTTATTATTATTTTATATATATTATTTATATGTTATTATTGTTGAAATTTGTTCTTCCATTATCGACCGACCCGCCATTTTCATAAGAAAGCTGTTTTCTGACGTTGCCAGAGTAAGGGAGATAACTCCGTTAGAAAAAAAAAATTAGAAAATGAAACAAATTCACGCGGATTATTATATATGTATAAGATATTGTTAAAACTCCCATGAAAATAAAAATGCGATGTCGAGTTTATTTTTGGCTGGATATATTTCTGGTGAGAACTTACTGATTCTACGCGACTAAATGATTTTATTCAAAAATATTTTGGATTTGTTTTAATTGTTGGTAAATTATTCATGAAAACTTTTCTGAAACTGTGAGGGACGATCCGAAAGTAATGCCTCTTATTTCGTTCTGTGTAAATTCCAGCAGACACAGGGAGCACAGTAGCGTCACTGGATGGAAAATAGCTTTTAGCTTAAAAAATCACTGACTCAGCATAACAGCTCTGAAAAAGAACCGGCATGCTGTGCTCGTACAAAAAAAAAAAAAAACATTGGGGAATATTCACTTTTCCAAACAGACTGTTGTCGCTACTGCTGGAATGCATTACCCATCACATAACTATGCTCAAATCCACTGTTTCGTCTCCGTAAACCTTCAGCAATTATCGATGGGTGAATTTTAATTTTTACCTGATGGAATAATTTAATAACACTTGCGTAGTGAATTGTCTGCACTTTTATAACAGACACCGTTTTATCAGACTGCTACATAGCCTCGATCTGCAATAAGGCAAAAAATATTTAGTTGTTGGCGGGAATGATGACTCTCTATAGACGTACAATCAAAATCCACCTCTGATGTAGCCGGCCAACATAACAAAATAGGTATTACTTTCGGAGCGATCCTCGTGTAATAGGCTGACACCTGAAATATGTATAAATCTACAATTTTATCGATTGGCATGTGTATTTTTTTAAAAGTAAAAGCAGACTGACTTTATATAATGATGCAAGGAAGCGAAGGCACACATAAAAAGGTACAAGTGAAAAGCCATGTGATGACATTCAATATATTTGAGATGAGAGACTTAACTCGTAGAATGATTACATTTGCTAGATAATAGACTACAAAAGCGTATAGCTCTTTATTCATTCTCTGATGATGAGACATGTTTTATCTAGAAGTCGAAGATGAGACAGTGTAGCGAAGCTGAAGTGATTACCGGCGAGGAAAATGGAATCGGTGATGCTAGTTGAAATTACGGCATTTTACCAATAATACGATTAGGAAATGGCATCAAAACCACGTTAGCTATGGGTTAAAAAAGATGGGGGGTAGACTAAGATCTCTATCCTTTTTTGGCGTCTGTTCCAAAACAAGGAAAACGTTGAAAAGGAGGCAACGGGAAAACACTCCACTATCTTTCCCTAGAAGTCATGAAAATTCACAAATAACAATGAAAAAAGAATCGAACCGATTCCTTCGTTCTCTAAGGCGTATCAACCCTTGAAGGGTATTTAAAACCAGAAATTATTCTTAGTTTGCAAGAATATATATTTTTTTTGTGATAATAATGATTTACTGATATGTCTTATTAATTAACTCGTAGCTGGTGGCGGGGCGGAGAGAACAGATGGATCATATCTTTCCCAATTTGCGCGTAAAGAAATATAACGAACCCAAATGGAATTGGAGCTCGGCTCTCCGATTAACAATTCCGAGCCATTATCAATTAGACCACACGAGTACTCAAGCTTACAGGATCTCCAAGCCCTCACCCATCTAGGCACTGACCAGGATTGACGTTGCTTAACTTCTGTAATTGTACGGGAACGGGAGTTTCAAAGTGATATGAACGTAATGCAAAGGCATTTGAGGAGAACCTTGATCGCCTATGATGCAATTTGTTCCGAAGGGACATTAGATTAACAAACTCCTGCATTTGACGATATAATTGGCGTAAATGTTTCCCAACGAAATTACTGAGCAATATCATTCTGATTACTACAACCTTTGGAGTCAAGTCACTGGATTAATTCGATCAATGCTTTTATCCACTGGGTCATGTGTCGTTGGGAACAACAGTGTATGGATTTTTGCGACTTATTTTATAGTGATCCGAAGAGTTGTGAATTCAGTCCTTGACCACAACAAATTGAACAAAAACTTGCAGAGTTGATTTACTAAAGGGAAATAACTGAAACTGACATATCTATAAAAGGTGTGGCACATAGAACTAGAAAAATCTACCGCCGTGGATTAAATAAAGGGTTCTGTTCGAAATTCCAACGCATATCATTTGAAGAAGGGCGAAAACAGGAATATGACAATAAAGATAAGGACAAGTCCGAATAATGTAAATATTTTATACAGTTACAATACCTCATCTTAGAAATATAGACATAATGAGGAATATGTTACAAAATTCCTAGAACATGCATGAAACTGCAGATAATACTGAATTATCAATATATTGCTCCTTACTATATTAAATTGAGCTCTCCTTGGTATACTTCCAGTTAAACTACTTTTATTCCAACCTATTCGAATGGAGATGGAAAAATTTACGTTGGATTATTCCTTGAAAAACATTCCTTACCATTCATTGCATCTTTTCTCTGTCTCCCACACTCTCATACATACACTCTCACTAAATTTTATTTTTTATTCCCGGAGTTATTTTTTCTTATTTCTTTTTGAATTTGTAGGTCTGATGATTTGGATCGTATTTATGATTCCAATGGAATAAATTATGACCATGGAGTAGTACTAGTGTTTAAGCCTTTTTATTATATCTTTACTCTGTCCTGGACATTGAGTTCTACCTGGATTTTATCCTCTTGGAATTTTTACACACACACACACACACATATATATATATATATATATATATATATATATATATATATATATATATATATATATAAGTATGTGTATGTATGTTTGTATATACATTTGAGTGTTTTAGATATATGTATATATATGTATGTGTATATTAACCACTAATATTATCTTTTTCTCTCTCTCTATATATATATATATATATATATATATATTTTGCAAAAGTACCTTCTAAATATGGACACAATGTAATTTAATAGATTAACTTATAACACAAGAGAACAACAACAATAATAATAATAATATAGAAGCTATGTGACGGATTGAAGATTCGTTCTTTCTGTAAATGTTAAAAACGTCGTTGTACTTCTTTTCCTTTCCATGCATGCTTTTTCCATTTCCAATTTTTACCTGTTGCAATGAACGGATATTTTCTCAGGGAGCCCTCGTGTCTTGGGACTTAAACTCAAACATCAAGCGAAACTCGTGCATACGATCCAACGCGATAGATGCTAGTAAAATGATCGGGGACTCAGTACTGTTCCAGTAATTAATTAACTCCTTCTGCTACCTTCTACCCTTACAAGTGCCAGGTTAAGGCCCAAAACTGAGTACATTTGATATATACGCACAGGAGTAGCCCAGTCCTCACTTACCAGAGTTCGAAAGCTTTTCTGAGTCCGAGGTGGTAACAAATTATTTTTCACCCTACATTCGCAATACCACAGACGAAACGTCGCAAAACACTCGCTGCTCTATCACTATTTGCATGGAAAATATCCATACGAATTACGTTCCATAATTCTACCAGTTCTAACATTGAATCTAAGACCGGCCATGCGCCTCGCATTGTAGTGAACCGACGTTGTTTCATTGATGTTCCACGTCAGCAGCTTCTTTCCATGAATCACTGTTTTGCAGAACCAACTACTAAGAGGATGGTTTCTCGATTACCAAAATATTAACTTAATGAAATCTTGGGTCAAATGTTAACTTCCTCACATGTACCCATGTTTTCCTCTTACTCTGTATTCCTCAACCTCGGGTGGCACTTAAGACTTGTACAGGGTTAACATTATTGTAAATTATATGCAAACAATGACTATAGAATATAATTTTGGAAATTTCTTTTCGCCAGAATCTATCTTACACATTTATAAGTCTAGCCTTCGTCCATGCTTTGAATATTGCTGCCACATCTGCGTTTTCCCAATTTTGATGGGGTTTTCCTTCCTAACAATTTATTTGAATCCGTGTGAATATCAAAATCATGATTATATCCTCATTTCCTCTTCGAATTACATGTGCTATCCATTTTAGTTGTTGCTGCTGTTGGTTGTCATCAAAAGATGGTATTTCTGTTATTTGAGATTGTGATTCTGATTGTGATTCTGTAGCGCCAGTCTATAATGTTCAAAAAACTCGCTCGATGCCATTTTTAACCATTGCTCTTAGAATGTACACAGCTGGCAGTTTAGATAATTCTGAATGGCTTTGACATCATGCATATGAAAGTCAGATAAGGCTATTTTAGAACACGACAACTTTTCAGGTTGATGTCTTTTTTTGTAGGAATTTGCGGTGTTGGGCGAATTCATCTCTGGCGTAGCCTATTCTATGTTCAATTTCCTTTTCTCCTATCAGTCAGTTATGTATGATATGTATGATACAAGCTTAGGCGGTCAAGTATCTTTGGATACATGACTGACGAGGCAGATTTTTTTCCCGCAGTAGGTTGCCATTTCTTTCTGCAATAGATACTAGAAGCCGGTCTATCCTGCCATAGGGGGAAGAAGAAGAAGATTCATACCTTTCCCAAGTTTATTAGCACGTAATTGAATGTAATGGATTCGACTGGAATTCGAACTCGGCTCTCCAATTCCTCAATCCAAGCCGCTATCTTACCACCGTGCATTTCTCCTATACTTTGATAAATGATCCTTACGCTGAGATATCTGTAAGAATTGCATAATAGTATGATGGGTTGGAAAATAATAACGCTATGAAAACGATTCGTTAGAGCGGTAAATAACTCCCAAAAATCATTATAACGTTCATACCTTGAAGGAATATATTAAAAAGAAAACATTATTCATGTTGGTCAGTATTTTTAAAGAAAAAATATTGATACTATACACGTATGAACTAAATCGATGGGCACGAAATCTGAAGTACAATAAGTGATTTATCAACTACCATCTTCTAGAAATAGGTATTCATAGCACTCGACAGCATCCATTTCTTTTTATTCATCTGTGAATTGCAATGACTTCTTGGGAAAGAAAGTTATTGAAGTGATTTTCTGCTGTCCTACATCGTTTTGAATTTAGTGTTTTCTTCTTCCTTCAGAGAAGACCATTTCATTACGAATGAAGAAGATACTTTGGGTAACTGAAAACTGAAATGTTGTTCTACAGAAGGATGTTGAGAATATCATGGATTGAACACGGGAGGAAAGACGAAGTTTTATAGATATGTAAACAAAAAGGACGCTTATGCGTATTAACAGAAAGAGATAGATGAAATTTTTAGGGCACATAATGAGGAAAGAAGGCTTGGAAAATTTGAAAATCACAGGGCATTGACGGCATGAGAAACAGGGTAAAACAGCGCATAACATACCTAATGAGTTTGTGAAATGGTTGGCAGAATAGAGGAGAGATAACAAAACGATCAAATTTACTAACATTTACAAAGGACAAGAAATTGTGGAGAGCAATGGTCGCCAACGCCCTGAAGGGGCACGATACATATAATAATAATAATAATAATAATAATAATAATAATAATAATAAAGACAAACTACATGAAAATTATCGAGAATGTGTCCAAATACAAGGACCTGGAGATCAAGATAAACGGGATGTGTGGAATGAAGACTGAGACTGTACCAATAGTTATCGGAGCTCTGGGCCTCACGAGAAAAAGTATGGACAATTTTACTAACAGTGTCCCAGGTAACATACAAGTTGCCCAGTAGATCGGTCTAGTAGGAACATCCCATATACTACGAAAAATGCTGTAAATTAAATAACAACACTCCTATAGGGCCTAAAAACCCTAGTTTGGACCCGGCTCTACAGAATGCAAAACAGGCAACATAACCTACACAAATAATAATAATAATAATAATAATAATAATAATTACGTTTTTTTTTAATTGGTCAGTGGAAAATGTCATGACACCCTTTCTGATCTTAGGTCTTTGGGTGGTACCCGGAAAGAAATGTGTACACACCAGAAATTAATAATAATAATAATAATAATAATAATAATAATAATTATTATTATTATTGCCATGCCGTCTTGGAAAATACAATGGGGTATTTTCCTTTTGACTTTTTTACAGTTTGACAATTTAGAGATTTCCTAAACCTAGAATGGCTGACTACCAAGGCTAGAAAACAAAATTTAACACCCAGCTGGAGGGAGAAGGACTGGATTCATATCCCTCGCATTTGAATGAAAGAGATCGCAGCGGAAGGTTCGACAGTGGCACTCTGAATATATGAATGTTAACCATGTTCGCCAAGTCTATGAAAATAGAATACAGCGCAGTACGTAATCTGTTCAATGAAACAACGTTAAAGATTAACACTCACCAGCAGCGGTTCCGTAATTCTTCAGTCTTCGATATCAGAAAAAAAACAAAAAAAAAACATGGCCGCCTTTATACACGTCGCATTGAATATTCTGAGCCTTCTGATTGGTTAACCCTTCTATTGGTGAACTATAAAATGAGTTCATTTTGGCTGGTTCACTAGTACTAGCTACCCAAAAACTCCAACAATGAATATATGTTTTTCGCCAGGTGTATAAATAGCGGTGTCAGGCTACTGACTGTCGTGACTATTGAGTGGAACTATCCAGTCGAATTAGTGTGAATTATTGTGCGTCGATGATTTGGGTTTTGATTTAAAATTTACCGGATGTTAATCCGAACCGCGCTACTAACAAGGTATTCACTGAAATAATTAATTATGTTTGGTTGACTTTTACTTTGTTCTTGTTAAGTATTTTATTCGAAGTTGTAATTAAATACTGTTTTATCCTAACATTGAAGTCTTGAGTTATACTTAATTTTTAACGGCCACTGTTCGTCGAAAAATACAAAACCAAAGATAAATAAACAGTATTTTATCGTTGATTTGACGTCAAAGGTATAAAAGCTCGTCATTAATAGTTGTCTTAAGGGACTTCTTCAAATGTTTCTGTCGAGATTTATAGGATTAAGAGTTGTTACTTACATTATTAACATGCTGACTATTGTCACCATTTTTATTATTATCACAACGTTTCGGCCCTTGTGACCCTAGTCCTTCATCAGATTTATGTGGGATCCAGGTATCTTTTATGAAATTTCGAACTGAACACTTTATTTAATTTACTGGTGTAGACTCTTTTCTCACTTGTTCATGCCTGTCGATATCTCGTCTAGTTATTATTTAGTAATTCTCAGTTAATTTGCAGTAAATTTTCAATTTCAGAAACATAGTACATTAATTTAGATATCTTTGAAATTTTAATTTCAGTTGACATAAAATAGCAGTTAGTTGTCAAAGATTTGAGCACTTAAAAGTTTTTAGACTTAATAGTTGATCACTTAAAAGCTTTTTATATCATCCAAAATTAATACAATTAGTACAAGACTGAACTGCATAAATTTGATTGCGCCTCATGAGAAAATTTGAAATGGAAAAATGTTTTAAAAATTGTCAAAAAATAACAAACGTAAAGCCCAAAACGAAAAATAAAGCAAAACAAAGCAAAAACAATATCCCTCATCCCCACCCAGCCAAAAAACAAACAAACAAACAAACAAAAAAACAAACAAAAAACAAAAACAAAAACAAACTCGTCCTGCTTTTTGTGTTGAAAAGCTCGTATGCTAAAATTACCAAAGATAGTTGAAAGAGATAAATTTTATATTTTTAACGAACTTTCATGAATACTAATTTCATATTTTTTGAACTTAATAAAAAATAATTTCTACTTCGTGATTTATTGAATTTTGCTATTTTTATGAATTTTTGGGTTTTTAAAAAGAGAAATAAGCTAATAGGGTTCATATTCCAGCCTAGTTTGTTCCGTTAATTTTCGTTGAAACACCCTTTGAAAAGGTATAAAGGCGTCACAACTTTGCCCAACTCTGTGTTAAATAACAACCCAGACAAGATTTTTTGCAATCAGAGAAGGAAAACTCTAAATTTCAAACTGTGACTGAAGCAACCACTCCATCACTTTTCCCAAGAACGCATAGAAATTCAAAATGAATAAAGAAAAAAAAAATCTGTGGCGAGTCATGATCACATATCGGACACATCATTAAAGAAAAATAATAATTCATTAACGACATCATCAAAAGAGGTTTGGATGCAGCTGGGTTCCCAACCCAAATCGAACCCGTAGGCCTCGACCACGTTGATGGAAAGCGGCCGGATGGCATTACCATTTTCCCTTTTAAAATGGGGAAGTCGTTGATTTGGGATGCGACCTGTGCGGATACATTTTCGGCAGGTAATTTGATCAGGTCCGCGGTTGAGACGGGATCCGTCGCCCGGGACGCAAAGATGAAAAAAATAGTTAAATATTCTTCTCTTGCTGATAGATTTTTTTCTACTCCTGTGACAGTGGAGACTTCAGTGGTTATTGGCCCTCGTTCGATGGCGTTCCTTCGGAGGATTGGCGCGATTGCGTCTCGATTAAGGGACGAGCCTCGCGAAACGGAGTGTCTCTTGCAGCGTGTCTCACTGGCCATGGTTCGAGGTAATGCTTTCTCCATCATTGCGGCTGGCAGAGTTTAGAAAATAATTGTTTATAGTTACGTTGTTCTGGAATTGTCATCAATGGTCAACTGAACTTGTTTTGTTTCAATAAATTTATTCATTAATTTAAAAAAAAAATTCACTGGTGTGCACGGAGAATAACAATGAAAGAAATTTAATTTTTGAAAAAAATACTTTCATGTTATTTCCAGATTAAGGGCATATTTTCTACATCTTTGAAGCTTCAGATAAAACTGATTTAATTTCTCCGGGGACTCTGAGCAATGAAAATATTTTAATTATCAAAAAGATGCTTTATTAGTATTTAATAAATTAAATAAACACTGTGTGATTACTATAGCAAAATTATTTTCAAGAACTCTTCTTAGAAAGATAAAAATAAAAACGACTTCACAAACAAAAACGCCCTGAGAATTTTACGATAATCAGATAAAAGATATTTAGTTGATATTTTTTTTTTAAATCTTGCTGTTTTTTTGTTTAAAAATTTCCTATATGGAAATGATTGTCGCACTATTGTACACAATTTAAATAACGTTTAAAGCATAAATATTTCCAGGTGTATATCGTTGACTAATAAATATTATATTAATTTATATTTAATTTTTATTGCTAAGAGCACAAAGTTTATGACGATAAAATTTCTTCTGGCTTGCTACCATACTATATTTAAACACCGGTTTCCGTACAACAACCGAAGTTAAGCAACGTCGAGCCTGGTCTGTACTCAGACGGGTGACCACTTGGGAATACGTTTGGATAGTGGATAACGACTCAGAACTGGAAATCGGAGTAACCAATTCCAATTGTGTTATATTCATTTACGCACAAATACGCTGGGGAAATGTATGACTGTTATATTCCGTGCTAATAGGAATATATACTTGATAAAACATGGTGGATAAAATAAGTAAAAGTTTATTGTAAAAAACGGTAAAATACGAATAAAATAAAAGTTATGCACAAGGTCGTCGCAAGTGAATCCAGTAGTGAGTGCTACTATTGGAAGGTCGGTAGTTCTCGCATGAGTCGTACTCAATAGATCCCATCTAGTAATATTTACCAATCTCCCCACGAGGTAGGATGTAGCACAAGGCCGAATTTAATATGGGGCAATCTGCATAAACCACGTATAAACGGGTTCGGGTCTGTCTACCTCCCCGGACGAGACTCTGCCCTTCGGCATAGCTTTGTCCGGGCTCCTCTCAAACGTATAGCAGAAAAGATTTCAGCTAGACAATATTTACTCCACCCCTGGGTAGATGTGGCACAAGACCGAATTTAAAGTGGATCTTCGGACCCGTAGGCTCAGCCAAAAAATCCCCGTAGAACTCGCATAAATGGGATCGGGTCAATCTACCTCCCCGAGCGAGACTCTGCCCTTCGGCAGAGGCTCGTCCGGGTGTCTCTCTGCTCAGAGGCAGAGAGTTCGACCAGCAAGCTGAAAAAGATTTCAGCTAGAATATTTAGCTCCCCACCCCCAGGGTTGCATGTGGCACAAGGCCGGGTTTAACGTAGGTTCTCCGAGCCCGTAGGCTCGGTCAAAAAAATGCCCGTAGAAACCGCATAACGGGGTCGGTTTGGTCAACCTCCCGAACGAGACTCTGCCCTTCGGCTGATCCTCGTCCGGGTTGCTCTCTGCTCAGAGGCAGAGAGTTCGACCGTATATGATTTCGGGTAGACTCTGCAGTCCGTTGACTTACAGATACTTATACGTAGTCACTTATGGGGGTGACAGGTTATTTCATTACATCAGATTCAAACTGTTATCTCTCCAGCTATGGGTTAATTAGTCGGACTTGTATCAGTAAAATCATTACTATTACCGAGTAAATTCTTATAATCTAAAAAAATATATTTTGCTTTAAAAGTTTGAGAAGCCGTCAGAAACAAATCAATCAATTAAATTCAATGTACTATGTGCGTCAAATTTTATAGGCTTTCATTTATGTGTACTGCAAATTTCAGCTGTCTCTATGTATACGTGTTCTTTTTGTCTTCATTTTCCTTAACATTTCCTAGTTGCTTACATGGCTCTCCCATGACATTCTCATTACCCTTCTATAGGACTACGCTACTAATGACTAAAGTCATCTCTTCGTCTGTGATGAAATTGTCTAACTTTAAATGTCATATAGAATGATTGATATTGCATAGTTTTTGGAAAGTTATTTCGTTATTTCAATACACGTCTGAATTTCTGTTACATTATCGGTTGTGTCGTATATTATTCCCATATTGTTAAACATTTGTATTTGCTTGATTTTGAAATCTCTAATTTGTAGTTATCGTTGTTGGTCTATCTCTCTTGATCCCTATCATTCATTCTGTCTTCTTGCAAATGATGATTAATATTTTTCTCCTGATTTTCTTTCTTGCCTTATCTAGGAATTACTGATGTCTTTTTTTTTCTGTAGTTGCCATCAAAACGGTATCATCTAACTCATGTTGCTAAGCTAGTGCCCATCTATATAATAAATGCGAATGCCAGTGTGCCACTGTGTCACGCTTTTTCAATTAAAGGGACACAACTCTCTAACTTTCAATAGCTCATGTTACAAAATGTTTGGATTGCTAAATTTTCATTACTGCAATTGTTTTTGGCGATTTTTTACGTGATTTTTGCGACGAATTGTTTTTTAACGATACCTATTTTTATAACTTGGAAATGAATTTGGGAATAATCAAAATTAATTGTAAAATCCAGTGAAAGTCAGTGATGAAATAAAAATAATTGTTTGCATGGAAAATAAGCACCTACGTACATCAAATTGTCTTTAAATTAAGTGGCGGCAGAAGAATTATCGTTAAACTTTTAAAAGCTAATATTAAATATTAATGCAATAGTTAAATGCAGTGATCAATTCTGAGTTCTTTCGTTTATTGTTACCTATCGCATACAGCAACAGTATGACTCGCAAAAAGAAATCTCCGTCAACAGGGGACCTGATTGCAATCACATGAGCCAGAGATGCAGCAAGGAAAAGGAAGTATCGCCTAAATGAAAACCTAGATCAAACGGCAGCCAGGAGAGCTTCCAATGCTGAGAATATGCAAAGACGTAGAGACTCTTAAACCCCTGAACAAACCAAAAGCTCAACCATGAGGCCCCGCAGGAACTAGCTTACATGTCGCCCGATAGATCGGCTTTTAAGCTAGTGTATAATAAATCCTGGTAGAAAGTCTACTTCTTTTAGCATTGTCTCGCTGTAAAGGTTAAAATCATCCAGTGAGAATACACAACCGTGTCTTACGCATTCATTTGCTAAATGTAAGGTTTATTTCCAGTAAATCCATTTGATTAAAGTTAATATTACTATATATATATACAATAGGAGGCACGGTGGAGCAGTGGATAGCGGCTTGGATTGAGGAATCGCAGAGCCGAGTTCGGATTCCAGTCGAATCCATTGCATTCACTTACGTGCTAATACCCTTGGGAAAGGTATGTATCCTCTTCATCTCCCTCCAGCTATGGGTAAAATAGCAGGACAGACTGGGTTCTATAGCCTTGGATGGCAACTGGTCTAGGAGAAGGAGAACTCTGAATTCAAAACCTGCGGAGGGTCGTTTGGGAACCTTGTGGCATGCATTCGGTGCACCAGGTTTCTGTATTCGTCCCTCCAAAAAGTGTGGCTGGTCCTGCACGAGGCCTTCACCACTATAAACAAAATCTCATGTGCCGGTGTCGGGATGTCGGTTTCCTGGGGACTTATCGGCCTGACCCTCATACGTCGAACGCGACGGGAGAGTCGATTATATATATATATATAATTATTTATTTAGAAAATTTATAACATAAACATGTTATAAAATCACTACAAAAATAGCCATTTTGTTTCAACACTCCCAGTGTCTTATCAAGTGATGATATTGAATGCAAAACAAATCAAAAACCATTTGTTTTGCATTTAACATCATCACTTCACTTGATAAGACACCGAAACAAAATGGCTATTTTTGTAGTGATTTTATAACATGTTTATGCTATAAATTTTCTAAATAAATAATTATATCTGCTCTACTTTGTATTGAGCACTCTTTTAAGTAATAGTAATTGTTGGTTATTGGAATTCATTCCGTATACACCAATTATATACTTTATATATATATATATATATATATATATATATATATATATATATAATATATATATATATTAGTAATAATAGTGGTGTATTTAATTGTATGGAGATGTAAGGCTTTATGTATATATGTTTATGTCCACGTATGCGTATGTCCGTATGTATATATGTATGTAAATGTATACATATGTAGAAGTGGATGTGTATGGATGTATGTGTATATGTATGTATATGTGTATATGTATGTATATATATATATGTGTGTATGTGTGTATACGCATGTGTTTTTGAACATAGAAATATAGGTCCTTGCTGGATTAGATAATCGTTATGTTTTTTTTTTTATATGTTTATATTTGATTTGTAACCTGTAGTCGATATTACTTTTGTCAAATTTTCTTGATTACACAGCATCCCTTTTATAAATGCCCTTCGGTTTTAGTTCCCTCCACCCCATCTCTCTCCCCATCCCTTTTTCTTTTCTTTTCCTCTCCCTCTCTCATGTTCTGATCTTTAAGATTAAATCGTCTATTGTGTGTGTATGTCACCACAAAATGTATCTTTTCCGGTATATCTTTAATGTATTTTAGACATCCAAGAATATTCATATTTCTCTCACTTAAACAGTCTTTGACTCCCCTCTTTAAAACTTCTCTCTGTTAAATTTTAATACCCCACTTCATCTTTAGACCTTCCTGTTCTTCTCTCGTCTGTTACCCCTCCCTATAGCTTTCATTTACTCTAACATTCTTCCCACACTCTCATACATACACTCTCACTAAATTTTATTTTTTATTCCCGGAGTTGTTTTTTTCTGTTTTCCTTTTGAATTTGTAGGTCTGATGAATTGGATCGTAGTTACGATTCCAATGGAATAAATTATGACCATGGAATATTAGTGTTTAAGCCTTTTTATTATATATATATATATATATATATATATATATATATATATATATATATATATAAAATAAAAAAGATTTATAGTCAATGGATAAACGACTTTTTGAATTATTTCATCCCAAGTAAAGATATAAAGTCACTAAGGCACAAGATGTTACTGAGAGTGTAAGAAGCTGAAAAAAGTTTATCGATTCAAAGAGGCTGAAGGCAAATATTGAAGTTACATTTGAATATTTGAAAATCGTAGTTGACCAGAAAGCAAAAAGCCGGAAGAAAGTTCCAGAGACGAAATGTGTGAGAGAAGAATCTATTAGAATAGAAATCTAACGATGTCAACAGTAAAACGCGACCTAGCTGCCAGTCAGTACTAAATTTAAATTGTGGAAGGAGAATTACCAAAGAGGAAAGCTCGTCCTAAATGCCATGAAAATATTTTAAAAATGTCACAGGGAAACTTCATTACGGTGGAAAAGATAATTGAAACCTAAATGCCAGGGAGGATTGTAGATTCTTCTTTTAAAATTTTCTCAAGTATTTCTATTTACATAGCAGAATCACAAGACCAGTTGTGGCAGCAATGTTTACTGGTACGAATGGTCGACTTATCAGATATAAGATAGGTTTTGGCTAGAAAAATGCCTATAATGATACAGTAAACCAAATTTCCTAGCAAAGTACGCCTGACGATTGGTCGTCCTGGGTATGACGGGAAACTACTGGCAGCAAGGCCTCTGATCGTGAGGTTTTGAGGATCGTCGAACCACTTCTTAATTTCTGTTGTTCCCAGGTCCACTATAACCCGGGATGGTAGTCCCTGTTAGGTTTCCAGCTATGGCAAACTTGTTAACTCTTAAAATTTTATCAAAAAACAATGAAAGTATAAAAATAGATTTTTATAGTAAAAATAGCAGCAATACATTTTAAAACAATTACCAGCAATACATTTGACTCGCAAAAAAAAAACTCTTTACAAAAAATATGTCCATGAAACCTGATCTACAAAATAATTTCTTACAAAGAATACATATTCTATTCATACGAACCTATCCTAAAAATCTTGTAGGTATTAAATAAACCATTGAGGTTGATATTTAACAGCTTATATTTCTCTTCTATTGTTATTATTATTTAATATCAGGCAAAATAGATGATTGATGAACTATAAAACACCAACATGAATGATTTCCAGCATACTCCTTCAGTTTGTTTGGTTTAATCTTACGCCAATAAATATTAGTTTTGATGAAAATAGCACTACGTACATCTTTCACTATAAACTTAAAATTTAGTGGTTCTTCATTCTCTTTGAATTTCTATTAGAATGTAAATCATGACCATATTCCGAAAATACATGATGAAGTTAGAAACATGTCGCCTATCATCTCGTCATTCCAGTTCAGCATTTAAACCCTGAATCTGGATCTTTCTATAGGTACTGAATTTGTTCTTATGAAATAATAAATTTCTACTGTTATCAGAAATTTACCATCAGTCTTAGAGAGAAAAAAATGAGCGTGGGTGTGTTAATTTGTGTATTTATTTATTTGTATATTTTACACCTTGGAAATTAATCTGCATGCCCGATTAAGGTTGTAAGACTTCCGAAGTTGCATTGGGATAGAGAAAATTGCCTTCCAGAAGCTAAGCAAAGTATTAAGAAATAGAAAAAAATCGTTAAAAACAAATAAAAGTGTACTGAACTGTTATTCAATCTCAGTCCACCTATATTAAAGTGAATGCTGGTCAATATCGTCACGGATAAAGAAAAGATTTGAGGCAACAGAAATGTACTTCGACAGAAGGATGCTGAGAATACAATGGACTGAAGATGTAAGCATCAATGAAGTTTTAAGGAAAACGGAAACAAAAAGACACTTATAATTAGAATCAGAAAGAGACAGTTGACATCGGGTGGATAATGGGGAAAGAGCGCTTCAGAAAAATTGACATTAACAGGGTATATTGAAGGCGTAAAGGACAGAAAAAAGCGTGCATAACCTACTTAATGAGCTTGCGTAAATGATTGATAGAACAACGATCAAGAGAGATAGCAAAAAGACAAAATTTACTGAGAGCAACAAAAGACAGGCAATTATGGTGAGTCATGATAACCCCTGCCCAGAAGGAACACGGCATAAAGAAAAAGAAGAATGGATAATTTTTTGCCGAAATAAATATATGTTTAGATACGATGGAATTTCCTTAAAGTTTATTTCTTACCCATTTCCATGGAACGAGATGAAATTGCATGTATTGTGAGACGCATCCATCCGTGCTGCATACGTCAATTCGTACTTATGCATATTTCTATGTGTCAGGTGTGGATGCGCAATAAGGTGTGAATATGTTGCCAGTGAAGTACAGAGCTTTAATCAGTTTCCTGATTTTGAAAGCAAAACAGCATAAGCACTTCTTTGAGGCGATGACAACAGTGTATAAACCAGATGCTCCATCCGATATTGTTATTAAGCATTGCTTTCGGCATTTCAAATTCTTTCATACTTCAGTGAAAAATTTGCTATTGCCAGCGTTCTCAGTCAGCCATTGAGAATAAAACGAATAAACAAGCCTGGAATTCATAGCATTGAGGCTTTTTCTATATGGCTGTGTTCATGCCATTTTTTTTCTACACAATCCCTACTAAACTTGACCCTGTCAAGTTATGTAGTGATTATTTATGTGAACTAACTTCTATAAGCAATCGACACATTACATTTTGGAAACTAGAAGAATGAGTTAATATTAGTGCGGGCGAGATCTTGAAAAAAATATCCACGCACACCTGCATATTAAAAAATCTGGAATAAGCCATGACAAATTAAATGAAATAAACAATTATAACAAATGAAGTAAAAGATTATAATTATATTTTACAGAAAATAATGCAGGTTTTGTCATATCAGTAAAGAACAAGGTTTTATCATATCAGTAAAGAACAAGTTTTTGTCATATCAGTAAAGAACAAGATTTTCTCTTATCAGTAAAGAACAAGCTTTTGTCATATCAGTAAAGAACAAGGTTTTATCATATCAGTAAAGAACAAGGTTTTGTCTTATCAGTAAAGAACTAGGTTTGTCATATCAGTAAAGAACTAGGTTTTGTCTTATCAGTAGAGAACAAGGTTTTGTCAATAAGTAAAGGACAAGGTTTATGAGAGAAATCCCTACACAGTGGACAAATTAAAAGAATCTATCTCAGAAGTATTTACTGAAATTGATGCAGACCAGGAACTGTGTCGTGCTGTGTGTCATAGTGTTCTGGAGATGTTCGAGAAATTTTACAATGTTGAAGAGATTAAACTGCGCTAAAAATCTAAGTATAGAGTTAAACAAATGTACATAAACAGTTTTGAACAGGTATGATTGTAACAAGTAAATATAAATATATTAATTTTTTTTTAAAAAGTAAAGTGCATAGTTACTATGTATATGTCTACTTTTGGACCACGCTGCATATTGTTTTAAAATAGCATTTTACATAATTTTAGTCTAGATAATCCATTTTCACTAACTGCATAGAATTTTTCAGACCTCTTAATTGTCAAATAAAAGACTTTTGTTCAATTTACTTGTATGAATATAAAATTGGCCGTAGTGCAGCTCAGATTGCACGAAACATTAATAAAGTTTGAGAAGAAGGATGTGTTAATGAATGCAAAGTGCAAAGTTGGTGTCAGAATTTCCCAGTGGTGAGGCCATACTTGAAGATAAGAAAGGTCGTGAACACCAGCCTTGCATTGAAAATGAGAAAGCAAATCCTGAGAGCTTGTAAGAGAGCTTGCAAGAGTACAAGATGCAAGTATTGGATCAGTTTCTGAGCATTTAAACAAAATGTGAATGTCTAAGCAATTGGACAAATGGGTATTGCACGATTTAGATGAAAACCATCGTCGTTATGAAATCTTTACGGCTCTTCCTTTACACGAGAAAAATGACCCATGACTCTATCGCTTTGTGGCATGTGATGGGAAATGGATTCTATATGTCAACCAATGTCATTCAGGGTAATAGTTGAATCAAAAGGAAAAAAAAATCCGACATTTCACCAAACGAAGGTTATGGCTAAGTTTAGTGGTTTAAGGCTGGATTGATACAAAACAGCTTTCTGAATCCTTTTGAAACAAATATAGCTGAGAATTATTGCCAAGAATTCGATCAAATGAATCCGAAAGAGCATCGTATGTATCCAGTACTAGTCAACAAAAAAGGGTCCAAAAAAAGGGTAAAAAAAAGGGTCCAATAATCTTGCACCACAGTGCTTCGCCACACGTTGCACATCAAATTATACAGAAGTTGAATGAATTGATCTTGGAATTTCTACATCATCCACCATTCTCACATAACCTTTAGCCAACTTATTGCGACTTAAAAACATAGGACAACTTTTTACAAGGAAAAGTTTTAAACGATTGCTGGTCCAAATGTCTTCAAAAATATTGTTGCCTCACTAATTTCAAACTTGTATCTTGTTGCCAAAAATGTATACAATATAATGAATCTTATTTTTATTAATAAAAATTCTTTTGAATTAAGATCTGTCGATGTCTAAATAATGGTTAAAATCTTGCATTATTATCTGAACAACCTAATAATATAAAACAAATATATATTATGTTGTATCCTTAAAGAGGTTACAAACAGACAATGTGCTACTCAAGTGAAAGGAAGAGCAACACGCGCGTAGATGAAAAAAGAGAGGTTTAGTGTAAAAGAGAATACACTACTGAAAGACAGGGAATCGGGTGGCAGGCTAGTAATTTCCGAAGTAAGCCCCCCAGGTATATCCTGTGCTCACTATATATAGATGCTGATATAGTCTGTCTACATAGCCGATAGGGAGTGTGAGACATTTCATTACAACATATTATCGCCTACGTCTTGGACAAATCATTAACCCTTTAAGATCAAAGAAGAAACAAGCTATAGATGCAGTTGTTCAACAACACACATGAAAACAAATCACATCCCACCTCTTACATCCCCTCAGGCTAACGAAGAATGCCATCCAGGGGAGGTTGAATCACGTAAACAGCTATCACGTCGCTCGTCTCCCCCTGCTGGACAAGCAGCTGGTACCCAACCTGTCAAATGGTTGAACAACATAAGGCAATCAAGATGGAGAACATTGCTAGCCAACTAAAAAATGTTAATTCAGGACTTATTTCCACGTCCATGACACACAATGATGCAGTTGTATTAATTTAGATCGCCTCCGTTCGGGATACGGGAAATACAAGGTTTTCAAGCGCAACATCAGAGTCTTGAAGAGGACGCTGTTTGAATTTCTAGGGAGCTACAAATCACACAACATGTCCCGTTATGTGCGGGCATGAACATGCAAGTCAGCATGAAAGAAATTAACGACGTTTTTCTAATGTCGAATTGATAACATTTACATAGCGGATTTTTAGTCAGTTATAATCAATTCCGATATATATATCTTCAGTTTTAACACGAGCTTTTGTTAAAATATTATTCCGGTACTGAAAGGGTTTTTCTACGTCTCTTTTCAATTATTCGCGTTCTTTTCTTCCCCGCGTGAATCATGGTTTCATCACCGATAACAAACACTTCCAGTTTAAAGATTTTCTAATCATTTCACATCAAGCAAAGCGATAATGCTACTAAGAGGGAAGGGGGTTCTGAGAGTGAAATACCGTTCCTTTAGTGTCCTTTCTCCACAGTTATCCTTACTAAAGTCTTCTTTTTCACTCCCAGTAACCCTTTACATCCTAGTGACACTATGGCCTAGCTACGGTTGTAATGATTAAAAAAAAAAAAATAGAAGAACGGGGGAATTCATTTTGATTTTGAAAGCAGGTCATCTCTATCTATAAAAGGCAGAATGTATGTGTATGTGTCTGTGTGTATAACGAATGCATGGCCGCAATTTTCGACGGATTTGCACCAAAATTTACATGCACATGCTCCAAGTTAGCGGGAAGGCCAAGACCGACTTTGCATTCCCCAACTCCCATCGATAGTGGAAATAGTCGATTTTTTCATGCTTCTACGGTACTTTTCATGTAGTTTGCGGTCATTTCTACTGGCTAGAGTGAGAGCCTATAGGTGGCTGCTACGAATAGGCAGGAAGATTCTATTGACCAGCGTGAGAGCCAAGAGCTGACTGACACGAATGTTAATTTGCATGGTAGCATGCAAAAAAAAAAAAAAAAATCGATAGCTGCATTCGTCACAAGTGGGAAAAATTTAAATCTGCATGGCACTTTACTCCAATTGGCTCATTCGCTTGCTTAAACTCAACGTTGATTCTGACTCCGTAGAACTGGGTTAGGTGTGAAAAAGTATTTGTTGTTAACATTCTTTTTTCATTCGGTATTTCCAGTTACGAGTCCTTTTTTGAAGCTGATCGTTTTGTGTTCGTTTTGTTTAGTTCTTTTTTCGTAACAGATTTAATGTTTAGTATAGAGCTTAGAAAAAATTCGCAGTGTGAGATAGGCAAGGAGTAAGGCATGTAGCAACATCAGCACGGCAAAGGGCACTCCTTTAAAGGCAAGGAAGGGCAAAAATATTTTAAGTCAAGTGATAGCGATTGCTGTATGAGTCGTACGATTTTTGAATCAAGCACGGGCAACGCCGGGCCATGCTGCTAGTAATTTAATATAAGCGGGTAAGCTTTCAGGTGAAATTCTTTTGTTACATTAGATTAGTTTTGCATGCAAATCCATGGGAAATTTAAGGTTCATCAGATTTAGGAAAATCTCTTATTTGAAAGGATGTAGTAAACGTAGATTCGATGTAGCAAATTTCTTACTTTTTATGTGTCATGTAGTAACACTTAAAATGTATCTATCACCCGTAAAGATATGGCGAGGTGAAGAAAATACGAATCGGAAGAACTGCTTAAATGCTTACAGTTAAATTTCACACTAAATGGAATTGCCATATGAATAGTATTATTTCTGAAGTGCTAATTTTACAATGAAAACTTTCCAATGCAGCGCAATGCTGCGTCATTCTAAGACCTGCAATATTTGTATGTATCCTTAAGTACCAAAACAACACACGGCAAAAATCACCATGAACTTTTTTTATTTTATTGTATGCTACAAATAAGTTAAGATATACCGAATATTACCCGTTAAGACTCAATATAAAAAGAGAAGAATACTCATTTATAACTCCTTGCAGTTGCCTCTAAAATATATGAACAATAAAAAGTAGTAATATTAGTATGATATTGAGCATAAGGCCTAGAAATTAGCATTACTTTGTCGATTTTCTGGATCGTTAGCGGAGAGATGATTTGTTTTAAAAATATAAAAACATAAAGAAAAAGGACTAAAGAAATCAAATTTAAAATTTCGATTTTCTCAAGAAATAAAATATGGTTTTACCACGACCACAGAGTAAGACCAATAAAAAAGAAAACACATTTTGAGAGGAATTTTAAAATCGGCACTTAATTGCTTTTCTGAACCAATTTCAAATTTATCAAGGGAAACATTGCTTGAAAGATTCTGTTTCTAAGGCAAGAAGGTTTTGAGAATTAATTAAAATGAAATTGCTCAATTAACCTGGAGGCAAAGTCTTTAACATCTAAAAAAATAAAAAAATTAAATAGAGAAAAGCAAAAACAAGAATACATTCATAAGATGTAATTTCATTACAGATCTCAGCTACACGTGACCTTCTTTGGAGACATCCAGGATTTGTTTTTAATGTTATAACTCATTTCTCTTGATTTACCTTTATATTTGCTGTGAAAATAATAATAGCAAATATATACACTTTCTAATCAGTTTCGCTTCCGTTTATTGATATTGAAACTTTAAGGCTCTACTCACAACGGATATGAGAGTAAAATCTATTAAGCAGATTATTAGCCGAATACATAGATATCTTAGAGAAAAAAAAGATGATATAACGCTCCAAGTAAAGATAGCGTGTATGCGAGCCACATCTTATATTTTACATGATCGAGAAACAATCTTTCCTAATCATCAATTTGTCGACTATAAAATTGGTTTTCCGAGGCCCGGAACAAGCATTGGTTTAATCTTAATCCACGGAAGTTCTTTTTGGAAGATAACAGAATTTTGTTAATATTCAGTAATCTTTCTTGCTGTCAGTCTTTACATTTTCTATCTATCTATCTATCTATCTATCTATCTATCTATCTATCTATCTATCTATCTATCTATCCAGCTAGCTAGCTAGCTAGCTATGTCTTTTGACTGACTCGTGCTTTCTGAGTGAAACCCTAACTATCGTTATTCAAACTGTTTATCATGTCAGAGAAATCTATGATGGGTTTTGTGGTTGTTAAGCAAACACAAATGCGCTTTAGTATTTGTCTGCGATAGACCCAAGCAGACGAACGTGCTAGGAAAATGAGAGTAGTCTACCATTATAAGCAAATATATGGATATAGATCCGACAGTATGAAGAAAAAAATATACGGAAAAAACAAACAAAAATCCTAAAACAGAATAATTGCATATTAGGATTTTTGTTTGTTTTTCCGTATATTTTTTTCATATATATATATATATATATATATATATATATATATATATATAATGAGGAATTTGACAAATTGAAGCCGTTTCATTGAAAATAGATTTGATCGCTATTCTAAGCTTCAACAGATCCAAAAACGAAAGAAGGAAAGAAAGGTGTGCATTTGTGTGTATGCTTAAATAGTCAATCATAATGCTTTTTACCTAAGATGGCGTTTCTCGTGATTAAAGATGAAAGTAAATATGTGACATTTAAAAAATAAATTATTCTGTATCTTTACATTATAATGTAAAGATATTATTCATGTCGAATGTTGTTTTTTCCCTAGCGTTTTTTTTTTTGTATTGAATTAAATGTAAATCCTCATCTCATTTTCAGAATGGCTCGAAAACAAAAAATTCATACAACCATTACGGAAATAAATCAAAGGCAAATCCTCATCTAATACTTCATTTGTCAACTTTCTTAAAAACATTGTCAGGATTCTGTATCCTAATTTAAACATATATTGTCGACACGGAAAACATATAGACCTAAAAACATAAATCTTTTACTTTCAACTCAGGCCATTACATAATAAACCAACCCAAGAAATATAAAGTCAGCCAAACAGAAAAATAAAGAAATGGATCTAAAGTAGTGTCTGCGGTATTCGATGTCTATAGAATTCAGAAACTCTCAATGATAAATTAAACCAAGACAGAACTATTACAATTACTATAACCAGGAATGCATCCAAGAGAACTAATCTAAAACCAGGACTATTAATTGCAATATTCAGAAGATTAAGTATATGTTTACACACCCATACGCAAACACGCACGCACGCACACACACACACACATATATATATATATATATATATATATATAAGTAGTAATCCATTGGTATAATCCAGGCAAATTCTATTAAAACATAGAATTTGAAATATGTTAAAACCGACTCACAAAAGAGCGCTCAATGTTTATTTTCATTAAACAGAGCAAATTTTCTTTACAATTGTAAATAAGATACCTTTAGTGAATAACAATTTTCAACTACGAATTTAAAAAAAAATCGTAGGTGAATATGGTCATTCATTAAAGTTATCTTAATTCCAAAGTACATATATATAACGTCATCCACAGACAGACTGTTTCGCAGCTCATCAGTGTGGCTAGACATACGGTTGACTCTAACTAGGACCGAAACCCGACTGAATTGGTGTTAGTCGGAGATTCTAACCATTAAGCCGTCGGCGCAGGGTAGGAACGAAGGTGGATTTTAGCGTATTTTATTTTTAGAAACACGCCCAGTGACCAACAGTGACTCAATGTGTGTGTGCGTGTGTGTGGAGGGGAAAATTACAATCAATGAAACCCAAACAAATTAACCTATACATAGAGATAACCATTTTCCCCATGGAAAAAAACATTTCCCAGGACTTGTCAATGCAAATTTGTTAATCTGTATGGGGTAATTTTTTTTCGGTTTTATTGATTGCAATTCACTTATATGCTCTGTAATAAAAATTATATTGAGCTCTCTTTTGTGGATCAGTTTTAATATTTTATATTAATAATATCTACTTGGATTACATACCCAAGAGTTTTTTTTACCAGTATATATTAATTCGCTGCACAAAAAGCTTTCATGTTTCAATACTATTATTGAAACAAGAAAGCTTTTTCTCTAGCGATGTAAAATGTTTTTATTATAATCTATTATAATAAAAATATTATAATAAAATAGCTCTACTTTATATTGAGCACTTTTTAAAAAAAAGTACATGCTACGTACTGTGGATTTTTATTCCGTGTGTTCTTTCTCTTATATATATATATATATATATATATATATATAAAACATATATTGGTTGGAAATTTCGTAAAGTGCCTTGCCAAAATTATGCACAATGTTCGTGATCTTTCGACAATCGCTGCTCATTTTCATGGAAAGAAGGAGATCAAGGGAACGCCAGCGGACCCATTATGTTATCAAAAGCCTGAACTTGGAGGAATTGATTTTAGCGTCACGTGTTTTAAATACGATGTAAAACTACATTTGTTTCAAACTCGGGATTATAAGCATTCCACGACCTAGCTCGAGGTTTTGCATCTTCTTTCATTGAAAATGAGCTAAGATGGTCCAACGTTTTTGGAACATAACACGTAATTTCAGCAATTCAAATTTTCAACCCGACATTAAATGGCTTATTGGACCCCAGGAGAAAACCGCCAGCATGTAGAACAGATATTTCTTGTTCGGTCTATTAAAAAAACCCGTCTAAATGGAGGATTGCTATGTAAACTTGCACACTTAAATACACACACACACACACATATATATATATATATATATAGGAGGATTGCTATCTAAACTTTAATACATATATATATATATATATATATATATATATATATATATATATATATGTAGGAGGATTGCTATGTAAACTTTAATACATACATACATATATATATATATATATATATATATATATATATATATATAAACCTAGTGAGCCAGACAAATCTACGTAGGTTTCACCTAAACGGAACGTCAGGGAAAGTCGGCTAAAGAGGCAAAAGAGAAACGCATATTTATAAGCGTTATCTATATTTTATATATATATATATATATATATATATATATATATATATATTTCTATGTAAACATGCAAATTTAAACACACAAACTTTTATATATATATATATATATATATATATATATATATATATATATATATATATATATGTATATAGAAGGATTGCTATGTAAACCTTCAAACTTTAATACATACATACATACATACATATATATATATATATATATATATATATATATATATATATATATATATATATATATATATCAATGGACATTGAGGTGCACACTAAAGTGGCGCCAGTTTGTTTCATGCTGAAATGCAATCGTCAGGTCTAATGATGGCCTGACGATTGCGTTTAAGCATGAAACAGACTGTCGCCGCCGAGTGTTCACTTCAATATCCACTTTTCTATTTACATACGCTATATCACTGAGCACTTATACCTATATTTTATGATTTTAATTTTGATTTGTTGTTGTCTGCTAATGAAATCTAAAAATATTTTTTACTAACCAGTTATTTACCTGAATAGGCAGGCGGAATTTAAGTGGTGAAACATAAAAGCAATTTTGTAGATTTTTTTTACATGTTTTGTTTTTAATCTAATAATATATATATATATATATATATATATATATATATATATATATATATATAGTTAAACACTTAAAAAATATATGAAAAGAAAATATGAAAGAAACAGTGAATAAATAATGTATAAATAAGTAAAATAATAAACAAATATTTAAATAAAAAAAGTAATCGAAACTATAAATAACCCCATGCAAAAAATTAAGAAGGGTCAGTTTTCACTACTTCTTTCAATTTCATCATATCCCCCAGTGACTTATAAATGGAGTAATGACACATGATCTGAAGATCGTTTGATGTGTGAATTTGACAGTGAAAATGCGGCATTGATTCTTATTTAATTTTACATAGAAACTTGAGGACAATTTGAGATAATACCAGATTAAACTGACCCCTACCAGCAGCTACTTATCACAATGAGTAACAACGCTAATATTTTAAGATGCTTATCTTTTTCTTTATCTATAAGGTAATCCTATGTGGTTTCATAAATACCCCCTCTTATATTTACAGAACAACCTTTAGAATGTTAATAGACTGTTTATGTGGCATTTTCCTTGTGACTAACCTGACAGAACGTCACATTTTACATGGAATAAAAGAACCTTCATTAAAGATGCTGTGTCTGAAAGGAACCAGTGAACCGTCTTGTGATAGTTTACTTCGAATAACCTCTGGACAAAAAAAAAGCAGTAATATTTCAAATATACTCAATATTGTTTTTCAGTGTTCATTCTGAATTGTGCCGTCATTGATGACAACGGCCAATAGCTTCAATTCAAGAAACCTTGAGGGTTATTTTGGCTAACTTCCTTTCTTTTTACTCATCTCTTGATACCTTTCTACATCTTTTTCACGAAGAGCCACTAACAGTCCTGATTATGCACTCGGCCACTATCGACATATGTTTGCTTGCTTCTGGCAAAGTTGACTTAGCAAGGATGACCCTCGGTCTTTCTGTGCCAATCAACAGTAACATTAGTCACAGATGAAATGGACATGACAATCTATTCCGCCGTTAGCACAGGAGAAAAAATAAAGAAGAAAGGGAAAAAATGGGAAGCACATGTATATTCAGCAAACAACAATGGTTTCATTGCATTTTGCCTGTAACTGTAGAAGACAGTCAACTTTAGCACACCATTCATATCGATTGACGCACCTTGTGAAGACATATTTTCGCAACCTCATAATATTATGAATACTGTCTACTGGAAAGTAAGCTCTTTAATGAGCAAAATATTTTATATATATATATATATATATATATATATATATATATATATATATGTATACACACACACACACACACACACACACACACACACACATATATATATATATATAGAGAGAGAGAATTATTTATTTAAAAATATGATTCCATCTTGAAGCGAAAATTTTTTTGGTTCCCAAAAAATTTTTGGGTTTCAAAAAAATTTTCGCTTGAAGATGGAACAGAGCTAGGTACTTTAATTCAATTTAATTTTAATAATTATATTGAAGTTTTCGGCTCTTGTTTTGAAACATGAGAACTCTTATGTAGCGATGGAATCATATTTTTAAATAAATAATTATATTTAAACTCTACTTTTGTATCGAGCACTGTTTTTTTTAAGTAATAACAAAAATATTAAAAAACTTTGGATTATTTACCTAACGAGTTCTTTCCTATTTTCTGTATATTTTCACACACACACACACACACACACACACACACACACACACACACACACACACACATATATATATATATATATATACATATGCATATATATATATTATCGAATATGACAGTGAAAGATATTTATATAATATTTAGGTAGCATATATATATATATGTCTGAAATATATATACACACACGCACGTATATATATATATATATATATATATATATATATATATATATATATATATATATATATATATATATATATATATATATATATAGGTGTATCAAAATACTTTTATAAAATTTTGGGGCGGGTTACTCACAGCAAAACAAAGACAAAAATTTATATAAACATATGTCCTGAAAATCCTTCGATTTGGAGTTATTAAATTTCAAGTTTACGATAGACACTCTTAAACGTACAATCCAAGATACAATCCAAAAATACTTTTGCAAACATTAGGTGAGTGTTCCTGACAACAAAACAAGATAAAATGTCTATATAAACATATTTCGTTGTACCTCAACACACAACTTATAACAAATTTTTAAAATGTCTTCTGCTTGCTTCTGCAAACGCATGCATCCGTCGGTGTTCATTGACTGGTGTACCCTTTAAAATACTTCCACACGGTGTTGAATGGTTTCCCAGGCCCCGATGACACGTTGATGGAGCGTCGCTGTATTATTAATATCTGTTGCATAAAGAAATTTTTACGTGGTCCCATAGAAGAAAAAAATTGAGGACAGGTGAATGTGCAGGAAATGGAACCCGCCATCCCTTACGTATCCATCACCATTTCTTGCTTCACAGGGCGTGGTTTATATCTGTGTTCTTCCGGAATAGTTCTTGTGCACATAATGTGCAGTACCAACATCTTCATACTTATCTCTAATACACGAGATTGTAAGCCGCATGGGAGGATCTGATACCAACCTTTGAATTTCAACTGCATTTTCGTACTTCTAGTCGCATTTTAGGATGAACTTTCTTTGCTCAAAGTTAAGCTCCTATAAGATTAGTAATACTAACGTATAAATCTGAAAAGAAAGCAAGTTGACTTGAACTATACACTCTAAAAGTGTGTCTACATTTTTTAAACACTATCTATCTATCTATCTATCTATCTATCTATCTATCTATCTATCTATCTATCTATGTATTGTGTATTTAGGGATCAATCCCTCTTTTATACATGTTTCAATAAAGACGACAGAGAAGGTACTACAATTAAAATTTTATTTAATTTTTCTTGTGTTCAAAAAAGTGTATTCTTTTCTGGACACAGTGTACTGTGTCCAGAAAAGAATAAACTGTCCAATTTTTTTGTAATTCCGAACGCTTTCTGCTATACTTTTAGCCGTTATCAAGGATGATTTTACTTTTTAAATGGGTGTATGATTTTTGTGTATGTATATAAAGTTACAGGGATGTTTTATTTTCAGAACACAGTCAGCACGTTGTGGCCGTGTTCGTAGTTAATATTATTGAATATTGTCTTTTTTATTATTAGGTTATTCTGCTTGCATTTTCTACTAGTATATTTCCAATGGGGTCTGGAAGGTTTGTGTGTGTGTTTAAATGAGTTCTAATGGAGCTGTCGTCGGATAGGTGCAACGTAAGTCGTCTGGATAGGCATGTAGTAGCGTGACCGATGTATTTATGAGTTTGGTTTGATCAAGATCACAGTTCCTTAAGCGGCATTTGAACTCGTAAATAACGTTCGTTCTATGTAGTTTTGATTTTGCAGGTATGTTGTTATTTTTGAGGGTAAGTTTAGCTGTTTTAATTTTTTTGTAATAGATTATTAATCCAATTTTTTTTTTTGTACGGGTCAACAGGGATAGTGTATTTATGATATTTCTAAGTGAAGATTCTCTTGTTGACGTGTATTTAGCTTTCGTAGAATATATTTATGCTATGGTTTTTGTCTGTGTTTTTAGTATCGTTATTATTTACTTTGGAAATCTGGTGGTCGATGAGGTGGTTAGGAAAACCATTGTTTACTAGTATCGCTTTTGCATTGTTGATTTAAAGAAACATTAGACGAGAGGATGAATTCTCACGGCCCAAGCATGCCTTACTTCACATAATATTGCATGGAGGCTTGTTCAAGAGCAGCTCATGTATCCGTATAATTGAAACGTGTTCAGGGTCTTTCGTTTTCTGATAATTCATCATGGGAGATCTTTTACTGATAGTTTATTGCACAAACTGCTGATCACTTGTTTTTTCTTTTCAGTCCTGTTTACGAACTAGGCAATATTTAGAAGGGTGGAATAATAAATTTACACAACCAAAATTTGTGGGCGGATCGGAATCCCCACGGAACAATACAGGCTTGACACCAGCATCACTTTACAATTAATGTGTGCGCTGGAATTGGAGATGACAGTCTGGTATATATGTTCTCAAGCACGTCTATTTCGAACACACTTCCGGACCAACTAGAGGATGTACCCCTGTTAATACAAATACACACGTGGTTCATGGGCCAGCAGCATATTTTAGGCGCATTGATCGCGATGCACTGGCAGTCATCTACCATGAAATATAGATAGATAGGGGAGGATATGTTCCAAGGCATGCACGTTCATCTTTGGATTTTCATCTGTTGGGCCACCTAAAACAATTGGTTCATGCAGAAAACATTAATAAAGCCTGTGAAACCATTTGATACCGTATGGTGATATTTGAAAGAGTTTGCCAGTCAATGATCCGACGGGTGCATGCGTGAATAGAAGCAACGTAGGACATTTTGAAAATTTTTTATGTATTGCTGTGTTGAACTGGCATTTGGCAATTTTACCCTGTTCTGGTGTCAGGAACATGTCCTCAATGTTTGTAAAGTATTTTTGATACTCTCTTTCTCTCTCTCTCTCTCCCTTACACACGCACACACACACACACACATATAAATATATATATACATATACTAGCAGCATGGCCCGGCGTTTCCCGTGCTTGATTCAAAAATCGTACGACTCATACAGCAATTGCTATCACTTGACTTAAAATATTTTTGCCATTCCTTACCTTTAAAGGAGTGCCCTTTTCCGTGCTGATGTTGCTACATGCCTTACGTCTTGCCTATCTCACACTGCGAATTTTTTTCTAAGCTCTATACTAAACATTAAATCTGTTACGAAAAAAGAACTAAAAAAAATGAACACAAAACGATCAGCTTTAAAAAAGAACTCGTAACTGGAAAAACCGAATAAAAAAAGAATGTTAAAAACAACTACTTTTTCACACCTAACCCAGTTTTGCGGAATCAGAATCAACGTTGAGTAAGCAAGCGAATGAGCCAATTGGAGTAAAGTGCCAGGCAGATTTAAATTTTTCCCACTTGTGACGAATGCAGCTATCGATTTTTTTGCATGCTAACATGCTAGTTAACATTCGTATCAGTCAGCTGTTGGCTCTCACGCTGGCCAATAGAATCTTCCTGCCTATTCGTGGCAGCCAGCTATTGGCTCTCACTCTGGCCAGTACAAAATGGCCGCAAACCACCTGAAAAGTGCCAAAGAAGCATAAAAAAATCGATTATTTTCACTGTCGATGGGAGTTGGGAAATGCAAAGTCGCTCTTGGCCTTCCCACTAACTTGGAGCATGTGCATATAAATTTTGGTGCAAATCCATCGAAAATTGCGAACGTGCATTCACACACACACACACACACACACACACACACACACACAGATCCTGCCTTATATATATATATATATATATATATATATATATATATATATTTATATACACACACACGAGGGTAGGCTGGAAATTTCATTCGATAGGCTTACCAAGATATAAGTGTAAGTAGACACACGACCTGGTAGACTAAAAGATATGAAAGTGTACTAGAATACAACACGTTGGTCCGCTTTATGTATGTATGTACGTATACAGATAGTTAAATAAACTCGGGGTCTGTTTATTTTTAAGGCATAGATATGTTTTCAAATCATATATTTTATCACTAAAACTTTTGTATACTCATGTTCTGGATAACGGTTCAATTTTCTATTAGTAAACATTTAAAATACAAATCGAATGTTTATCTATATCGTAGACATTCATATTGTTTATCAAATATAACCACTTCATTTATTTGCCTAATAGAGAATAATTTTCTATTGAAATATTTCTAGGTAGGGTATCTATTATTGCACAAGGAAAACAATGCTGATATTCTGCGACAATGTAACTCACTGGTAATCTACAAGAGAGCGCTCTTTGTGATGAATATTGATTTTAAAAGTAGGAAAAAGAGAAGAATAACAAATCTTCTAACCCAGTAATCACTTCATTTGGTCCCGTGATGAGTTAAGTTAAGCTGAGTAAATATTGTACAACATGTATGATGTCGCAAGCGGACTAATTTCTCTAATCTGTCTTTCTTCATTATACGACCCAAACATCTTTCTGTTTCTGATTGTTTCAGTAAATTTCTTTGTAGTTCTTATTCTCCTCGAAGATCCTTCATTTGTCAGAAACTCTATCCATGGTATACACCAAAAACATCAGTAAATCTATAACACGGTTGTCTCAAGCCTTTTTTTTTATTCATTTGTATTAAATTAATACATTAAAGATGGTCGGCGGTACATAGCCTGCATGCATGCGCGAATTTATTTGTTGCCATCGTTACGTTAAATCCCTTAAGATTTCCAGAGTTTCTTGATAATCAATTTTCTTGATTCTTAGAAACCTTCGAATTTTGGTGTCATTCTTTACGCTGTATTTTGCATCACTGGCTGAAAAACTGAATTTCAGCACATAGTTGATTTTGATATCTCCAATATTCGAATACATTGGTTTGTGCCTTTAGCTCACAACCATAAATCTTAAAATGGTTGACAATAAAACAGCCATTGAAAATAGAAATGGCTTCAGCGAATATCTTCGAATATTGGCGAGATCCTTGCAAGACAACAGTAATGAATAGAAAAAAGGTAGATTATGTAGAGCCACTTTTGAAATTAATATTCAATATCAAGGATTTAACTTGGTTTCGAACACCGAACGCTGCAGCTAAAAGAAAATGTACATTTTCTCCCTTCTACAGCAAACTAAATGTAGCTACATATAGAGGTATTTTGTTTTATATTGACAACGTTTCTGCGTCCTGGGTAAGACGATAAACTACGTCCAGTAGCAAGGCCTCTGATCAGGAGATTTTGATCAACGTGAAACCACTTCTTAATTGCTGGTGGTCCAAGGTTCACCCTGAGCCGGGGTGGTAGCACCAATTAGCAAATAATTAATCCCCAAACTTGGGTCAAAACACTATGAAAGTGTAAAAATAGGTCTTAATATCAGAAATACTTTGTAAAAAAATATTAACAGCAATACATTATTATCAGCAATACATTTTAGGCCCTAAATTTTTTTACCAGCAATACTTTTTTGAAAAAAATATTATCAGAAATAGATGTTTTGAAGGAAAAATATTACTAACAATATATCTTTGAAAAAGAATATTACCAGCAATAACAATTTTGTCGGCATTAAATAACCCATTGAGGTTGATATGCCGAAAAACAAACCAATCCAAACCAAACCAAACAATGTTTATAATGGCACAGAGAAAACATTGGTAGGAAGCGGATAAAATAACCATGATTGATTGTTTTATACCATTATTCCATGAAGTAGGTGTTTGTCATCTTTAAAAACCCCATGTTATTACTGAATTCTAAACGTCATCATTTGTGATTTGTATGCACTTACTTCCGACGTCACAAAGGGTGGCTATGAAAACATTTCATATTCGAAATATAAGACGCAGACGGTGGAGGATAACTCGGTTTTGTTGCGATAACAAGATAACATAAAAAAAATGTAATTTCTGGCCTTTTAACAAAGCACGAACACACACACACACACACACACACACACACACACACACACACACACACTCAAAAAAAACAAAAAAAAACTGGTGCTTGTAAGAAATATCTAGTTCCCCAGTAGCGTCAGCAGATAAATATGTGACGGCTTTTGTGTATTTGTCTTAGTATTAAGTAATAACGCAAATAAAGTTATCACAAATTAAATTTCGAAAATCCACTTGTAAGAAAATTGTCTTTTGTATAGTTGAAGTCTTAGAAAGATTCGGCTGACTTCAACAAAAATCCTAATATATAATCTTCTGTTTGAATGTAAATGGAAGAAAGAGAGATTGGGGTTAGAAGTGAAGCACCTACCTAACGAGCTTCTGGAAATGAATGGTGGAGCGAGGGACGGGAGTCATAAAAAGGGAGAAAAACTGCTAAGGGCCACACGTGATATGTAACTTTGGAGAGTCATGATCATCCATCTGGAAGGATGTGGTATAGAAAAGAAGAAGAAGAAGACGAAGAAAAAGAATTCCTTTTTCGTTTCTCGATTCTATGTTCCTTGCATCGTATTCTGATTATTCTGCTGTTAATATGCGTCTCTGTTGCTTCAAGTCTTCGCTGAAACTGCAAAGTTGCTCCGCATACACTGTCATGCAGACAGATTGATAATCCATAGCATTCCATCACTCTATTCTTTGTTTCTAACGAAATAATGGTTTTGTATAAGTAGATAGAAATATATTGGAAATGCCCGTCAAATTATAGAGAACAGAGTATGAAATTTATTCTTCCATAGAAATTAAATATATTCAAATCAATATTAAAACAAAAATCAGTTAAAAGTAACCAAAACTATTGTTCATTTAGATACTACTACTTTTTCTTCTGTGTGTTGTGTCCCTTCAGAACGTGGGCGATCATATTTCTCTATAACGTCTTGTCCTCTAGAGTACTTCGCATATTTTGTCTTTTTGTCATACCTCCTGTTCTTTCAATCATTTACACGATCTCGTTACTTAGGTCATTCGCTGTTTTCCTCAGCCTGTCCCTCTTACTTTCAGCATATCCCGTGAGTATCAAACTCTCTAAGCCATCTTTCCTTATTATGTCCACGAAAAATTTCAGTTGTCTCTTTCTGTTTCTAAGTGCAAGTGTCCATTTTGTTCGCACTTTCTCTAAAACTTCGTCTTTGCTCAAATGTTTAGTCCATCGTATCCTAAGCATCCTTCTGTAGAAACACATTTCTGTTGAGTCTTCTCTCCTGGGAAGAGGTTATCCAGCATTTAGGTGGATAGATATCACATATCATTTCAGTACTTTTTTTTGTTTCTAACAAAATTTTCCTGTTTCTTAATACTTACTTAGCTTTATGGAAAGCATCTTTCGTTATTCCAACTCGCCTTCTGATTTTAGTGTCGTATTTTCAGTCCTCTGTTAAAATACATCCTAGATATTTGAATTTTGGAACTTTTAGTTCGAATCTTGGCCTGTTCCTTTTACTGATAATATTACATTCTTATGTGGCTTACGGCCATATCACGTTGAAACATCGGTTCCAGCACGATCAGTGAATTCAAGCAACGTTGAATGGTCAGTACCTGGATGGGTGACGGCTTGACAATACCAGGTGCTGTAAGCATGGGTGTGTTGGATAATGGCTCGGAATTGTTTACCATAAAGCCAAGTTCTATTTCCGGTCGGGTTTGTTATATTCTCATACGCGCAAATACCCATGGGAAAAATATAAATCCACCTGTTCTCCACTCAACAATGGGTTAATTAGTAAAACTTGTGTCACTAAATCATTATTATCCCCGTCAATCCTATAATCTAAATATATTTTCTGGCGTTAAATAACCTGCAAAGGCTCGATACACCGTAGAAAAAGAATAAAAAGGAATACAATTGATGTTTAGTCCTTTCTTCTCGCTTTCTTTTACTACATTCTATAGGAATTTCTGTAGACTACTTTTCCCTGTCTGCTATCAACACTGTGTTATCTGCATCTTTTATGTTGCTAAGATTTTGACCGCCTATAATGAATCCGGGTAGGAATTATAATTTTCTCCGAATCCCCTCACAGTAAAAGTTGAATATGTCCGGTGAGAAGACACATCCAAAATAGAAAAGGAAAACTTTTTGAAAGACACGAGGTATTGGAAAAAAAAAATCAATAAAATATTCATATTTTATTCAAAAGATTGCTAAAAATAGAGGAAAAAAGTTGGTGTGTTTTATTTAAAATAATAATTCAGATTTCACTTTTCAAGAAAATTTAAATTCACTGCTCGGATGAAAATTACTTTGTCTGGGTGAGGCCAGTGAATACCAGATAAATACGAAGAAAATCAAAAAGTAACGAACAGTATTTATGACAATAATTCTTATTAAAACATTTGAATGTAATACAGACATAGACTCCTGGTTAAGTTTTAAAAGCTTCAAAATAAACGGAAAATCATAATAAACTACAAAAAAAATAAATAAATAAACGGCCATTATTACATCTGTTGTAGAATTTGATCCCTACTGAATTCCGGTATTTAATGTAAGCCGTAAAATCCTCTGTATGAATTCCTATCAAAAAGTATCGATACTGTTGCTATGGTAACACAACAAAAGCACGCAGAGTGAAGCCATTTGACACAGATTGACCTTTAACTCTGTCAGGCATACGCACCAAGTTATAACGTTCTCGCTCACTGACATTGTATATAGTAGTCCTAGGAAAGAAAATGTGTAGAGTGTGGTCGTCTCAACTCATCACAGAGGTTCCATCAATGACCATGGCTTGTGCAGAAGTTTTTGGACAAGCACAACATTCTCCAAGTTCGAAAACTAATCTTCCCCTCAAATATCGCTCTGTGCGACTTTTTTCTATTCAAAAACCAAATCCCACTTGAAAGGGACAAGATTTCAGAACGTCGAGGCCATCCCAGAGATTACGACGAGGCAGATACGCGCTATCTTCAAAAGGTGTTCCAGGAATGCTTCCATTAATGGAAAAGACGCTGGTCAAAGTGTGTAGCTTCAGAAGGGGACAACTTTGAAGGAGATTTGATGTGGGAATGACTTTTATAAAAAAAAATAGGAACAGCAAGGAAATTGTTATTCACCGTTATAAAGAAACAGATAAAATTTCTGGATAGTAGAATAAAAGAAATTGGCTTGGAGAATTTAACACACACAACAGGATATTTGAAGCAGAATAGAGTGGGAGTTGTTTTGCAAAGAGGAAGGATAGAGAACCATAAGCCTGCACATCTTGAAATAACATAGCACAAAAAAGAAGAGAATATAACATTATAGATTTAAAAGTGCCGCATGGATGTTTTTTTTATCGTAATTTATTTAGCCTGGCACAGTTTCACATAGGGAATGGGGGGACTTCTTGCTTACAAGTGAAGAGGTCCTTTTCCCGTGAGAAATCATTTAAAAAATTGCGTGTTTCTAACTGGTATTTAGCAAGCTGTTATTCACTGATTGTCCGATGTTGTTGTCATATCCGTGATTGAATTCATACGTGAATATATTATGCGGCTTGTGCTGGTTTCGCTAATCGGCTAATCTTATGAGTTCAATCCTTGCAAACTATACTAAACGTATTCCGATATCAAAGTAAACTAAGCTTATTGACTATCCAAACTTGGCTTTATATATCAGAAAGTGGAGGAAATAGGGGCAAAAGTGTTCTAATTGAAAGGCTCTACAAACTATGAAAATCAATATTCCAAATCATATGGAATCGATCACCCATCATTTACTAAGCCTAATCTAATCTATGTCTCACATGATATTGTGCCAGAACAAACTTTGCAATCATTGTCGTTCAGAGAAGCTAGGTTAGAGGTCGAACTGAAGTTGACTGCTATACGCAGAGTGGAGATGTATGTGACAGAACCAGCACTACATGTGTTACAAGGGTGGAGAAGAATCGTATTTGAAAATTTTGTTATGCATTTCACAGCCGGAGTGCCACTGGTTTTCAGTGGGTTATACAGAGTGAAGGTGAGATAAAAAAAAAAAAACAAAAAAAAAAAACGTATATAGGTGGTATGAGAAAATTGATAAAAGATGAACGGGGTTCAAGACCTCAGAAGATGGCAGTTGATGTTGCATTTAATTTTTTTTAAGACTGTAGTTATCAGGGAAGCAAGTAAACGAAAGGAAGTTCCACATGCGAAGAGTGCGAGAAAAGAAGCTGTAGAAGTGACGGTTACATTAAACTATTTCAACGGTAAGAGGGTGGGACCTAGGTGTTAGTCTAGTGGCAGGCTTAAATTTATGTAGTCGGGGCACCAGGGAAAAAAGCTCGACAGAACAGTTGCCATTAAAATATTTGTAGAAAAGACAGAAGGAAGCCACATCACGTCTGTGAGAAGTTACTGGAGTCGAGATACCAAGTCAAGATACCTACGTTACAGAAGTGCTGGACAGTGTCTTAGATATCGGGCACGAGAGTGTAAGGTGACCGTTTCGGTGGATGAACAGTTGCCATTAAAATATTTGTAGAAAAGACAGAGGGAAGCCACATCACGTCTGTGAGAAAGTTACTGGAGTCGAGATACCAAGTCAAGATACCTACGTTACAGAAGTGCTGGTCAGTGTCTTAGATATCGGGCACGAGAGTGTAAGGTGACCGTTTCGGTGGATGGGCGCTGAGGCCGAACACGCCTCCATCCCCCACTACGTATTCCATTCATCAACCCAAATTCACTGGTCTTTTTGTGTCAACAGCATTCTGGATAATCGCTCTCCAACGGATATCATCCGTAGTTATTGTATAATATTTTTGGTATAGAATGAAGGAGAATAATTTCATGGTGGCAATTAAGAAGTAAAAATATAATGAACAGCCACATTGATTTTTGGAAATATTTCTTATCTGTGAAATATAGGGTCAGTTGACGCTTGTAACTACTGCAAGAAAAAAAGGGAAAGAAACAGACTATGGAAGGGTCTTTCTATTTGTCTGTGAACTAACTAATCAGCAACTTGCAAGAACGCGAGATTTCCTGGTATAAAAAGAGTTTATTCCCCCCCCCATCATCGAGTGAGTATTTGGGTTCGGTAAAAAAAGGTTTTGTTGGGGTAGTTCTTTTACTCACTTTCACACTCTTCGCTCACCTACAAGTAATTGGCAAAATTTACCTACTTGGGATAATAAAAATAGCCAATACAAACCATGCGTTGTGATATTTACTCCATCAAGAAAACCTTTCTCCTATTAAAAAGACGGATGATTTGATTTTCAGTAGGAAACAGGCAGTTCAATTTGGGAATATTGGAATAAAAACAATTGTGAAAACTAGCGCGATCACACAACAAGCAGGGTTTTACATTTTGAACTAGTCTATACATTCTATAATAACACAGTAGGAAGACAGGATCGAACGCACTACTTAGTTTTTATTTTATTTGCTTATTTATACTTATTTATTTTTATTTGTTCAGATTATACCAGGGTGAGAAATATAAAATTCTCATAGATAACAACCAGTCATTGGAAAGATTTATAGATGTGAGGTTTTAGTCGATTGACTTGATCTTTTAGCTTAGCATATTATTTGAGTTGCACAGGTGAACTAATAAAATTCATGAAACTTAGATATTTTATTTCCGCTAAGTCTAAAACTCGCCCAGACCGTCTGGTCAGAGGATATGAAATTATGGATTGGAAGATAGGCTGGAACATTTTATTTACTAAATGTCTGTGACAGATGTTCGACTGTTTAACGCTTGTTAAGCTAACCTTTTCACGTCATCCGAATGATAAGAGGGCACACATATTAAAATCGATTTTATGACAGTTTCTATATGATATCAACACCAGAACAAAATTGTCGGTACGTGTGGATAGGGCAAAGATTAGCTTCTGTAGGTGGCAATTATTACTGATTACCGAGTTCGATTCTTACGGTCTGCTTTTGTATATGTATCATCTTAAGCTGTAAGTAAGCAAACAGAAGAACGATATAGGATAGAGAGATATTTACGAAATTGTATATTAGGTTTACTGTACATTTAGAAATGTTGCAAATGACGCAAAAGTAATAAAGCCACATGAAGTTGGTTGACGCGTGTGAAATAGCATTCAAGCATAATTCTTCGTTTATTGGCTAGATTGTTGAAACGGAACCTGGTCGTTACTTGGGGAGTGGTTGTATTTAAAATTTAATTCTTTGACATATATTTTTACAACGACAGAGATGCGTTTTTGAATAGATAAATTTATTTTCTTGAGGGGAAAACATTAGAATAACACATAGAGGTACTAGCAGCCTTCATGCGGGTAGGAAAAAAAGAAAGGCAAAATGTGGGTTCTCGCCATATTTAAATAAATATGGTAAGAAACCACATTAAAACCAAAAGACCATAAGAGAACTACGAGACCTACCAACAAGAACAGTGTGTAAAACACTCGAACAAGAAATGTCATGTTTATGAGCAGAATTCAATCAGGTAGATATGCATAATGACCTATACTTAAATTTTTTAGATTACAGAAAAGGGTTTGATGAGATACGACACAAATATATACTTCAATTACTAGGGATACTTCATTTAACCGAAAAGTTATTTGAGTAACTTCTAACTTTTACTAAGAAGAAAAAACAAGCCATATGGGGGTAAAATACGGGTTCAGTCTCTGTACAAAGATGTCAAGAGGAAGGAGACAGGCATTTACAAAAACTTCTAAAAAATCGAGAAGATCTACCAGTATTTATTATCTGTGGACATAATCCTAACAATATGATATGCGTATGATGCCGAGTTATGGACAGACACGGAAAAAAAAAACACTGAACGAGAAGGTCTAAAAGACAAGAAGGAAACCATTCATTTTAGCAGAATACGTAGCTTTAAATAAAAGAGACACCTCAAAGTGTATGTTATATATTGTGAATCTGAAAAAACAGCACGTGTCGAAATTTAACTATCTCCGTAGTATAGCATTGACGACGTTTATGTGACAGAATATGAGCAGAATTAAACCGAAAATAGGGTAGTAACAGCGAGGCTTTGTGCCAGACACTTGGAAGAGAAATATTCTCTATATGATCAGAATTCTATCAGAGAGATCAGGGCAAATGCAGTAACTTTCACATACTTAATTTTTTATAGATAAGTCTTTGCTGATATACAGCAGAGATATACTTGAAATACTACGGTTGCTTCAGTTGACCGACAAAGATATTTTAACCTTTAATAAAAGGAAAAAAGCCATCATAAGGATAACATCCGGATTCAATGAGTGTACAAAATACAAAAGGAATACTTCAACGAATTATCACAGATTTAATATATAGAATGGGATAATACTAACAGAACAAGAAGACCTACAATTATTCGTTATCGGTGGCCATAATCCTAACAGCACAAAATACGCAGATGGCACTGTGATAATAGCAGACCGAGAAAGAATATTGAAAGAACTGCTAGACAACAGACAACTAGCTATAAGCAAATACAATGAATGCTCTTCAGTAGAAGACGTTGTTCAACAGATATATATATATATATATATATATATATATATATATATATATATATATATATATATAAAACTAAAAGTATTAAAGATAGGATAAATACATTTTCAGAAACTAAAAGTATTAAAGATAGTAAAATGTCTGTCTGTAGATCCGAGATGAGGTATTGTAACTATTTATACAATTTACATTGTTCGGACCGTTGTCCTCATCTTTATTGTCACATTCCAGACGTTTCGGCCGGTGTACGCTCCGGTTTTCTTCAGCATCTGTCTATATTTCTGAGAAGAGGTATTGAAGCTATTTACACTATTTACATTGATCGGATATTTATCCTAATCCTTATTGCCATATTCACGACATAGAGCAGTAGATAAATGCGTTGGCTGAGGGATCCAAAAAGTCACTTGGCCAAAAAAAGTTATGAGTTCAATACCTGGCTACAGCAGAGCGAACAAAAACTTGGAGAATTGAGATATCAAGGGGAATTAACTGAAACTGACATATCCAAAGGCATAGCACATGGAATTATAACAATCTACCACTATGGATTAAATAAAAGTTCGTTTCGAAATTCCAACTAAGAAGTCTGGAACGTACAACGGTCGAAACTTTGAGAATATGACAACAGACACGATCAATATGAATAGTTTAAATAGGAAAATGTTATTAGAAACAAAGAAAAGATGGTTGAAATACTATTCAATATCTAACCTCAATATGCTAGTGAATGTTGGTAATTTTACTTACGTATAAACAAGCAGCGTGAACGACAAAAATGTGTTTTTACCGACAAATGTATGTGAGTAACTGTGATGGTTTAAACAAAGTAAGCAAAACTAAGTAACAGCAGCAGAAGAAAATTTACGTTATATTCAAAAGCGAATTACAAGTTAGATTTGAATATAAACACCATTGGTATGAGTTTGTGTAATCATATACGAAATTTGGCAATTTAACTCCCAGAATGACCCTGTGAAATCATCGTTTGTTCACTTGCTCACTCTTGGCTGTTTGTCATCTTCAAAGTTTTCCACTTGTAGAGGAATAAGTGGGTGAAAAGCGAAGAAAGAAATAATCTTCAAACACGGCTCTACAAATTTTAAATAAATTCTATTATTGAGTATTTGTTTTCTTTCAAGTTTAAAGAAACGAATTACAAACATCCCTACGAAACAAAGTCTCACAAAAATATTTTGTTTTATTTCTCTACAATACAACAGACTTAATTGCGTTAGTATGATAAAGAAACACAATGTGCCTATATAAGGAGAGTGTCACATATTTACGCTGTTTTAGGAATGCATGTAATTATCTAGGAGTCAGCATTATATCTACTACTAACATATTGTTTACATAACTGCAAACATAAGATTTTGTAGGGTTAATATACTTTAAAATTTCTCGGCTTTTGTAATATGTTACTCGATAAAATATGTGAACCGTTGAGTAATTAATTATACGAAAGGTTTGATTAATCAGCTGTGTACAACTCTGGTCAAAGTTTTCCCGAAACAATAAGAATACTAAAATTTACGCGATCATGTCTATAACAGAGGAATAAGTTCCCGAGATATAAAAGTTAGATTTACTAAAGTCAGAAATTTATTGGTTAATAAATATTTTTACATAATTTTTAAATATCTACTTTTAAGAGGTAAAATATTGTTGATCATTTTCTATATTGTTGTAGAAAACAGCAAACATAATCGTATGAAATTTCAGAGCCTCCAGCGCGTTTGAAATGACGTAGTTGACTGCTTAATATATTCGAACATGGAAATTCAAATCGAGAAATGTGTTTTGCACAAGAAGGAGTTTTTAGTTATTGTACTTAAGTCTTTTGAATTTTTCTACTATTTTTAACGGGGTTCCACACACAGGAAACATTCTTGGAACAGGTTTTCCTGAATATCTTTCAGTAATGAAGATACGTTTTGCTGGATATCAAAAACGACTATACATCTCTTTCTTTTTAGGGAATTTTTCAGTTTTGGAGATAGCCCCAAATCACAGAGGGCTATGGACTATAAAGTAGTTGGCAATTTTTGCAATATTTTAGTCACGGACTCGTGAACTACTAAAGCGTTCTTTTTCTCATTGCCATAATCTCTCTTAGATTTTCCTCACTGCTTCAATATTCATATGCAATTTTCCTGTTATCAGTTGCACATTTATTTTTCAGTCCGAACGCCCTAAGATTCTCAGTGTCCGAAGAGGCATCTGTTTCTTTTTTCGATTTTTGATTTCGCACTTCTTTTGCATATCTGGCTCTTCCTTGAATTGCCGGTGTCAATAAAAAAAACCCAAACAAAACAAAAAAAAACAAACTTGCTTTCATCATAGCATGTTCAACATAAGCCATTTTAAATGAGGTTAATTTTTAATAACATTTTTAGCTATCTTCACACAAAACTTACTCTGTATCGAATGGCTCATTTGATTTGTTTCTTAAGAAAGCGGAACTTGGGAAATGTTCGTATATATTCTGGTAAAAGTGTTTTTCAGGCTATTATTACTGCGACACACTGTGGTCATTTCTGGAATTAAATTACCACAACGCATATATTTTGACGGAAAATAAATTTGCAATGCCCTCAAAATGATGCCAGATTAACCTGGGCGGTGTACAGGTGTATTAGGGCTTAGTAGATATTCTGATAACATTTACATATTCAGATAGGCTATGGTGGAATAAACTCATACCAATGCATTTCTTGTGCATGAATGTTAAATGGTAAGGTGTTCTGCAATACGGTTAAGTGCTGTGAAAGGGTTTAGGTCCAGTAAGTGTCATTCCCCAAAGACACACACATTTTCCTTTTGTTGACCAATGAGTAATCTGATCGGATTCGAAATAGGGGATTCAAGAGACGGATTGGTTGTTTCAGAGAATTGCACGCTGGATATGACCCGTCAATGGTGTTTCCATGTTAGTGACATAGACGAAATTTTGATTGCCGACCTAATAAAAACGCTGGCGAATATCAATTTAGTGTAAGGAAAAACTTGGCAGATCGACCGGCGCTGAGAGCAGAGACCAGAAGAAATTAATCGTCTGAGAGACACCTTTCTATATTCCATCATTATGTCTGATGCTAACCTCCAGGAAAGTAAATCGTTGCGCCTTCTCGGGCTAACATCTTCGGCTGACGTGAAGTGGAAAGACAAGATTGGATACGTTGCGAGGTCAGCTGCTAAGAAAGTTGGTTCACTTTGGCGTGCTAGATGGTTTTTCTCTCTGGAATATATGTTATATATCTATAAGTCTACTACTATTCGTCCATGCTTAGAATATTGCTGCCATTCGGCGTCCCTGCTGTGTATTTAGAAGTTCTTGGAAAATCCAAAGAAGAATCAACAATATTATTGTCTGGCGTCTCTGATTCATTCACTTTCCAACTGCCATAAAGTTGCCTCTCTGTGCCTTTTCTGTAAATAATTTGATGGTGATTGTTTGGATGAGCCATGATACCTAGAATTTACGAATTTGAGCATAGAACTCAACTAGCAAAATTGAATTGGCTAGATGTAATGATAAGTTATATGCTGGCAGTTTATTTTCTCGCATTTCTCACTTGTAGAACACTCGTCCGCCTCCAGTCAACTTTAATCTTCAAACATTTAAATGAGATAACTATTGCTCTATTCCTGATTACTCTTCTATAATTCTCACGCCTTAGTAATGTTTCTGTTTTTGAATTCTTTTACTCACAGTAATCCTTTGTGTCTTCGTGGTTTTACTTGGGATGAATTCCATTTAAAAAAAAAGAAGTGGTCTTGCGTTTATGAAGAAAAGCTGTTGGGCATTGGGTAATTGAAGAAGAACGACACGCATATATTTAACTAGACTATGTTTCTTTTATTCTTAGTAACTATCTTACTTCTTAGTGACTTTATCCCAATGACTAGTGTGATATGATGAAAAAACAAAACAAAAGAAAATATCGCTCAATCACCAGTGGTAACACGAGCGGGACGTTTAGGTAGAACACTTAAATCAAAGGGTAAACGATTATTCTACGACATTATGACGCCGTTTACATGCAAGAATACAAGATTATATTAACCCAAATAGTGATTTATACTTTATTATTATGGAACTATGTATCTATGACGTTTTCGAACCTGTGCACAGTGAATTACCAGTATGTATATTGTATTGATAAACGCCGTCGTAGTTAAACCTGATACACCCGAGGACAATGTCGACTTAATAAATATCAGTCTAATAAGGACAGAAAAGGATTCATCAAGAAGAAAATACACTGAGAGTTCGCTGAACTCAGAATGGAATCGTTGGACTCTGCGGAGTCTTCCGATCTAGTTGGATTATTTATTCTATACAATCCTACTGTCCGCCATGACATCAGTATACAGGATATAGGATTATATAGGGATGATGGCCTTATGGTTGCGAGGAATTCAACAAATTTCAGAATTGACAAAATTAGAAAATAAATATATAGAGATGTGAAAAACCTACAATTAAAATTACTATTAACAGAAATATAAAAAAGGTTAACTTCCTCGATGTAACATTAGACTTAGTATATAATATATACTAACCATATAAAAAGCAAATAAAATCCTTTATATATCCACCCAAAATCTAATCACCCCCGTCTATAATAAAACACGTACGCTCATCCATAGAATATAGAATTAGTAGTAACTCTGACAATGAATATGTATTTTATAAACATTGCAATTTTTATAATAATGCTTTTAAAATAGTGCGTATAAATGCCCCGATATTAAATACAGCAAAAAAATAATATTAATAATCAGAAAAAGAATCGAAATAGGAAAATCATTTGGTATATACTCCCATTTAACCAAATGGTTAGCTGTAAGTTAGGACAACAGTTTCTTGCGTTGACTGTGAAACATTTTCCGAGTAATATCCTCTAAGCAAGATTTTCAATAAAAATATGCTAAACTTAAGTTACATTTGTACGAATAATCTAGAAAAAACTTATTAAAACACATAATAATAAAATTTTAAATAAACACTTAAACCTAAATAAAAATATTTTCAAAACGGAAATCAATAATTTTGAAAATAAATTATGTAATTGTAGAAATTCACTATTTTACCTACTGAAAACCCAGATGTTAAGAAATTTTATACTGGAAGCACTAAAAACTCATTTCAGTTAAGATTGTACCAATATATTTATTCCTTTAACCGAACATCCCTATCTAAATATTTTTGGCATTTAAAAGAAACCAATAAAATCCCCACATAAAAATGAAAATTATTAAAAAAACGAGAATTTGTGGGACCGTTAACAAACTGGTAAATAACTTATCCATTTGAAAAAAAAAAAACAGATAAATTATACAGAACTATTTTAGAAAATTAATATGCAACCGTTAAATAAATAAAGAATAACTGTCAACAATACCAAGTAATCAACGTAAGATGTTAATAATAATAATAATAATAATAACTAAACACCTGTACATTCATATAAATTGTTAATTATACTAACTAAACATCAATACAAAGCAATATTAAATCAACATAAATCTTACAAATAGAATAGTAAACCACATAAGATGCACCATAGTCAATCTACTGATTATTACTATAAGGAAAAGTATTATCGAATCTATAGATTAAACATATTGTAAGGTAAAATGTAGGCTATACCTACAATTTAGAGTCAATTCACTTCTTTGGTTTAATAAGGATTTTTCATCAGAGAATCTGATAATTTCTAGTATATAATATTTAGCTCTGCGCTGTATTGAGCCCTCCTTTATATTAAATGTTATATACAGTGGAATTATACTACATTTGTTCTCATTTTACCTGTATAAACATATATATTTATATATATCAAGAACAGTATTGAGGAAATTGTATGACAAAATGGAAAAGAGTTTACTTGTGACGCATTTCCTCCATCAGGACTTCATCACACTCAATTTTTTATGGTGGTGGAACTACACATACGCACAGCAGAGGGGTGCTGGGAATTTTATAATTTTTTTCATCTAGTCGAATTCATTTAGTGATATTTTGGGGGGTATTAAAAAAAAATCTAAAGTTCCTAACACCTCTCTGTCGTGCGCATATATAGTCCTCCCAACATAACAATTGAGAGATTATGCGCCCTCTCCTAGAAAATCCGAGGTGATCTCTATCCTTGAGCAGATTTGGCAGCAGGAATTAAGTAGCAACCTTAGCAGACAGATACGAGGGGCGATCCATTACACCCCCCACACAGACATATATATATATATATATATATATATAGTGGTAAAATGTATGACAAAGTGGAAAAAAGTTTTCGTTTGACGCTTTTCGTCCTTTAGGACATCATCGGACTAAATTTGTTGGTGGATGATCTTGCGATCAAGGCAATTTCTAAATTATAGTAAATTGTTTTCTCCTATGATCAACAAAAAATTTGAACATTGGCTCTTAAAACATTACATCGTTCTTGACAGATCTTCTCTTATCACTCTGTTGGATATCTAATAACAAAAGTTATAGAAACAAAAAGAAAAAAGGAAAAGCATCTAATTGAAATCGGCTAGATTATATATAATCGACTCTCTCGTCGAGATTCGACGTATGAGGGTCAAGCAGATCAGTTCCCAGGAAACCGACAGCCGGACACCGGCATATAAGATTTGATTATAGTGGTGAAGGCCTCGTGCAGGACCATCCACACTTTTTGAAGGGACGAATACAGAGACCTGGTGCACCGAATGGCACAAGGTTACCAAACGACCATCCGCAGGTTTTGAATTCAGAGTTGTCCTTCTCCTAGACCAGTTACCATCCAAAAGCTATAGAACCCAGTCTGTCCTGCTATTTTAGCCATAGCTGGAGGGAGAGGAAGAGGATTCATACCTTTCCCAAAGGGTATTAGCACGTAAGTGAATGTAATGGATTCGACTGGAATTCGAACTCGGCTCTGCGATTCCTCAATCCATATATATATATATATATATATATATATATATATATATATATATATATATATATATGTAGAGAGAGAGAGAGAGAGAGAGAGAGAGAGAGAGAGAGAAATGAATTTAAAAATTCAAAACGTCCTTCGTTCATGAGCAACATAACAAATTTATTCCGAAACTTTTTCCACTTTGCCATACACTTCCCCCCCAATATTATTCTTGATATGTAAAAAATTATCTATCTATCTATCTATCTATCTATCTATCGATAGATAGATAGATAGATATAGTAATGCTTAAGCTATAAAATATTTTTAAAATGCAGACATTTACTTCATGTTGCGATAAACGTTATATTTAGTGGGCATACTGTATACATGTATTATTTTAAACGGTGATATCGACATCTCCTGGCCCGGAGAGCGAAAGTTTTGTGAAAGAAAGTGTGACTCGCGGCAAGTGATGGAAATATTTTCCTTTTAACCAGGTAAAATATCTTCAAGCTCGGTGTACAATTCCTCGAACGGTAATCTGTTTACATTATATAGACTTGTTTTGATATAATGGCTTCTCGTAGAAAAACGTCAAATGACGCCTGGGGGTACATTGTTTCTTAGTTGAAAGGAATTCCAGGTTAGATTCCTGCCGGGAGGCAGATTTTCCTTATTAAATCGTTTAATCTCTAGTCCTGTAGAAGTTCATTTCCATGTTTAAAGAAGAGAGTAGTCTTCTTAAATATATGTACTCTATCAATAGTAATTATATATATATATATATATATATATATATATATATATATATATATATATATCTACAAAACACACCACACACACATATATATATTATTAAGGCATGTGTTGTTAAAGACTACGGACATTTTCTGTTTAATACATCGGGCACACGACCACAACTCTCTCACGTAGGCTCACATATCATATTAATGACACCAGCGCCATACAAAATCAACTTGTAACAACACACTGCACCATAGTAACACATTTAAATCATTCGGAATAGGAAAAATCTTAGTTAAAAACACCAAAATCCTCTATAAAAACAAATGCAAAAAACGATTACAAACTTTTGATGTCATCCTAATAAGAAAAACAAACACTCAAAATAAATAAAATAGCATTTAATACTGGCAGAAACATCTTAAACATATTTAATAGCTAATTTTCCAAATAATAAACACCAACCACCTCCTTATTAAGCATGATATAATCCAACCAGTTATGGGTCATGCGTGATATACGCTTAGGCGATTATGTATCTTTCGATACATGATGACGAGGCAGATTTTTTCCCGCAGTTGGTTGCTATTTCTTTCTGCGACAGACCAGTTGCCATCCAAGTCTATAGAACCCGGTCTGTCCTGATATTTACCCATGGCTAGGTGTGGGGAGAAGAAGAGGGTTCATACCTTTCTCAAGAGTATTAGCACGTAAGTGAAGGTAATGGGTTCGACTGGAATTCAAACTCGGCAGTCGAACTTCTCTCTGATTCTTCAGTTCGAGCCGCTATCCATTACTCCACCGTGCCCCATTGTCTAAATGCTCAAAATACTACCTATAAAACTAAATTAATAAGCAACCTATTTCAAATCAAAACATACAGCTATGATGACGGTTGACGATAACCGAAAGCGCTCGGCAAGACACTATGGACTAGGGTCTTATTTTAACAACTTAGACCCAAATGTAAAAAGAAGAAAACCTGCGAGAAAGATAGAAAAAACAGAAAAAAATATTATTAAATGGAAAAGTTACGTAGTATTTAACAACACATGCCTTAATAATGATATTCTGCAAATTATATATATATATATATATATATATATATATATATATATATATATTTTAATAATAGAAATTTGAATTATGAATTTCAGGTATCATTGGCAATGTAAAGACGAGAACATTTTGAGGACTACAATTATTTTGAGAAAGAAGCTGGAGATATGGGGAGACTTACTTTATTCGATCCCCAGCGATAACCACGGGGCATCTGATGTGAAAATGAAAGCGCATATTATTATTATTGCTTTATTTTCTTTTATTATTATTATTATTATTATTATTATTATTGTTATTATATCCTTTTATTTCTGATGTATACATATTTTCTTAAGGGCAGAAATGACTTTATTTCTACTGAGCGTTTTCGTAAATAAAAAGTCTAAGATCATACATATTTTACATAAATAAATCCCTTCGTAATGTGATCATTATATAAACCTATGATATGAGAAGATTAATGGCGAAATCCCTTCGCTAGTAGAACATAATGTATGCATTAAAATACTTTTAATCCATTGACTGATGTGATCCTCATTTATAAAACTGTTGTAAAAAAAGAATTCGTGGATTTACCATATTACAAAATTCATATAAAAATTCTAACTTGAAATTTTGAACTTTAGCGTTGCGACTAGCACGTTCCGAGATCGTACAACCGTCAATAAAAAACACATTCTTAAAAAACATCTTTCGGTCTACAAACAATTATTTCGTCTTCATGTTTTAACTTTAAAGGAAAAAAATTACAGCCTGATGATAGAGATATGGATCTTTGAAAGTACTTGCTTAACTTAAAAAAATATACACTAGAAACATCTGACAACAGTTTTATATATGAGGATCACATCATTCAATGGATTAACAGTATTTTAATGCATACATTATGTTTCCACTAGCGAAGTGATTTCGCCATTAATTAATCGCATTAATATTACTGATTGATTCTATGTATGATTATTTCATTATATAATATATATATATATTTCGCCATTAATCGCATTAATATTTCTGATTGATTCTATGTATGATTATTTCTTTATATATATATATATATATATATATATATATATATATATATATATATATATATATATGCGTGTGTGTGTATATTGTAGTTTCAGTCTAGTAAGTGCAATTCTAGCAGAAGTCTTAAAAAACCGACACAGGATCATTTTTACAACATTTCGCCTTTTAGTCTGAGACGCCACAATTCGTAAAGCCCTGATGTTACAGTTTGCTGACAGCAATAAGTGTTCTTTTCTATTACTCAGAATTTCAATATCATGGGAAATCATTATAAATCTTCGTTCGTACAATCTGTTATATATATATATATATATATATATATATATATATATATATATATATATATATATATATATATATATGCACGCATTTGCGTGTGTGCATTTCCCAAGATTCAGCTCTCTTTCATACAGCAATCTCTTAAGCGAAGGAGGTGTGATTAGCTTAAAAATTCTTCGCCTATTACATCCACATGAGAAATTTCCTGGAAGGTAATACTTCCGTTTTGTGATTCTTTCGTGTTATTTGTATTCGCTGACTTAGAAAGACTAACAGAGATAAAAATACCATTTATTAATTCGATTTACAACGAAGCTTTTCCGACACTAAACGTTCGGTTTATCCGTTTTTCCCAGATTGTAATTATCTGAAACCAGCCATAAAAAAATATGTGAAAAGATAAAATCAACGGCTTCACCAAAGGACGTCTTTACATTATTCTTTACACCTTTAGTCGATTCTACGGTCCACAGTTCACGACAATTCTTCAGTCTCGTCGCTTCGGTGAATAAGAATTGCGGTTCAAAGCACAGTACACAAGATGATTTTCAAAAAAAGTTCAGTATGTCTCAAATGATTGTCCTTTGCACAGTCCAAGTGAGTCATCCTAAAAATGGTCTTTCGTTGAATTTTATTTCAGAGGTTTGGGAGGAAATAGGTGTTGGAGTCTGTGAAATTTGTTTTGTGAATTAGACGAAAGATCAAATCAAAAAAAATATCCATGTAAAGCATCATAGACCAAAAATGACAGCGGTTTCTCCCTGATAAATCGATAGATTCTAATAATAGAAATTTGAATCATGAATTTCAGGAATCATTGGCACTGTAAAGACGAGAACATTTTGAGGACTACAATTATTTTGAGAAAGAAGGTGGAGATATGGGGAGACTTACTTTTATCGATCCCCAGCGATAACCATGAGGCATCTGATGTGAAAATGCAAGTGCATATTATTATTATTGTTTGATTTCTTTCTTTTATTATTATTATTTTCTTTGATTTCTGGCGTTTACACATTTCTTTCCGGGTCCCGCCCAGGGACCTAAGGTTAGAGATGGCATCATGACAATTTTCCACTGACAAAAAAAAAAAAATTACATAGATAAAGCCTTTCGTAAAGTGTGGGCTGTACTTGCCAGAACAATTTTTTGTATCTCCTTGAGGCATGGACTTCCAGGAATCCCTTCAATTAGTTTACTGCAATCTTTTCCAACCAGTCCTAGGGCTCCAACTACAACAGGGATTGTTGATGTTCCCATATCCCACATTTTCGAGATTTCTATTTCAAAGTCCTTGTATTTTGACAATTTTTTGAATATTTCCTTTAATTTCTGATGTATACATATTTCCTTAAGTGTAAAAATGACTTTATTTCCACTGAGCGTTTTCGTAAATAAAAAGTCTAAGAACATACATATTTTACATAAGTAAATCTCTTCGTAATGTGAGAGATGTACTTGTGAGTACACATTTTGTATTTCTTTAAGGCATGGGCTACCAGGAATCCCTTCAATGAGTCTATCAGAACCTTTTTCAACCAATCCAAGGGCTCCAACTACAACTAGAATTATTGATGTCCTCACGTGCCACATTTTTTAGATGTTTCATTTCAAGATCCTTGTACAGTTTTTTGAAGATTATTCTTATTGTTATTTACATGTTTTGTTTAAGACGGGCTACAGTAAATATCCCGTTCTGTACAATATATTTTCTTGTAGGTCTTCTAACCTGGGCCTGCTACTTAGAGTGTGTATGGTGGTGGGGGTTTAAATTACTGTGTATCTCTGCTGATGAGCGGGACGAGTGAAAGAGCATCAATACAGGGTTTCGAGAGGATATAATTAATTTTAAAGGATATTGTGGATATCGCCATTATCGAAGATGTTTTGGCAGTCAAATCTTGATACATGGAGATACGCTCCATAGAAGACGAATTAAGCGTACTACTTGACTCGACCTGCATCTCACCTGCAGTTTTATGCCATAGTCTGTTGTAAATACCTCGCCCTATTACTCTTGGAGAAGGCATAAATCCCCTATTTCTTCTCCATTCTATTGGAAAAATAGCAGTTGTTTTAGGTTTTGTTTGCAGCCACTTTAGGAGTTTGACTATAGTAAATACAATATCGCGGAGAAAGTAATGGGTAGCTACTCCGCTATCTTTCCCAAGAAATCATGCCAATTCATGGATATTAAAGGAATGAAATCTGTGAAGAACCATGATTGCCTATGTCGTGAATGGACAGGGCATTAAAACAAAAGAAAAAATGTCCCGGTAATAGATATCTCCGTTCCGGTGTCTCGTTGAAATGTTCTGATAGATAAGTATTTCGATCTAGCAAGATAAGATAGGTATTTGAGGAAAAAAGGTGATTGTAGTGCCAGTTATTGTCAGAGCACCAGAAACAGACCCAAAGTATACGGGGAAAATGGCTGGACGAGGTGGAAATAAAGGTAAGATTTGGAAGCATCGAAAAAACAGCATAATTGAAAATCTAGAAAAGTGTCGGGGAATTAAAGAGACAAAATGTTATTTTATCTCCATTTGCAGTCACCAATTGGTGTGAACATTTATTAAGGAAATAATGACAAAGAGATAAAGAAGTTGTAGTTGAAAGATTTTGAGACTGTTACTCCATAGAAACCATAGAATTAATAAATAACTTGGTCGTGTTTATGGTAAGCTATGTGAGGCATATTTTAAATTTGGCAAGAGAAAACCTTAAAACTTGAAATGAGAGAACGGCGTAATTAATAATCATACATAAGCCTTCCACACTATCGTTTACTGTTGATAGACGTTATATGAACAGGAATGGGAAAACAATTCAGTGATGAAGACTGTGTCGAATCTGGCTATGAAAATACATACAGAAATAAGAGTTTTTGTCTTACAGTATCGCTAAGTAAAGTTCAAACGACCCTCTTAACCAGATAAGAATATGATATTTAATCATCAAGAAGAAAAAGAAAAAAGGAAACTCCCCGCTCGTGGATATCGCCATTATCGAAGAATATAGATGTCAATTAAACTTGAGAAATCTATGTGCCTACGGGATCTGAAAACAATGGTATATGAAATTATCTATTGTAGCTATCATTAAGAGCACGCTTGCCAATTTTGAAATCATTTCCCCGCAAGCAAGGTGTTAATGCCACTCAGACAAGGGGGTTACTGGGAGTAGAAGAGAATGATGGGACATTATTGAGGATAAAGGACAATAAAAGAACACGGTTCAGGAGAACAGAAGATGGCGATTGATGTTGCGCTTAAAATGGCGAAGATATAGAAATGACTTTAGACATTTCTAATCGAGTTGGCCGTCGTACAAGACAATCCATACGAGCGTCAAGATATGACACAACTATTAAAGAACATATCGTGAATTCTTTAGGTGAATACTTTTTAGCATTTGTGAGCTTAGTAAACGTGTCCAGAGCACAACCTATCCTGCGTTCAATCTATACTAAATTTATTATAGCTGATCCATTATCTGTGGTATTTGAAGTGTATAGAGTTTATTAATTGTACATACTTAATTTTTATTATAAATTCAAGGTATGTGTTATCACTACTCTCATATTACAGATTATATTTCTGTTTTGGAAAGTTTTAAGACCTGCTTCTTAAAATACTTAATAAAGAATTTAAATATTTTATTTCAAAACTTATATGATGTGCACATCTATAGACATATCAAGCAACTAATAATAATAATAATAATAATAATAATAATAATAATGGTAAAATAATAATAATAATACGCACAGGCAGAACAGTCAAATCTAATCGCCTAGACATCGTGATCAGAGACCACAAAACAGAATATGCTTTCTTATTGACATGGGATTGTCTGTAGGCTATAATAGAAGATTTTCAAAAAATATCGAAGTACAAGGACCTTGAAATCGAAACCTCAAAATGTCGCAAATGAGAGCATCAAAAATTCCAGTTGTAGTTGGAGCCCTCGGATTGATTGGAACGATTGCAATACACTCGTTGAAGGGATCACTGATAGGATAGACCTTAAAGAAATACAAAATAATTGTATTCACAAGTACTACTCACACGTTACCAAAGACATGTAAAAAATGTGTGTGATCTTATGTTTTTTGTTGTGCTTTTTTTTAAAAAAATACTCTGTGGATAATGTCATGGAGTCTTTTCTAGTCTTAGGTCTCTCATTGAGTCCTGGAAAGAAGTGAGCATACATCAGAAATAAAATAATAATAATAATAATAATAATAATAATAATTGGAAACGTGTGCCATTTCTCTGTCGTCAGTTCTTCGTAAAATGTGGTTCATTCTTCACGAATATAATCAAATCATTTCTCGAAGAATCAGGTGTAAAATGAACCGTAGAAACCAACCGGAAATCCAACATATATGTTATTTTTTGTGGAAACATTTTTTTATCGTATGGTGCGACGAGCATATTGCATTAGATCCGTATGTGTGACTGTGTGTAAAATGTCTTGCTTGATAACTGTTGGTGTTGAATATTTCCAAGAGGAATGTTTATTCGTCTTTCGAGTCCATCATTTCGAACACCGTAATACTCAAGACACGTCAGTTAAGGCAGACCGTCTTCGGTTAGAAGACTGTTACAGTATGATATTTGTTTCTCTTATAACTCTTATTAACATCCACTTCTGTGGAATATATCTAAGCTATATCAGAACTTATAATGTAACAGAAAATTCCTGACATTTGCAACTTCCTTTAAGGCCAATACTTAGATTTTTTTCCATATGTAGCGTCAAAAAATGTGTTGCCCAAAATCTTTCTACTCTACATACGTATTCTATTACTGCTACGTAGAAGTTTTTTACTAGAATGTAACCCATAAAAAATGGCGGGATATTTATGTAAGGCTACAGAGTAGGATTAGAGTATATTTTTAATAAATTCACCCTAAGCAAGGCAATAATGCGCAAGGGGTTATTAGGAATATCAAAGAACACGAATAATTAAGAAGGGACAGCTACTTCTATCCAAAACCTGGGTGAAGTATATCAAAGAAGAAATATAATAAACATTACTGGAAAAATGACAGGATATCTAAATAATTTTTCCAAGATGGCAAACTGATCTATATTTTATTGTTAGTTTTCAACACTTCCTAAATATTAAACCATGCAGATAACATTATTTCTGTTGTTAAAGAATTACGGAGTTTTAAAAGATAAATTTCAACAGACGGTTTGAAGTTTGTGATGGTGATATCAGTCATGTTAGGGAGTTATGAAAGAAAAACGTGTAGAGAACTATGTACATATTTGGATTTCTATGAAATTAATGTGTTCAAGCTAAACAACTAATAAAATTATGTTATTTAGAAATATTTATATTTACTTTAAAATTTACTGAAAATAAATATTTTTTTTTATTTTAATCGGTTTGACCCCCAAGCAAGGAAGTAAAGCCACTAAGACACAAGGAGTCACTGAGTATGGAAGAATTAGGAACACAAACATCAATAACGAGCGGGAAGAGAAAAGAGTAATCAGGAAGAGAATAGATAGCGATTGACATTGCATTTAAATTTAAGCAGATTAAAGTTGGTTGGAAAGTATGATGACGGAAGGGAGTTCCACAAGCGAGAAGTGCGAGAAATTGAAACTGTAAGCATAGAATTTACGGTTACATCTAGCGAGCTCAACTGTAAGTTGTTGAGATCTTGATGCTAGGCTATTACTGCGCTTAAATTCAAAAAGACTAGGTACCATTGCGAAGAGCTCATCCAAGTAAGTAGCATGAAATTATTCATAGAAAAGACAAAAACACGCAACCTTATGACGGTGGGGAAGTGACTGAAGTCGATTCGCCAGATCAGGACCTAAAATATTACCGATTCTTTTTTGAATTTTAACAAGGAGCGTAAGGTGAATAGCAAGGGAACCGGACCATATACGGCAGCCATATTCTAAGCATGGACGAATGGTGGATTTATAGATATGTATGATAGATTCTTGAGAGAAGAATTGTCTCGTACGACACAGTGAACAAAACATTCTTAGCAGATGACCTAGCAATGGCTTCAGCAGTCTTTCCACTTCATGTCACCTGAGAACGTTAGTCCGAGAAGGAGTAACGAGTCACTTTCCTGATGGTTAGCATCAACCATGCTGACGTGGTTTCTTAGATGATTAATGGAAAAAGTTTTCCTTTGGAGGCGTTAAAATTAACAAACTATCTTTTCCCCCAGTTAATAACGGACTTGAGGTCGTTTTGGACATCGGTTGCGATTTTGACCTTCACGTACTGATCAGCCTTACTATTGGGACAGGGGTCAATTGTTGTGTCATTAGTGTAGATACCAAACTGAGAGCTGATACCATCAGGAAGATAATTAATGAAAATTAAAAATATAGTAAGACCAAGGAGGGAGTATTGCCGGATTCCCGCGTTAGTAGGCAAAGGATCTAGGAGTGGCCGTTCAGAAAAAAAGAAAATATTTCACGATTTGATATGAAATAATAAGAAACCATTTTACATAAAGAGCATAATATCTCAAGTTGGAGAGAACTTTTCCAAGTTAAAAGGAATATTCCATCATTCCCTTCTCGTTCTCATAATAACACAAGGCATGCGTGTTATCGTGAGTCAAACTAATCTCGTAAAAACAACAAAAAAAAAGGAATAAATGCCACGTTCTCTGAATTTTCGAGGGCCGCACAGTAATGTAAATATTTACACATCCTGGGTGGGATATATCTTTAATTATTCATCATTTCAGGTAACATATCGAGCCTTCTAAAATCTAACGAAATATCTCGTTGGAATCATTTGCCTCGTATTTTTCTGGCTTTGTCTATTATGTTGATGGAAGTTAAATATTTATCTATTTAATAAGCCTTATTACTATACCTAAAATAAAATAATCTAAATAATCTATCTCCTAATCTGGCACTGGTGATTTCAATTGAATATCTCATAATCGGAAACACAGCAGACCAAGATGTATGGCTGATAAATGTATACATTATATTCTGTTTTATATTACAGAACTAACTTAAAAGCCTCCCTATCGGACGGTATTTAAGCTAGCTCCGATTTGGTCAGAATTTTGAGAGTCCCTAAGACTTTTTATATTTTTAGCATTAGAATCTCTCCTGGTTGCCGTTTGATCTAGGTTTTCATTTCTTTTCAGGACTTTCTGTCCTCTGTTGGCGGAAATTTCTTTTTGCAAAGCATACTGCTACCATATGTGTTAGGCAACAATAAACTTCAGAAGAACTCAAAATTGATTGTTGCATTTAAGTATTGCATTAATATTTAAGCTTACTGTTTAAAAGTTTAACGATAATAGTTCTGCCACCACTTAATTTAAAGACAGTTTGATGTATGCAGGTCCTTACTTTCCATACAAACAATTATTTTTATTTCCTGAATGATTTTCGCTGGATTTCGCAGTTAATTTCAATCATTCCCAAATTCATTTCCAAGTAATAAAAATTGTTATCGTACAAAAATATTCGTCGCAAAAAAAATCACATAAAATATTGCTGAAAACAATTACCGTAATGAAAAATGGGGAATCCAAAAATTCAGGATGGCGAGTCTGGATTCGGCCCGGAATATTTTTAATTTGCACACGGAGTCGTCCTGATTCCAAAACGATATATGTTGGGCTACGGCCTCTGAGAGTAATGTTCTAAAAGTGTGGCAAACTGACACACTGATATTCGGATATATCTATATAGATAGATGATAAAGTTATCATACAACACGTCTTTAATTTAAAATATGTCTGCATTCTTTTCGTTTCTTTCTCCACCTACGTGGATAAGTTTCTGAAAAGCTTCCGTTCATTGTTTCTGTTCGTGGTTAATATGTATATTTCTTTAACTTCAATTTATGTTCTAGCGTTTTTCATATAAATTCTATTTTTTTTTCACTTGTACACTAGTCGAGTGATCTGAGGTGAAACTTACGGTCATTTAAGCGAAGCAAAATCAATTGATACGCCTATAAATATTACAATAAGATTCTCGCAAATAGTCAAGAGAATCTAAAAGAAACAGCTTGTATTTAGTTTTATTTTAGATATTATGTTGATTTATGCTTTCCATTGTTATAAGTTTACATACCTAAAAGAAAAGAAAAAAATATAAAAAATAAAATAAAACATTCAGTATAACGTAAAAAGATGTGATTTTAAAGTTTTTGTTTTTTAATTGATAAATGCATGACATATTCTTGGCGTCTGAACAATGAAAGTTCTGTCTGATGTTTTTTTTATAGACGATCTTCTTAATATGCACTTCATTGGAGTTTCTCGTCATTCTTATATTGCCGCTCTATACTTTATAATGTCACGCAAGAATTGATTGCTTCGTTTTTGTTGAACACGGCTTGCAATATGCCACAAAAATTAATGAATTTTTCACCCCAAAAATATAACATTTACATTTTGTTCCTATTCTGTATGTCAGAAATGGATTTCCCTCACAATAAATTAATCTGCTTCTGATCAAAAATTAGATAAGTTTACCTAATAAATTTTCAGTTTATATTCATACGCAACAAAAAAATCCGGCAATTTCATTAGCAAAAATATGATACTCATTAAACTTGGACATATATAACGTGTATATATATATATATATATATATATATATATATATATATATATATATATATATATATATATATGTGTGTGTGTGTGTGTGTGTGTGTGTGTGTGTGTGTGTATATATATATATGTATATATATATATATATATATATATATAATATTAGGCAGCATATATTTTATATATAAAGAAATAATCATATAGAATCAATCAGCAATATTTTCGCCATTAATCGCCTTAATATTGCTGATTGATTCTATGTATGATTATTTCTTTATATATATATATATATATATATATATATATATATATATATATATATATATATATATATATATATATATATATATATATATACATTACAGTTCAAAAGTTCGAAGGAAACCCCTGTATTACTATGGAATGAACATTACAGAAAAGTGAAACCATTTTATCCACAAAATGAAAAAGAGCTCTTTGATTTATCGAAAAAAGAATGGAATCAATGATCAAACTTATACATTGAGGAACTTTTGACAAAAATTTGTGCTGGAGTAATTAAGGCTAATTAAGGATGATATTTTGAGGAGATCAATTTTTAATAAAAAATGTTTTTTTCTTTTTGCCATAATAAAATTTCTAACAAAAAAATACATTTTTAGTCATGTATTTCTCCTATTTAAAGTATAAAACAACTACTTTTGGAGCAAATTTAAAATATTAGCAGAGTTATCCTCAAACATTTGAACTGTAGTGTATATATACATTATGAGCCGACTATTTTTCTAGGTGAATCATATATACTGACACAGATAAATTTATCTTATTGTAAGAAAAATCACAGATATGTGTATTTTACTTAAACTCTATTAACATAACAAATTTAGTGTGTAGAAGACGTCTTCACTCTTTGAATCTGTGTGGTCGAATATATACAAAAGCAGTTAGTATAAGCAGAGTGAATTGGAACAGTTCGGTAGCTAACAGAAATAGGTAATAAACTATCCAATCAAAAGTAATGCTCGGTGTTATATTGACAATTTTCCTAAGAGCCACTTTGAGTTCATAAATGCAGAGTAACAGCAGTGTAAACTGTGTTTACTGAAATAGTACGAGGAAAGGGTTTCGTAGGTTTATTCTTTGACTCCTAAACACGGCTATACGTTTCTTACTATGTACATGCGACTACTTTATGAAACTCCTCTCAAGAAAAATTCTCCTTACAAGGAATTTTATGACGTATTTATAATATTTTAAGGGTCAGTTAGATAAGCATATTATTAAGATGCATAGAAAAATAGCTACTGTTATTTGCTGCTTTTTAATTTCTTTTCAAGCTCGAGGAGCGTCGATAAGTACATTACAGTTCCCGAACTTAGGTAGTCCTGGGTATGACGATAAAATACATGTGGCAGCAAGGAGGTTTTGAGGAGCGTTGAACCACCTCTTTATTGATGTTGTTCCAGATCCACTCTGACCCGGTGTGGTAGCACCTATTAGTTATGAGCAAATTGTGAACCACACCCAAACAAATCACTGAAACTATAGAATTAAATTTCAGTGATAAATTTTTAATTAACAAACTGCTAACAATACATTTTCTGTAGTTGAAATCATAAAATTATGTTAAAATATATTGAGGTTTCAGTATTAAATGACCCATAGAGGTCGATATGCCGCTAAACAAAATCAACCAAATCAACCGAACTTTGGCTGTACCAACATACCGAAAGAAGCTTCACGGCACACAGTAACATACAGCCAGAAAAGCAACTGTCGTTCCAGTCTCTGCGGGTGTTTGTGAAAAATTCTCAATGCAGCCAAGAACCCTTTGAGAAAATACTGTATTTGGTTAGATTTTGGTAAGTAGGTTAGTTTGATAATTTTACATAACTTCACATCCAAATTGACTGAGAGACGATAGTATGTTTTTGCTTTGCTTGAATAAAAATGTCGCCACCCGACCTTCAGCATAGGATCAGTCTGGTATCTGTGAAAGTTACTTTTGAGATGATTCTAAAAGTCAATAAACTCTTAAATATTAGAAACTATTTCCTATTTGTATTTCGGTGTAAATATATTAAATCACATATTTTGAAGCTGAGTATAAGACAAAGATATCATACATTTTAAAGGAAAAAAAAAATTGTTTCCTTTTTTTTTCTTTTTCTCCACAAAAATAATGTCAGAGATGTTAGAAGTTAATTTTAACAGAGATTGTTAAAGATAGGTATGGAAGATATTTGGATAATTTCCCCATAATGGAAGGCTTAAATGAAGTATATAATTGTTCAGTGCAGTAATGTAAATAAAGAAATCACATGTTTCCATAATATTTTTAAGGTAATTTTTAAGCTGTCATTAGAAATACAGCGATTTAAAATAAACATTTTTCTGTGACGGTTTTAAAATTATTTTTCTCTAAAGATAATAATATACGTAAGTAGCCCAAGAGCAATGCGTAATAATAGCAATTATTGTCGTTCACTGCATGCTAAAACTTAAGATCTGAATGATTGTTTTTGCTGTACAATGTTAAAATCATTCCTAAAAATGATAGATTAAATGTAACAAAGGTAAACGTCGGTAGTAAGAGATACATAGTTAGTTGACGTATATAATTGTTTTGCAGGTTTTTAAATTTAATCAGTTACTTTGGATTCAAATGTTCTTTAGTCCTGGGTATGACCATAAAATATATCCGGCAGGAAGGCCACTGATCGGGAGATTGGAGACTTAAGGATCGTGGAACAACCCCTTAGTTGTATTTCCCAGGTTCACCCTGCCCTGCGGCGGTAGAACCTTCTAGGGTCCCAGCTATAGGTAAATAATGAAACCCTAAACAAATACAAAACACTATGAAAGTATAAAAATGCATCTTTATATTAAAAATACCAGCAATACATTTTTATGAAAAATAATGACTAACAAAATGACCAACAATACAATTTATCTGTATTTGAAGACATACAACTGCATTTAAAATATTTAATTGATGCCATAAAAATATTCAAACTAATTAGATGTCTACATTAAAAAAAACCCCATAGAGATTGATATAACACTAAACAAAATCAAACAACCAATATGAAAGAACTCTTTTATGATATTAATCCATATAATATCCTACAATTACTTAAAGAAATCAAACTGTATTTCGCAATATAACTTCAACAAAACTACAATATAAAACAGTAATTAAGTCCACACAAACATGTATATACGCAAAAGCTGAGTATCTTCTACCATGTATTCAATTGTGAAAGCAGAATAACATATATATGTTTTTCTGCTTTGACAATTGAATACATATATTTATATTTTTATTACTTCAAAGCTCCCTAAAAAATTAATCAATTTCGGCATTAAATGACCCAAAAGGAGTTGATATGCGGTTAAACAAACAAACCAAATCAATAAAATGTTTTTAATGAAACTCCGTACTATCAGAAAGAAAAGTTTTTCTAAACATGCCATTCACATAACATCGAACGAGGTTTATAAAAATTTTCCCTTAAAATAGTTTTAATGAAAAATGCGCTTTTCAAGTCAAGTTATATTGTGACATTATTTCGCTCTTTTCTTCCTAAGTTTTTGTTTATAAGATATTGTGGAAAGTTAACATTGTGATTATATCATCATTTTTTATTCTTGCTACATGGGCTACCCATTTTAGTTGTTGCTGTTGAAATTCTTCAAGTGATGTAATTTTTGGTAAATTCCATTGTTAAATATATAAACTTAACTTTAGCCAAATATTATAATAACAATCATGAGTATGAAGGCAAATTGTTATTTAAAGAAGTAAGAAGGTACAAATCAAAATATTTTAAATTGCCAAAATTTTACTGTAGCAGACTTTAAAGTCATGGGAGTGTTACCGTTTCCTCTTCTTTCTTTTTTTTCACTAAAACCAAACAGCGTCCCTAGTATGTCTTTCCTAGCAATCAAAACGTTTTTGTCCAATATTTTTGAGTTATTGATAGGGTGTAACGCATGCGCCAACTGACCAAAGAGTAAGCATTATTATTATTATTATTATTTTTATAGTGTTTAAATGCCGCATTGGTTCAATTTTTTTTCAGGTCCTTATATTTTGAAAGTTTACGAAATTCTTTTGCTGATGTATTTTTTTTTAGACAGGTTGGCATGTCTCCCGGATTGTGCTTCCGTTGTTTGAAGTCTCTTGTCTATTGGATTGTATAATGCAGTGGCAAATTCCCAGAGAACTGTAGCATTTTCATCATCTAGAACCGGTTTGCTTTCATATCATGGATGTGCGGGTGGTGCAATGGGTAGCGGCTCGGAATGAGAAATTGGAGAGCTGAGTTCGAATTCCAGCCGGATTAGTTACTTTCACTTACGCACAAATACACTTCGGAACGTTATGAATCCATTTCCTTTCCTCCAGCTATGGGTTAAGTAGTAGGACATCGATCTGGTAAAATAATTGTTATTCTCAAATAATTCTTAATGTAATATCCATTCGTAAGAAATGAAATATTCTAAAATCTCGGTTTTAAATAGCACACTAAGAGTTAATAAACCTTAAAAATCAAATCAATTTGTGTTCATATCATTATTATGTATGTGGAAATTTGTAATGTTGGCATATTTTCCACACATTTATTTCCCTAATCTGTTATATCTATATTTAGGGGCTAGGATAAAGCACATTGATGATGATGTTGTTGTTATTATTATTATTATTTCGATTTCTGCTATGGTCACATTACTTACCAAGTCTGCAGGAAGTCCTAAGGCCGGTAGTGGTGTGTTGTTATGGCTACATTTCATGATTTGTTTTTTAACTCCTATAACATCACTAGCGTTACATAGACAAAATTCTCCCTAGTGTGTGGGATGTACTTATCAAGACAATTTTTGTATTTCTCTTAAGCTGGGATTTCCAGGGAATTTTTCAATGCGTTTTTTTGTATTCCATTTTTTATCATTCCAAGCACACCTATTATGATTGCTACTATTCTTGTTTTCAATTTCCATATTTTTTTATTTCGATTTCCAGCTTTTTATACTTCGATAGTTTTTCAAATTCCTTGGTTGCTATGTTTCAGTACGCTGGGCAAACCATATCAAATAATAGGCAAGTTTTTTTTTCTTTTCGGTTTTTGACAATTATGTCCGGCCTATTTGCTTCAATCATCTTGTCTGTGAAGATGGTGTAATCCCATCGATTTGTGATTTCTGTAACCGATGTTGGGTGATGTTCATACCAAAATTTGTTGACATCTTTTCCAAAGTGTTTGCCCATTGTCCAGGTAAGTACTGCTTCATTTTATTGTAACGACTTTTATATTCATTTGACGCAAGTGCAGAACATCATGAGATTAGATGGTCTATGATTTTCATATTTGTCACAGAACCTGCATTTTGGATCCGCACTTAAAAAAAAAGTAAGATAATTTTTTTAAGGCAAGCAGTATTTGTAATTATTATTATTATTATTATTATTTCGATTTCTGCTATGGTCACACTACCTACCAATTCCGTGGGAAGACCTAAGGCAGGTAATGGTGTGTTGTTATGGCTACATTTCATGATTTGTTTTTCTAACTCCTATAACATCACTAGCGTTACTTGGACAAAATTCGTCTTAACGTGTGGGCTGCACTTATCAAGACAATTTTTTTTGCATTTCTCTTTAGCTGGGATTTCCAAGGAGGTTTTCCATGTGATGTCGTGTTTCTTTTTTTTATTATTCCAAGCATCTGTTGTGTTCGTTTTTGTAATTCCACACACACACACACACACACACACACACACACACACACACACACACACACACACACACACTTTTTAGATAGATAAAGCCCTTCGTAAGGTGTGGGCTGTACTCGTGAGAACAATTTTTTGTATAAGGCATGAGCCTCCAGGAATCACTCAATTGAGTCTACTGGAATCTTTTCCAACAAAACCGAGGGCTCAAACTACAGCAAGGATTGTTGATGTTCCCATGTGCCATATTTTTGAGATTTCGATTTCAAGGTCCTTATATTTTGATTGCTTTGATAGCTTTTTGAAGATGTTCTTCTTTTTCTTCTTTTTTTCTTCTTCTTCTTATTATTCATTATTATTATTATTATCATTATTATTATTATCATTATTATTATTATTATTATTATTATTATTATTATTATTATTATTGTTGTCTATTCTGTACAATCACTTACCGGATTTTTACCCGAAGCAAGAGTAACACAAAAATTCAGTAACGTCCAAAATTAAAGAACCACAATTAAAACTTCGATATCTCAAAAAATCTATGTCCATGGACTTATATTTTTTGAGATATCCAAGGCATTGAGATATTCTGAAATTTTCACTAAATGTAGACAAATGGCAGTTCAGTTGTGGTTTAAATCTTTAAGTTATTTGGAATGATACACAGAGAGAGAGAGAACTATGATACATTTAATTTTTTACTCGAGTATCAAGTGTCCAGAATTAAGGGAAAAAAAATCAATGTTTTAATAAAAATAATTGGACAACAAAATGCAAAACATCATATCAATATTTACTGCTAAGAGCCCTGATTTGAATCATTGCTGCACATTGGCATCCACAGGATTTCGCTAAATTTTGACATTTGTCAACTGTAATCATAACCCATTCCTCCTGTAATTTTCCCCATAGATCTTCGACATTTGATGGATTCCTAGCCATGACATTTTGATCTAAAGTCTTCCATAAGTGTTCTATGAGAGCCACGTCAGGACATTGAATTACTAAATCCATAACGTTTATTCCTTGGTCATTCAGAAAAGCAATAAAGTGCTTTGCTTGATGGTAGGGAGCCGTATCCTGCATGAATATAGGATTTTCAAACCTTGAATTTTGTAATACCGGTAAAACATGTTCTTCTAACATATTATTTGGGCGCTATTATATATATATATATATATATATATATATGTTTTATCTGAAGAAACTCTAGTGCTAAGTGATACTCAGCATGTATAGGATCTATATTTTCTTTTCACTTATATTAATCTTCTGGGTAAAGCACCAATTCCATACAGTGAAATCTTTTTAATCACTTGGAAACACGGGCTACCAGCGATCTTGTTTTTCGATCGGACCCACGTCTACACTTCTTAACTGCATGATAGTAGTGTTAAGGTGTTACACATTTTTTAACTTGAAGATTGTTATATTTATTTTGTCATATTTTTCAACAGATATATTTGAATCTATTAACTCTGGTATGTCTCTGCGAGTGTGTTGTAGTATTTTGTATATATTCCTAGTCTAGTAGTTTTTATACATCTGTAAGTTTGGAGGCACGGTGGAGTAATGGATAGCGGCTCGGATTGAGGAATCGAATTCCACTCAAATCCATTACATTCACTTACGTGCTAATACCCTTGGGAAAGATGTTAATCCTCTTCTTTCATTATGGAGAAAAAGCAGGATAGATTGGGTTCTATAGCTCTGGATGCCAACTGGTCTAAGAGAAGGACAACTCTAAATTTAAAACCTGCAGAGGGTTGTTTGAGGACATTGTGACACGAAGTTCACCAGGTCTCTGTATTCGGCCCTTCAAAATGTGTGGTTGATTCCGTACAAAGTCTTCACCACTATAATCAAATCATATGTGGTGGTGTTTGGCTGTCGGTTCCTAGGAATTGAGTTGGTTGACACTTATACGTTGAATACGACGAGGGAGTTATATATATATATATATATATATATATATATATATATATATATATATATATATATATATATATATATATTATATGTATTATTTGGGCAGCCATCTCGCTTTTATACAACTTTCATTAAAGACGACTTCCAAGTTACTTCTTGATTATGCTTTTTATTTAATTTATCGTGTGTTAGTATAAGAATTTTCTTTTTGGGAGATAAAGTGTGTAAAGATTGTTGAAATGTTCTACATATACGGGCGTTTTTTGGCTATTATTCTAATATATATATATATATATATATATATATATATATATATATATATATGAAAATTTTGAAAAAAACAAACAAAAATCCTTAAATGTTTAAACGTGAAAAAATTCGACGTCTGACGTTTCGGTTTAATAAATTTTCAAAGACAATATTCATCAAAATACAATTCAGTTCAGAACTGAATTGTATTTTGATGAATATTGTCTTGAAAAGGTTTAATTAACCGAAACGTCAGACGTCGACATTTCTTTCATTTTAACTACATTTATGATTTTTTGTTTGTTTTTTCAAAATTTCTTCATTCTGTCGGATTTATATCCATTTACACTTGCTTATATATATATATATATATATATATATATATATATATATATATATATATATATATATATATATATATATATATATACATAACATAATATAATATAATATAATAAGGAATAAATAGTAACCGTTTATAAACATAACATGTTTCGCTTTTATTAAAGCTTCATCAGAGAAAAATGTAAGAACAAGTAAAAATTAAAAATCATGGTATTTTGTGTTGTTTGTTTTCCACTTGCATTTGTCATGTCTTGCAGCGTCCATGCGTAAATTTATGTATTTAAGTTTATCATGACTCTAGATTGTCTATGCGTTATTCAGTTGATAACGGATGTTGAGCGTGTGTATCATCTGAAAATTAAATTTGGTTTAAAACCATTTTATAGTCATATTGATCGCAACTCTTATTCTTTTATGTATCGTCTGCCCCCCGCCGAACTTGGACAATCTAGGCTTTCCTCAACTTCCTATCCTGTGTCTTTTCACCATCGCTCGCAGTCCCTGGTATGTCATCGATTTACACTTGCTCATTAGGTAATTGCTTTTATCTGTTCTTCTTGCCTTTAATATGTCACGTGAATGTCAAATCCTTCAAGATTTCTTATCTCGTTATATGATCTAGTTTTTTTAAATTGTTCTTCAATTTCTAAGTCTAGGCATCCTTTTTCCTGTTTTCTTTAACAGTTCGTCATTATTCCGCTGACCAGTCCATTGTGATCTCAGCATCCTTCTGTAAAGGCATATTTTGTTGTTTCAAGTCTCTTCTGTTTGGGGATAGTCCAGTATTCACTGGCAAAGAGGAGGAATGATATTATATAACAGTTCTGCAGACTTTTCTTTGATCACATCAACATTTTTCTGTTCCGTAATACTTTCCTTAGCTTTTGCGAGGCATCAATTCACTATTACAATGCATCTTCGGATTTCAGTGTCACATTTTCCGTTGTCTGTTAAACACTTACCAGATATACATATACATCTTGTCTGAACTCAAAAGAAGAATTTGCAATGTTATTGGTCTTTACCTGACGTCTCGGCTTCAGTTGATTCCCACAGCCATAACGTGGCTTCCCTGTGTTTTTTTTTTTATTTCATTGTGATGTTTCTGATGAACTTTCCTCTATCTAGTCTTTATGAATTTAAGTGCAGTACTAGATTGGCGATAAAGTCTCATCATTTTACAGTTGAAATGGCTAGATGCAACCGTAAGTTCTATGTTAACAGTTTCTTCTATCGCATTTCTCGCCCGTGGTACTCTCTTTCGTCTTTTTGCTTCCCAGTCAACTTTGATGTTCAAAAATTTGAATCCCAAATTGTTATCTTCTCTCCTCATTACTGTTATTCATCCTGTTTTTTAATTGTTCTCTCTCCTTAATAGTATTATTTTTTCTCGTATACTCTAACACTCAGTAAGCCTTGTATGTTAGTGACTTTATTGCCTTGCTGGGTGAAATGTTTAAAAAAAATAATATCACAATTAATAATTTAATATTCGTATCTCTTAACCTGCTATCTGTTATTCTTTAAGGGGGGAATATTTCCAGGATTGTTCTATTTCTTTCCCAGAAAATCATCAAATTTATTGAACGCAAATGATTTAACTTTTTTCCAAAGTTTATCAGATTTCATTCCAACTTCTAATGCTTGAATAATTGAACAAACCAACTGCAGTTTAATTGTGAAATCTAGCAACGGCCATGTCTTATTAACATTAAAAACAAGAACTCCGTTTATCGTTTCGTAACATAATTACTTTTGCCTTAAGTTTATCATTTTGCTTTTTTTTTTTATTGTAACACAACTTTTATTTATAGCCTGCCAGTCTAATGAAACACTTTGTTAATAAAACGTTATAGTTATGATAATGGGCTCTGCCGGTTTTTAAATCGCTAATCCGTATTTGAAACAATGAAATTCCACACGGAAAAGATAAAACGTTTACTAATTGAAGAGAAGCTGTCGTGGTTGGAGTCATTTTGTGTGAAAATTAATAAAATATGAAAGATCTCAACCTGATCAATTTGGAGACATTAGCTGCTTCTTATGCAGAAAATCTCGTCTGACATCTGCGGCTTGCTATTATATTTTGGTTAGTTTGGGCTAATTTCCACGTTTTAGGATTTCTAATGACAGCGTCTTTTCCATTTAACTCTCGGAACAAAGACAAGAAAATTCGTTCTATCTAACAATAATACAATGGTGTTTAAATGGCGTCCAAATATAATTCAGACACGAATTTGTGGCATGTGATTAAACACTTGCTATTACAACTGGAGATAACAGTGTGTCAAATATGAAATTGTAAATTTATTTCATTTTTGTTTAAGTAGTATTTGTCTTGAGTCAGTTTAAGCTGGCACTTTTTCCCCATTTTCCTACGCTCATGACACTAGGCTGATGAATGACATAGAAAGAGAACTAAAGGACTTCCTGGACAAGGTAGAAAAAAGGAAATCAAGAAAAAAGGACTAACAATCAAGTGCCAAAAGACAGAAAATATAGCCATCAGTAAGAGAAAAAGGCTATGATTCGTAACACCAAACAAGTACAGAGGTTTTAAAATTAGGATGTCATTTATCAGAGAATGGAAAATGTAACACCGAAATCCGAACGGCTATTGGACTTGTGAAAGATACATTTCAAAAGTTAGGCAAAGTAGCCAGAAACAGACAAAATCCATTCAAAACGAAGAAAGCAGTGCTGGATCATTATGCGTTATCCATCCTCTTATCTAGCAGTGAATGCTGGAAAATCTCCCAATAGATGAAGAAAAACTGGAATAACAGAAATGTGATTCAACAGGAGATTACACTTCATGGATGGAACGAGTAAGCAACAACGAAGTCTTAAAGAAAATGCCATAAAAAATAAAACTTAGAATCCTAAAGAGACAACGGGAATGCATTAGACAAAATGAGGAATGAAGGATTGAAAAACATGACACACTAAAGGCTAGAGTGATAGGAGAATGTAGGAAGCCACCTACCTGATGTGATTGTGTGAATGAATGTCGGAACGGGGATCGGGTGGCTTAGCAAAGGTAGAAACACTGCTAAGAGCCACAAGGGATAAAAACGTCGTCCATATACTGAAACGACGCAGCACATTGAAGAAACTATAATTATAAACTATAATTGTGGAAAAGGAAAATTTTACGAAAATAAATAGGGGACTCTCTAAATTGCTAATCCTGCAACTCCACGTAAATTATCCTTTTAATACCAATTGTTCCACTAGTGGAAAATATTTAAAGAAATGATTTTATAGCAGACGCAAATTAATTTTTATTTTATCGATAAAAGATTAAAATGAAATATGTACTTACACATCGTGTTAAAAAATAATTCATAATGATTTTCGTCAAAATTTTGCAGGCATATCCGGGTACTAAATGTTAAACCACCAAATATAGCGTTATTAACATTGTTCGAACTGTTGTCATCATCTTTATTGTCATATTCACGGCGGTTCAGACACGGTGATTGGAATTTCAAATTAGTCCCTTTATTTCGTTCATGTGCAATGCTTCTTCCGGATGTCTCAGTTACCTCCCTTTAACTGAACTCTCCAAGTTTTGTTCACCACTGCAGTAGCCAGGTATTGAACACACAACCCTTTGGCCGAAGTCACTGGATCTAACCAACGCGTTTATCCACTGGGCCATGTGTCCTTGAGGTAAGCAGACAGATATAAAGTTATTTATACTATAGTCTCGTTTAAAAGAATTCAGACAATAATCTCTCGCACATGATTCATCTACGGACGAAGTTAAAGACTTCCAATTAAAACTAAAGACAAAGGTGGGGTTCAAACCTTGTTTAATCTTTGTTGAATCTACTATTCTTCTGGCGTCAGATTAAACTGACACCTTTTCCGTCACTATATATCTAAAATATATTCTTAAATTATAGTTTTAGAAAGTGAAAATTTAAGTGAAATATATTGAAAATTATGGAGCTTATCCTCAGTCTACTGTGTTATGCAATGCGATATATTGTCATCGACAGACCACCATGCCATTTAAAAATTAGAGATACCAAAATCTAGCAAGTACAACAATTTACATATCTGGGAAGAATTTTAACAAAGAAAGAAAAGTGCGACATTGAAATTCAAGGGACACTGAGATAGCTAAAGATGTCTTCTAAAAGATAAGCAAAGTATTAAGGAAGAGTTAGAAATTAAAAAAAAAGAAGAGTACTGAACTGTTACGTAATATCTGTCTTCCCATATGGTAGTGAACGCTGGACAATCTCCTCACCGATATAGAAGAGACCGGGAGCAAGAGAAATGTGATTCTACAGAAGGAGGTTAAGAATAATATTAGTGGAACATGTGAGCAACAAGGAAGTTTTGGAAAAAAAAAATGAAACAAAAAGAACACTTATACTTAACATCAGGAAGAGACAGTTGAGATTTCTAGGAATCATAATGAAGAAAGAGGGCTTGGAAAATTTGACACACAAAGGATATACTGAGGCAAAAGGACAGAAGAAAATTGTGGGTAACCTACCTAAAGAGGTCGTGAAATTCAGGAAGAACAAGGTTTAGGAAAGATGATAAAAACACAAAATTTGCTTAGAACTACAAAGGATAGGAAATTATCACAATTACTATCATTATCAGTCATAGAGGTGCCTACTGGATTGACAGGAAATTAGTCTTGTAAGATCTTGATATTTATGTCGGTCTTCACTATTTTGTGCTCGTGTTGAGCTATGTCTTACAAATATGACATTTCCGCATTTCAGACCGTAACAACGAAGTATTTTGGATCAATAATTCCCTAATAATCTAATAACCAATACATCTCTAAATTATATTGGCTTTTGTTGATAATGTTTGTTGGATCACGGGCTTCCTAGAGAAAGTAGGAAAAAGAAACAGATAGATAGATCTACCGACAGACAGACAGACAGACATATAGATAGATAGATAGATAGATAGATAGATAGATAGAAAAGAGAGAGAAAAAGACAATGGTTTTTTCATTTCTTATGCAGACAATTGAAACACAGTTTACTTCCTGGACGATGTTTCTGTCTAAAGATAAGAAAATAAATTTTCAATAAATTTTCAATATTTTCGAAGATAATTAAATTCCCCTTGACCCATGTATATTTGATATACTCGAAAGAGTCTTATAGTTTTATGTACGAGTTAAGTTTCGAACATGTAATTGAATCACTGTTTTATTATATTTTTCTTGCATTCGGCAACACCGAAATTCTAACCAATTTATTTGGATAATTCAAAGAATGTTTTACTTTTCGACGACACGGAGCCGAACGACAAAAGAACAATATCTTTAAGGTATTGTCATAGAGGCAAGATAAAAAGAATATTAAAATATCATTCTGTTTGTAATCATCAATATCAAATATTACTTGAAATGCTTTTTGATAATATTTCTTTATGAACAGAGGTGAACTTTATGCGATCGTGAAATGTTAAAGTTTTTGTGATGTTTTTTTTAAGGACGCTTTCATTCGTATAAATATAAATAAGTGTGAAGCCTGAAATGAAAAGAAAAAAAAAGCAAGAAGAAAATTCAAGAAAGCATAAATGAAAAAAAAGCAATATTAATAAAATGACACTAGAAGGAAAAAAGAAATTAAAGTCTTTGCAGAACAAGACAACACTAATTCATCACATGGCGACTCCGAGCGGTATATGAGCAGCAGAAGTGGCCACAAAGGCCAAAGCAGTCAGACAAGATGGCCACTAAAAGCGTAAAAAGGACGGCAATAAAAAATGTCACAACTTGCACAGCACTGACATGGACAACAAGAAGAAACTGTAGAAAACTTACGACCAAGACAAATTTGTTTTTTTTTAAGAAGAAATGGAATTCATATCTATAGATTTAGATAAATATGTATGCTTATATATTTCAACTTGACATGAACAGAGATGCATGGACATATATATGTACATTATATATATATATATATATATATATATATATATATATATATATATATATATATATATGTGTGTGTGTGTGTATGTACCTATGTAATGTTATATAATATTTACCTACGTAAATTTTTTTGTAGTTTCATATATATCATTCTATGTGTCTGATTTACATGTGCGCACAAATATACATAGGCATTAAATATTTCCCTGCACTCATATACATAGAAACACGCACACACACACACACACACACACACATATATATATATATATATATATATATCGGCGTCTCTCTTTTTGTTTCTAACTCTCTCTCTCTCTCTCTATATATATATATATATATATATATATATATATATATATAGATAGATAGATAGATAGATAGATAGATATACGCGTGTGTGTGTGTGTATCTGCATTCTTTTTCTTTCACAAATTCAGATATATGAATGTGCGTGCCTGTATATATGTGTATATTCATACATACATATATACATGTATACACCACTCATATTAATCTTTAAATAAGCGTTCGGATGTGTGTGTTTAAACGGATGTAAAGTAATTTTCAATTGAAACCAGTTTTAATGTTGCTGGGAAATTTTTGACAAAAGAGCGACCATTGAAAACTATCATTTCTTGAAATGAAATGGAAAAATGTGAGAAATTTGACAACTACAAAAAAAAAAGTCTCAACAATAAATACATTTTTCGTCAATTGAGAATTTTTCTTTTCTTCGTGGATATCAGCAGTCTTTACAAAACGATTATGACCTTCTTGTTTTTTGTTTTTTTCTTTGCTTTGCACATATTTGCTTTCGTAGAGGCGTTGTTAAAAAGAAAGTAATGAAGTCAAAATTTGCATGAAAATTATCATTGTCTTGAACTCATAGGATTTAGGAGGAACATATCAGTGAACATAATATAATTCGTAACGGATCGATTTCTTTTGCGTTTTTATTTAATATTATGTTTTTAGTGAATATAAACATATAAAGATATGCTAATTACTCCTAATGTACACGCACACATACGTATGTAATCATTATTTACACGCATGTGTAAACTGATGTACAGGTGATGTACAAAATGTCGTTTATATATATATATATATATATATATATATATATATATATATATATATATATATATAGGGTGACCCAAAAAACGGGAATTTTTGAAGTGCGTATTGCCAGGAATGAGCAAGTGGCAACACTGCGAGACAGTGAACATGAGCAAGTAAACATTTCGCCATTTACAATTCAAGAGGAAAATCACAGTATCCCAGATGAGATGTTGCAGCAGTCAATGAGGAATCTCAACAGCAGATTTCAAGAATGCATTCGTAAAGGAGGACGCCATCTACAGGACGTACTTTTTAAAAAAATGAAAATTCCATCAATGTTTCTTAAATGCCATGTTTTAAGGTTTCAATTACTATGAATAAATTGTTTTTCTTCCATCACTCTTGGTTTTATTGGATTGTTAAAAAGTTCCCTGTATATATATATTATTAATAGAAATCTTATAAGTGTAAGAAAATATACTCGTTCGGAAAACCTTCGGTGTCTTGATTTGCAAATAATCAAACCAATAGCAAAGGGAAAAAAAGTATAAAAAGAGAAAGAACCTAGAACATGTACGTTAGCCGAAAGTAATCGTCCAGTATACGAGTTCAAGGTCCAAAGTAAGACGGATTTTTAATTTATTTGTTTGAACGTTATTTAAAGCGAATTTTGGAGTAACTTATTTATGATGTTAGCTGTGTCTTTAAAAGCCAGTAATTTAAAAGTTACTCCAAATTTCGCTTGAGGATGAAATGGAATTAATGTCTTTAATTTAATTACAAAATTAAATTCGGAGCTTTTAGCTTCCATTTTTGAAACATGGTTAGAACTGTGTAGAGAAAAAAAACATATTTTAAATCAATTAATATATATATATATATAATGAAAAAATAGAAATTTATATTTTTTCCTCACGGGTAGCACAACTCATGTTTCATGCAGGATGAAATCTTCAGGTACTGATTGAATTTTAAATTATTATGTATCGATTTATTATGTTATATATCAGGAATACAAGGAGTTAATTTATCTTTTCTCGGTTAGAATCCTCTTTCAAAATGGCTACCTACCCCTGTGGAGATGACAATACATTTGAATCTGTTAAGAATGTTCTGTTTTGGAAGAATGCGAGGTGCAAACATTGGTAAGTGATTAGTGAATCATTATGCGGTGGATGTCACTGATATCAGCAGAGTAAGATGTATTATTAAAGTTAATGGTAAATCTTTCAGGGAAACAGACTAGTGACAAGTTCAGAAGTAATAAAGGAATAAGAATGATGACAAACTGTGTTTTCATAAATGCTGAGCGCAGAATCACCATTACAATGTGAAAGCCTTCCTGTGAAAAAAGGTAGTGCCTGTATGTTAGTGCGCCCTATAGGTTATTCGATGTGGACAGATTCTGTGAAGAAGCAGATCATCATCATCATCAACAACAGCAACAACAACAACAGCAACAACAACATAAATCAAATCTGGAGATACTTCTAACGCGGTACTTTTTGAACGGCTGCTATTATTTTAACGAGTCTCCTTCCTTCGAACAATGTTGTGAGTTAAGTTCATTCGAGAACTCACGGGGAATTCGTATATACGACCGATTTCTAAAGATGCCTACAAAAATGGAGGCTCGTTGTATAGTTTCAGAAAGTACCAGACTCATACAGCCATGTTTTTATCTTTACAAGAGACGGATTTGACCAAAAATATTGATGACATATCTGGGCTAGAGATACACAATCCCCTCTTCCTCCAACACCCCCGCACACACACACAGAGCGTGCGATGGATAAATTTTCCTCTGAATTACGCAAAAATGAAAATAACACTGACATCTCATTTTAAGATTCTGTTGTGGATTCCAGGGATGGAATCCGGCACAAATAAATAACAGTAATAGGAATAGGAAAAATAGGTCTATTGAACGTAAGAATACAAAGTGAAATGAAGATTAGTAGTCCAGGAATGCGGGTTAGTAGAAAAGTATATTTACAAGTCTTTTAAGTGAAGCCGTAATTATCTCTCTTTCTGAACTCTCGTATAACTCTGAGTGAACACCCTGTGTCGACCTCTTTTTTTGTCACGCTATCTCTCCGTAGTATAAGTATACTTTGGACGAGTCCATTTTGTGTACAAGAGGCGAGCCGCACAATAGATACATTTAAACTATATTTACCAAAATAACAAAAATATCTTGAAATATTAAAGAGTAAATTTATTCAATAAAATCGCCATTAGCTTCAACCATGGCATCCAAACCTTTATTCTAATAACCAGTTAATAAATGCAGGCATAAGAAACCCTGGTTATTATAATAAAGGTTTTTTTTTTTTAATCGCGTGTTTTATATCTTTTTAGGCTCATGCTGAATTTAGGCTTTAGCTGTGATTTTATCAATAAATGTTTTCCTTGTTAATTCCGTCTTAGCCTGTTCACCCTATAATTCCATGTGGTGATACCTAAGTAGGTAGTACCTGGCTCATTAGGATTTATTTACTTTACACACACACACACACATATATATATATATACATACACACACACACACATATATATGTATATATACATACACACGCACATAAATATATATATATATATACATGCATACATACATACATACACACACACACACACACACACACACACACATATATATATATATATATATATATATATATATATATATATATATATGGAACAATTCATTAAGGAAATAAGCCTGGAGCAAATGATGAACCTCGATTAATATGCATCCAAACAGGTGTAACACTCATATACCTGCTTGGTGCCACAGGCTAGCTAAAGAGATTATCCTGATACTGCCAAGACTAATTAAGGCTTGTATAGAGAAACATATCTGGAAACAAGGAATTTACAAATATTACAAGAGGTCATAAAAAAACCCCGCATCACACCGTCTTTATGGCGCCAACTAGTTCGTCATAAACGAGCAGATTCTAAGACTCTTCAGTCATATCTATCACCATTGCCAGCTCATGATTCTCGACGATAAAACAAAACTATGGCACGAACTATTATGTGAAGCTTTAGTTGAAAATGATGAAAACGATATGACCGATAAAGTAAAACGCATTGATAAACGCTTATGAATGCCGAAAGTTCTTAGACATTGTACAACTCATATTTAACCAGGAAAATGTTTAGGCAGATTCTTTGAAGGAGCAGGTCATCATCATCATCATCAACATCATCATAAATCAGACCTGGAGATTTTTCTAACGAGGTACTTCTTGAACGGCTGCTATTATTTTAATGAGTCTCCTTGCTTCGAATAATGTTGTGAGTCAAGTTCATTCGAGAAATCACGGGGAACTCATATATACGATCTATTTCTAAAAAAAATATTCTTGAAAAAGAATATTCATTGTATAAAATAAACATTGTTCATTGTTCATTGTATACATGCATATTGTCGCAAATTCATCCCAAACACCCAAGTCCTCATGTCAGATTGCAACACAAATGTCGAAATTATGATGCAAAAACACTCATCTGCAGTGGACAGGCCATAACGAGGTTCGAAAATGTCGTTTTGCCAAATATTATTCTCTTCGGCGAACTGATCTGTGGCCACCCTAGCAGGTGAGCAAGCAACAAAGACATACAGAGATTCTTTTAAAAGAGTTTTTATTCCTGGTGGAATCATTGACAACCAGTAAACCACGCAGGTTGTCTTTATGAGGATAAAACATATTTTAATAATACTTCTTTTCCGAAGCAAACTGAAAAAAAAAAGTGTAGATAAAAAAAAAAAAAAAAGATGCGAGGCCGTAAAAGAGGAGATATCCGCAAATGCTTTACATTGTCACAAAGCCAAGCCTTGCCAAACCAAGTTTCGTAATGCAAATAATTCATTTATAGGATACAGAGATAAGAAAAACACATGAAGGGATATTTCAAATTCTAATACGGGAAAGCGATTATTAACAGCGCTTTTGAAATTTCACTGCAAGCATCTATTTCAAAACTAATTTGTCAGTATTCATCTTTATTATTTCTAATTTTATTTTCATACACAATTCTGAAAGTTGATGTTCAGGCGTTTATTTATTGATGTCGTTTTATTTCCCTCGTGTGCATCGTTAAGTATTGAGCAGAAATAAATTTGAAAATTTTCAAAGACATCGGCTATTAAATATATATTTTCCCATACATTTCCACAAACGATTTACGGAGTGCGTGCGAACATCTGCATAAATATTTATGTGTGTTTGTATGATCAATAAACGTAACCGAAACAAAAGTGGGGATCATGGGACAAAGTGGAAAAACTATATACGACGCGTTTCGCCGATGTGTTGGCATCGGCTTCTTCAGGTAAGGAAAAGGCGTTGTGATTTTTTTAGGAGAAGTCTGATCATAAATAAAGTGTATGTTTATATCTTAATATATTTAACAAAACTATATATATATATATATATATATATATATATATATATATATATATATATATATATATAATTAATAGAAATCTTATAAGTATAAGAAACTATACTGCTCGGAAAAACTTCGTTGTATTGAGTTACAAATAAACAAGCTAATACCATAGGGGGAAAAAAGGTATAGAAAAGATATATAAAAAAAAGATCGGCTTCTTCAGGTAAGGAAAAGGCGTTGTGATTTTTTTTAGGAGAAGTCTGATCATAAATAAAGTGTATGTTTATATCTTAATATATTTAACAAACTATATATATATATATATATATATATATATATATATATATATAAATTAATAGAAATCTTATAAGTATAAGAAACTATACTCGCTCGGAAAAACTTCGTTGTATTGAGTTACAAATAAACAAGCTAATACCATAGGGGAAAAAAGGTATAGAAAAGATATATAAAAAAAAGAAAGAACCAAGAACGTGTACGTTAACCGAAAATAATCGTCCAGCATACGATCCCTGACGATCCGCTTAGGTGAAACCTTGCTAGGTTTGTCGGGCTCTCTAGGTTTAACTATATATATATATATATATATAGTGAACATTGAACTCAACACTCACAGGCATCAGGCTGTTTCATGCTAGACGCAATCGTTAGGCCGCCTGAGGTTTGCGTCTAGCATGAAAAAGCCTGACGCCTTTGAGTGTTGACTTCAATGTTTACTTTTATAGTTACATACGGTCTATCTCTTATATTGAGCACTTTATCCCATAAATACAGCACACTTTAAAATTATACTTTAAAATTATATTATATATATATATATATATATATATATATATATGAATGATAGCTGGCCACTCGTATTCGAGGATACCTGTCTACTAGGGCGGCTAGCCAATCCCTATTGCAGGCAGTCGCTCAGGAAAATTTGTGTTTGTTCAACACCCACAGAGCCCACCTGTGGTTTATACTGCAACTATGCTGAGCAGACCTTAGTTACAGTTTCTGGGAGAGCGCGTGTTATCTAGCATGAACAACAATTTGAGTAAGGCCAGCACGCTCAAGGCCTCGCCCACTATCATTTGTGGTGGCACAGGCTATCGGCAGCCTTCAAGAATTCCGTCTACCCAATTTCACTCACAAGGCTAAGGTCAACCCATGGTATGGTTTTCAGGCACTTTCCAGATGCGTCACACGCTGGGAGCTACTTCGACTCATTCCGATAACATCAAGAAGTTTCCTTTCTGCCAAATCGACCAAGGTGAGATTCGAACGCGGGTCTCATGGTGAGAAATGTATATATATAAAGTATAGGATCTCGAGAAAGCAGTTGAGCAACATGCTCCATAGTTTTTCTATGTGGTTGAGGTCAGAAGATTGGGGCGCTCACCTGCTTCTCATCAAAGTATTCCGTCATCAATTTTGATTTGTGACAGGGAGCATTATCCTGCATAAAAATAAGCTTGGTGGGGTCGATTTGCACCCTTTCAGCAGAAGGGAACAGTCAAGACTCTAAAATTCTCTTGTACTGCTCGCTCCTGGGGGTCTTTTCAATAGGTTTTAAGAAACCATTTCCATGAAAAGAAAAGCATCCCCAGAACATTTTACTGAATGGATGCTTGATAGTACTTACTGCTAACTTCAAAGAGCTATCAAAGCTTCTTCAGATTTTAGATCGCTTATCCTTTGAATTTAGCTCAACTTTCGTTTCATCGGAGAAGAGAACATTTAGTAAAAAAAAAATCAGGTAAGTCACTTTCATCGAACAGCACTGTATATATATATATATATATATATATATATATATATATATATGAGAATAAAACAATAATATATATATATATATATATATATATATATATATATATGAGAATATATGAGAATAAAACAATATATATATATATATATATATATATATATATGTATAATGATTTTAATCTCATAGACTATAAAGTTTAAATTACAGTGTGACTAGAAATTTATTAACAACTGTCACATTTATTTTAAATAGGTTACATAAACATATTAATTATCTTTCTGCTATCCTTAAAACTTTATAACGTAAAGATATCGAATATGAACTTTTTTCATTACGCCTCTGATATTTTTACAATTATAGAAAGCTTCTGTGCAAAAATCATACGTAAATAAATATAGGAAGTTTTCAATCATCTATTCTGCGGAAGTGCAATTCGGGGGATTTATATTATGAGTCATTTAAATTTTTCGGTATCTATTTACTATTATTGATTTAAAAAAAAAAAAGAAGAAGGATCATCGTATTTGGTAAATATGCTCGCCATTTATTTACTTGATGATGTAATCTTTGTTATTATTACGTATTCCTACCTTTATACTTTGATTCATTTGGCATAGATATGTATATTAACTTTTATACAAGTTTTGTTAAAGATGACTGACAAGGCACTACAATTTAGCTTTTTATTTAATTTTTCTTGTTTTCTTACTAGAATTTTCTTTTCTGAACACAATGTATCTGTTACAGTTTTTTGTGTATATGTTATAACTAGTGAGCCCGTCAAAATGACTTAACTCCCTTTACAGTCCACCAATCAGAAGCCGCAGAACATTCTATCCGTCGTGTATAAAGGCGGCCATTTTTGTTTAACCTACCCGAATGACCAGTGTCAACTTGTCCGGCGAAGATGACAGAAGGAAGAATTACGCTTTCCTGCTTTGCTCTGAAATATTCACTGTTAACCTCTGGATTCTATACTCGAAACGACCATCAAAATGTCTAACATTATCCGTGCGCTTTCAGCTATTATCAAGGACAAATTATATCCTTTATTGTTAACTGAATGTGTGACCTTTTTTTATGTATGTATCGGACGTTATGGCAGTGTTTTATTTTCCAAACACGATCAGCACATTGTAGCTGTGTTCATAATTAATGTCATTTAGTTATGTCTTTTTCTATTTTATTATTAGTACTTCCATTATTATTAATCTTTTGTATATGTGGATGAGTTTATTATACTTGTATTTTTACTTAAATGTTGTGGATGGAGTTTGGCAGGTTTCCGTCTGTGTTTAAATGGATAGTCTTTATACACTTTATGTCCAGAAAAGAAAAAAACTTGTACGAACACAAGAAAAAATAAATATAAGTGCCTTGTCAATCGCCTTTAACGAAATTATATATATTGAGGGAGATATAGAAATCAGCGAGGGAGTATACACATCTTCATGTATATTTATATTTTATCAAATTTCAATATTCCTAATAAATATCTCCAGACGTATTCACACAATGTCGTTCAAAAAAGCCGTGATGAGAAACTTCTTCCTAAAAAGACGTAACTTGAATTTTCATTTGTTTGTCGACTTCGTTCTTTTAAAGATAACTTTTTGTATTTATTGTTATTTATTTGCATTAAATAGGTACAGAGCAATTTTTCGGTAATTCAATGTTCTGCGTGTATAAATTGTCAGTTGCGTAGAGGTTAAGGTTAGGGTAATGAATTTTTGGTGTAAGACGGGGTTTTACGTGTTTCTATATGTCTGGTCTTCGTGACTTCCATTACCGCAATATAGGGTGGGTAGACAAATTCGGTATAGACGATACTAACCCCAGGGAGACGAAATTTGATTGGATTGGAGAACGTGTATATATCTATATCTATCTATCTATCTATCTATCTATCTATCTATCTATCTATCTATCTATCTAATAAAAAGGCTTAAACACTAATATTCCATGGTCATAATTTATTCCATTGGAATCGTAAATACGATCCAAATCATCAGCCCTACAAATTCAAAATGAAAACAGAAAAAACAACCCCGGAAATCAAAATAAAATTGTTTAAGTAAACACAATTTTATTTTCCTTCGTCCCATCTCTCTCCCCCACCTCTTCTCTTTCTTTTTCCCCCTACCTCCTATCCTAACTTCTAATTGTCTATGGTGTGTATATGTCACCACGAAATGTATCTTTATGCATTAGACATCCGTCGACTTTCTTTCTCTCCTCTTTTAATCCCCCCACATCTCCTAAAATTCTCTCTGTTAAGGTTTCATCTCCTCCTCCTCATACTTACACTTTCTCTAAATTCTGTTTTGATTTCCGGAGTTGTTTTTTTCTGTTTTCATTTTGAATTTGTAGGTCTGATGATTTGATCGTATTTACGATTCCAATGGAATAAATTATGACCATGGAATATTAATGTTTAATCCTTTTTATTATATCCTTACTCTGTCCTATACATTGAGTTCTACCTGGATTCTTCCTCTTGGAAAATTTTTTTCTGAAAATATACATGTATGGGTATTTTTTTATATATATATTTTGTATATTTTATATATTATATGTATGTATATTTTCCACTAATATTATCAATATATATATATATATATATATATATATATATATATATATATATATAATAGGATTTTGAATATTACGCAACACGTACACATACACAAAAAGCCCTCATAACCATATTGTGTAGGCACATATCAATGCGGGGCAACAATAGAAATGCTTTTAGCCAAAGATTTCGGCATCGACAAGATCATGGAAATAACAAATGAGATATACGACAGCAGTGACATACCGGAAGGTCTTAGTAGATGCATATTCGTAGCTTTACCTAGGAAACCAGGCGCAAATGAATTTCTAACTCCATAAATAAAATCAGCTTAATGAGCCACATAACTAAGTTAATACTTCAAATTCGGATGAACAGTGAGCGATGCAGAATTAGATTGGAAATTGAACAAGGACAGTGTGGTTTTGTCAAAGACACTGGAACAAGAAATATTATATTAAAGATCGGAATATTATCGGGAGAGCAATACAAATACACTTATGTTTCATAGATTATGCAAGACCATTTATAAGCTACGCCACAAAGGTCTAAGTGAAGTCTTAGGAAAACGTGATCTGTTTGGGAAGGATGTTGGAATAATCCAGAATTATACCGTGAGCAAATCGGGAGCATACAAATAGAAAAACACAAAACAGGAAAGGGGCGTAACACAAGATAACCGGTAATACCGGATTTATTCAACCTCTCCAACGGGGCCATATTAAAGGAGCTGGAGTCAATGCCAGGATTTATTATTGGTTTGACGCTACATTCGCAATATAAGATATGCAGGTGACATTGTGTTAATGGCTGACACCAGGAAAACTACAAGTAATAAAAGAAAGCGTGAAGGAAAGCCTAACCATCAAATCGACACAATGTATGGTTATCACTAGTAAAAGCAAAAGGTACTACGAATTGTAGATGTCAGCATCAAATAAGTACAGAACTAAATATATGAAAAATGCTTTTTTTAATTGAGTTCAGGGAGTGAAGATTCTAAGACGCAAGGGGTTGCTTTTGGAAGAATTAGAAACAGAAATATTACTAAGGAACGAGAACAAGTGTAATCAGGAGAACAGTAGATAGCGATTCACATTGCATTTAGATTGTTGCAGATTAAAGTTGGGTGGAAATCATGGAGCCGGAAGAGAGTTCCACAAGCGAGATGTGCGAGAAAAGAAACTGTAGGCATAATATTTACGGTTACATCTAGCAAGCCCAACTGCAAATTGATGAGAGCTTGTCACGAGTCTAGTACTTCGTTTAAATTCCAAAAATCTGGCCACCACAACGAAGAGCTCGTACGAACAATTACCATGAAAGTAGTTGTAGAAAAGGCATAGGCAGACAACATTACGGCGCTGGGAAAGTTACTGAAGTTAAAACGTCAGGTGAGGACCTATAATATTATCGATTTTTCCTGGGCCAATAATATTGCTGATTCTTTGGATTTTATCAAGGAGATCGTTAAATCGTGGAAGCACTGGGCCATATATAGTAGCAATATTCTCATCATCCTGCGGCCTCAGCCGAGATTGAACTCACTACACCTCTCCAGTATTCCCTATCCGTTATATCTCCTAAAAGATCTTCCTTAGAGATCAATGTGTCTCGTTTTATCCTATCTGGAAAGGTTAACTTGCGTGATCGATTGTCAGATGATGGGTGCCTCCAGAGTACAAATGATGACACAAGTTCATCTGTGGCACGTGCACAATGCCCGGAGCAATATTCTAAGCATGGACAATTGGTAGACTTATAGATATGTAAGATAGATTCCGTATAGAAAAATGTTATAGCTCGACACGGCGAATCAACTTTCTTAGCAGCTGACCTAGCAATGGACTCAGTATAGTCTTTCACTTCATGTCAGCTGAGAACGTTAGCCCGAGAAGGAACAACGAACTATTCTCCTGAAGGTCAGCATAAACCATTCTGAATAATGTAAAGAGGGGTCACTCAGATGATCATTAGAGAGCAGTTGCGACATTAGAATGGCAAAATAGCAAATCCAAAAGCTAAGCAAAACATTCAGAAACAGGAAAATTTCGTTTGAAACAAAGAAAAGTTATGCAGCTTCAATCTTCTTACGTGGCGGTGAATACTGAACAATCTTCTCGCAGATGAGAAGAAAACTGGAGACAACAGAAACGTGGTTCAATTTTCAGTAACAAAACATTATTTTTCACTATGTCCATATCATTGTCGATGCATTTTATATGCGTCTTCATTTCGTGGGTATATAAATATTCATCCCCGCCTCCGCGAAACGTGGCTTGAACACATCGTTTTCATTGCTCATGAAACGGTTCATACACCGATTAACAATGAGCATATATCCGATGATTGTTCACCCAAAATGTCGATTCTTCCCAATAGGAACATGTTTTCCCTCAAGGAGAGATTCAATGACAAATCTCCGCTTCGTACTCAATTATTCTTTGACGAGATTTTCCAGACTGTTCTCTGTAACAAATCAAAGCGAATCTATTGTCGAGAAAGTTTTCCTTCTACTGTCATACTATAAACACATTTGTACATAACTTCACCTCAAGCAAGGCAATAAAGCCACGAAGATGGAAGATATGAGAAAAAAAATCATTATTAAGGAGAGAGAAGAATAAAAGTACAAGAAGATAACGATCGGCGTTGCATTTAAATTTTTAAAGATCAAATTTAACTAGAAAGCAAAAAGCAGGAAAAGAGATCCACTAGCGAGAGGTCAAGGGAAGAAATACTTAGTGTAGAGCTTACGGTGGCATGTAGTCATTTCAACTCTAAAAGGTCGAGCCCTTGCCGTCAATCTAGTACTGCGCTTAAATAACTGTCATGAGAAGATTTAAGGAGATAATAGGCAAAAATAATCACTCTTCGCCGTCAATTACCAAACTGACCAGAACGTCTACTTATGTGCGGTATGGGCTGCAAATACCCCGATATTATGCAGCTGTTGGCCAGAGTAGCCTTTCTAAGCGCTACCAAAGAGTTCGGGCTCTTTACTACCAGTCGGGGTAAAAACGACAACCCAATACCCTCATAATGGACATTCGGGGCCGCTAATTAGTCAGATCTCCAACAATTAAATCTTTAAGGCCATGTGAAAAAAGGAACCGGTGATCTTTATCCTAAACAGGAAACAAGGGATAAACATCTACTCCTGTTCAATAAAAATAGAAGGGATATTAGCCGGGCGATAGGCAGAACTATTTACTATCATCTATCCATGCCACTGATTGGGGAATCGGAGAGCCGAGTTCGAAATTCAGTTGAGTTCATTGCATTTACTAATTTGCTAATAACCTTGGGAAAGCTATGAATCTATCTTTTCTCCACCAGCTATGAGTAAATAGCAATCTGGGTTCTATAGCCTTGTATGGTAACCGGTCTAGATGAAGGAAAAATCTGAATTCAAACTTTTATGTATCCCTGGCGAAGCACTTGCTACGCGGATAAGGAAAAGATCGTTCGCATTGAATGGATGATCTCGATTACGGCGGATTCCATACATACCTCGGGCGTTGTGAGCCCCCATAAGAAAATAGTAGGTATTATATTCTGAGTGATCTTCGGATTTATTTACTCCTTTTATCATCACATATCTTTGTTTTCTAGTTAGTAATTATCTTTTGGGATTGTAGGATTGTTTGAGGTTTCATTCTAAATATTAATCTAACGTATGTATTTTTTTTTTTAGGTAAAAGCTTTTTAATTTCCTTCACACGAGCGGAATTATTTTTTCTTCATTCAAAGAAAATAAGGATAACTCTCAACAGAAATAATGATTTTTTTTTCTCTTTGAGGAAGCGTCTTGTTGTAGAAAAATATTAAATCCGCTTTTCTCTTTCCTCCCCCCCCCCCGGAAAAAAAACATCTATCGACGTAATATACGATCTAAACTTGTTTTTAAGCCTTGAAAAAACTATCTCTGTAATATCATTTGTAATGTATCCGTATTAAAAATATTTTATCTCTATTTACTTTAGCCCAATTAACTCTCGCTTTCTTGTACATTCAGAGGAAATCTTATTTTTACACATTTGAATTACGTTCCTCGCTAAAGCATGAGACACGTGTACGAGTATTAAGACTGATTTTATAGAATAAGAAACAGATTCTGAATGTTATGTCGTGTAGTAAGCATACTTCCATCTGGGGAGTCACCGTAGGCTACTTGAAATATTAGAAAGTCCCTGTTGGTAACATATTTGTGTCTTTTCAACGGTCAACAATAATAGTCCTTTATGAACTCCAGGTGGCCAACATCTATCTATCTATCTATCTATCTATCTATCTATCTATCTATCTATCTATCTATCTATCTATCTATCTATCCTGTTAAACTCTTTAGATACAACCTTCATTTATATTCTTTTCTCTTACTTCTAGCTTGTGGAAAGTCTTTCCATCTTCTTGCTTCTCTGTTAACTCCGATCTTCAAACATGTAACCCCAACGTCAATCGCCATCTTCTGTTTTCCAGATTCCTGCTATTTTATTGTCCTTTTCTTAACTTCTCACAACAGTATTCTCATTGTCTTTCACTTCCTGTGACCCCACTGCGTCCTAGTGGAATTATCGCCTTGCTTGGGGTAAAAGGATTAATATATTTGAGAAGTTTTATGAAGGAAAAATATACTGAAGAGCGACTATTTTGCTATAATAAAAATTCTCGAATATTCAAGCAAGTAGAAGAAAATAAATGAATATACAGTTTAATAAAACATAAACTAAGCGTCACCACAAAACGAGAATCTACTAAAAAATAACGTTTAGCGTGATAAAAAGAATAATAATTAACCATATATTGTTGATTCCTGTGTCTACTCTATTAAGACCGGAAAACGCTCTATGCCTACTATTCCCATGAATAAATCGAATTTTTTAACTATATATATATATGAAGAAATATACTCTCATGGTGTGCTATATTTATGGAATAAAGTGCTAAATATCAGAGATAGAGCGTGTGTAAATATAACAGTGAACATTGAAGTCAGCACTTAGAGGAGACAGGCTGTTTCATGCGAGACGCAATCGTCAGGCCATATATATATATATATATATATATACCGCGTGTAACAGAAAAATTGTCCAAATCGTTTAACTGAATAATTGTCCACTCCACAAAATGTTTAACATCTAAACAAATTAAGTTTCTTTTTACAGGTTTTCAGATAAGATATTTAGCTTTCTTGATAACAATTTGCCGTAAGATTAAAAAAAAAAACCCTTTGAGTTATTCCGCTAGAAAGTGAACAGGTTAAAATTTTATGCCAGACCTACTGTCTTTCTAAATGAGCAATGGTGAAAGGAAAAGGATCATTCAGGCCTTCAGTAATACAACAAACATTCATAATCTGGCTTCCATCTTCAAAGTGTCTTCAAAAATCATCAAAAGAACGGTGAATGTATAAAAAAAGAGGGAACAATAGAGATGAAAACTAGATCAGGAATTTGCAACAGGAAGAGAGATTATCATTTCAACTTAAAACTAAAGAGACCAATTAGAAAAGTTCCAACCCAATCCATAAGACGTTTGGTATTTCAGCTATGACAGTCTAGTAAATAAAATGAATGAAGACTTGTAAATGAAATCGAACATGAAAACTGTGAGGCACCATGTTGCTCCAGAACTTTATTTCCGTCCTCCATGAACTTTCGATCCTTAGTTCCGATTAATTAATGATGAACATGTCATTTTCGTTTATGATTGATTTCATGAGGATTCCTCAATTAAGTTTGGAGAGTAATTATACATTCTTATTGCTCAAAGTAGAGTCCAATTAGAGAATTCCAGTAAGATACCTTTAACCATTCCTAAGATAGAACGGTTCAAATCTTAATATAACAAATGGATAATTTTGCTTTTACCCGATTTGCTGTTACACCCCGGTATATATATATATATATATATATATATAAAGATATTTTTGTAGGTACAAAATTTAATGATCGAAATAAAAGTGTAAAATTTAATATTACAAGACATATTAAAACAATATTAAATAATAAAAAAAGAAAACTCAACAACAAGGAGGGGGAAGCAACCGGTTTCGCTCCCTCTCTTCAGGCTTCCATGGAGATTCAAAATTAAAACAGAGGAATGTACAATAAGAATAGGTGGAAACACACACACACACACACACATATATATATATATATATATATATATATATATATATATATATATATATTTATATATGCAAGAAGGAACTAGAGGCAGATGAGAGCAGAGTCCCAGCAAACACTCACGTTGTTTGCACAAAGAAGGCTTGCGGGACCCGATGTAAAGCGCCTCCAGAACCTTCAGATGAAATACAGAGTGTGACCGTATATGTATGTGTGTCTGTGTGTGTATTAATATGTGGGTGTGTGTATGAATAAAGACAAAATTAAATATTGTCTTTTTACAGATATTTTCATTTATATATGATTTTTTATACACTCTCGAAACAGATGATATACATAAACCACACACACACACACACACACACACACACATATATATATATGTTTGTTTGTGTGTGTGTATCGATATCGTTAAATATGAAATTATTAATATTGTACACCTCTTTTCTCTTTAACGTAGTCTGTCTTTCAAGTACCAGAATTATAAATATTTTCGAACACACTCTGTATTGGGGAGCTTCATTGAACAATGTCATATGTAAGGTTCCACGCAGTGAGGACCGACTTTTCTACAGTAGTAATGCCATATGCAATTACCTTATATGTTTATTGTTTTACGACAAAGCGCCTTGAATCGATCGCTATTTCACCAGAAATGTAAAAGCAGCTCCTTTGAATACCGTGAACAAAATTAAAAATGCCTTTTAATAAGAAAGAGAAATAACGAAAAGTGTAGTCACTGATGGAATATCGATTAAAAATGGTGGCAAAAAGACGGATGGAGGCGGCAAGGGTAATGAAGAAAAATGTCTTTTGACTCGATTAAAAGGCAATATTTTCAATATAAGGATCTGATTAAATTGATTGGAAAGGTGCAGAAGGCAGGAGAAAATGAATAATTTAAATAAGAATATTAAAACAGGTGCAGATTATTGACGTAGATCGAATTCTCTTTATATAAATAAAAAGAACACCAGGGCAGATGTAAATAATAATAATAATAATAATAATAATAATAATTATTATTATTATTATTATTTAACTCACTGTAGAGCAATATTTAACAAGTTATTCTGATAGATCATTCTTACTGCACCAAAATTCATTCTAAACCCCATACTTTGGGCCTTGTGCCAAACTAGGCTGAAATTTAGAACGATGGTTTTTCAAGCTAATTCGGGTTTTGATTGCCACAGTTCTCCCACTGATGTAACCTTGTGACAAACTACTGGCGCTGAATTCGAATTCCAGTCAAATCCATTATATTCACTTATGTGCTAATACCCTTGGGAAAGGTATGAATCCACTTTTTCTCCCCCCAGCTATAGGTAAATAGCGGGACAGAGCGTGTTCTATAGCCTTGGATGGCAACTGGTCAACTGCATAAAGAAATGACAACCTACTGCGGAAAAATCTGCCTCGGCAGTCATGTATCGAAAGATACATGTTCGCCTAAGTTTGTATCACACATGGCACATAACTGACTGAAGTTTAACGCTCTGATTTGGCGTCTCGTGGAGAACTGTCTTTTGTAGGAGATCAATCCTCATTGGGTATTTTACCCTAGCAAGTCTCAAAGGTAATATATTTTGTAAGGAGTTAAATCTTCACTAGGTGTGCTACACAATCTACTTAATTATTAAATAAATTGTGACGTAGGCTTTGCGTTCAAAATCTTACCAGACAAAGGAAGCTATGTGCAAGCTTAATCTGAAATTAACCGATCGAGGAGATGCGGATTTGCGATTCACCTGTTATTAATAGGGATTGCATAGGTTAGCGCATGTGGCTCTAACCCCGCCTGCTATATACGCCCAATGAGAAAAGTCGTTGTATAGATGGGTATATAAAGAATCATTCCAGGTTTTTTTTATCATTAACGTTTATCACTGTCGTCATGATTTTTAAGCACGATATCAGAATTGAAATAATGGTGGTAGTGAGCTAGGCTTGAACTCTGTTGTCTAGCTCCCTTAGGAAATACAGAAGGAGATTTACTAATGTTAAATTAGTATAGAACCAAATCAAATAACGGTGAACGGAAGACTGCCACAGGTCCTACACGCGAGTAGTACCTATCGACGAAAGCAGGAGGGAAATCAACATTCAATAACCTGGATTTCCACCTGCAGCACCGTCAAGAATAAAGATCATCCGATGGGGGCAAGCTGGTCTCTCCTCTGAGTTTCTCCCAAGATCTCAATGGGAGAAACTAGCTTGGAACATTCAGTTTTTCAACCGATTTCAACAAAACTTCACAGGACTACGTAAAATTACCTTTCGATGGTTCTGACAGCGCCAAAAATTTGAAAAACACAATTGTTTTTGCACGAAATCAATTTGAAAACATGATTAAGAAGCATCGCTGTTTCGAGAATGAAAGGGGGACAAGTCATACCGAGTTATACTTATTATAAAACCCAGGTTGTTTGTGTGTGTGAGTGTGTGGGTGTTCGTTTATATATGGGATCGGATTTCCTACATTTTTCAACCAATTTCAACAAAACTTGATTTTTTTTTGGCAGGTAGTGTTTCTTATTGTCTTGCACACTTTTTTTTTTCTTTATTTTTACATTCAGAATGCTTTTAAAAATTCCATTTACAAGACAATTGTTTATAATAAAATTCTATTCAATCGGTAGACTCATAACGATTGAAAACAATGTTTTTGTTTGAGTTTTGTTTTGATAAATTCGTAAAAAAAAAAAAAAAAAAAAAAAATAATTAAGACATGCGTATCCGTCAACCTTAAACAATAATCTTTGTCATTTTTATTTTTCAGTCTTTATGATGGTCGATACTTGATCTATCTCTTACTGTTACATCCCCGGGCAACGCCGGGCTCTACTGCTAGTCACTGATAAAACCCTGTTTTTTATTTTTAGTCACGACGAATAAACAGTTCTTCTTTCAATGAGGCTCCTTTCTTTGAACATCTATTAACAATAAAGTTCACGCCGGAGCTAGTATAAACGATCGATCGATTAATATCCTAGACACGTGGTTCGATTATTATACTACGCCAAAAACTATTTGATTCCTTCTGCCAAAGATTATCTTTATAATAGCCAGATTCGGCAAAACAAAATGTTGTATTGCTGCCATATCTAGACTCGAGACACAGATTTCACTTTTCTGTCTTGACAGAGCTCAAAGTTTTGTTTTTTAAGGCGCTTTGTTGGGGACAACACTTTTCCGTCCCTCTAGACTATTTCCCTCAGACGAAATGTTGCAAACCTAGCACTACTCCATGGCAAATGTTCGGACGCGCTCCATTCTTTGATCGCACTGGTTCAGACTTCGTTCCACCACGCTACTTCCATGGAGTGATTCCCACCGTAAGAAAACATTTCCCCCATACAGCTTTTCGCCAAGAACCGCTGCTTTTTGGAACAGATTTCCGTATAGACGCTTCCCTGAATATTACAAAATTATCTTCACGTCAAGGGTCAATCGTTATATATCCTGCATATCCTCATAACCCTCCCATCCTACTCTTACATTCATATCAAACATCTGATTCTGTAACTTTCTACCTTGAGAGGCTATTGGAACTTGTCAACAAAAGGAACAGCCTAACACGCAAATCACTAATTGAAGATACCAAAATCAAGCGAGTACAATAATTTAAATATCTGGGAAGTGTTTTAACAGAAAGTGCAACACTGAAATCGGAAGGCGTATTTGGATAGTAAAAGATGTCTTCCAAAAACAAAGCAGTGTATTAAGAAAAAGGAAAAAAAATATTTAGAAACAAAGAAAAGAGTCCTAAACAGTTATGTAATATCATTCCTCCTATATGACAGCGAATGCTGGACAATCTCCTCTCAGATGAAGAAAAGATTTGAATCAACAGAAATGTGGTTCTACAGAATGATGCTGAGAAATAGCGAAGTTTACAGAAACTAAAAGGACACTTATTCTCAACATCAGAACGAGGCAGTTGAAATTTCTAGGGACCGTCATGAGGAAAGATGCTCACAGGACAAACTTAAGGTAAGAGGGACAGAGGAAAACAGCGTATCACCTACTTAATGAGCTTGAATAAACGTGTGACGAAACATAGTTGTTATGGAACCTTACAGATAATAACATAATGGACTATTCCATATGTAATAAATATTGCGCCTCAAGAGGAAGCAGGGAGTTCAGTCCGAAGTCGGGCGACCGGTTGACCGGCTGATCGGTTGAACTCTCTGCCGAAGGGCGGAGTCTCTTTCGGGGAGGTAAACCGACCCTGAACCTGTTTATACGTGTTCAAAGGGCATAGATCCCACGTTAAACCGTCCTTGTGCCACATGATGCCCTCGTGGGGGGGGGGGGACTAAATACCGTTCACTCTGAAGTCGGGCGACCGGCTGATCGGCTGATCGGTTGAACTCTCTGCCTTCGGGCGGGGAGGAACCCGGACGAGGTTACGCCGAAGGGCGGAGTCTCTTTCGGTGAAGGTAAACCGACCCTGAACCAGTTTATGCGGGTTCAAAGGGCATATTTTTGGCCGAGCCCACGAGCTCGGAGATCCCACGGGCTCGGAGATCCCACGGGCTCGGAGATCCCACGGGCTCGGAGATCCCACGTTAAACCGGCCTTGTACCACATGATGCCCTCGTGGGGGTGACTAAATACTGTTCAGTCTGAAGTCTGGAGTGAGGTCCGTCACAAGTCCGTCAGGAGTCTGTCAGTCAGTCAGAGCGAGCGAGTCAGTCAGTCGAGTCACAGGCCGACCGAAACAGAGTTGCGTTCAGACCATTACTACTAAACCTGATTATTCGTACTAACACTTTTCTACTTCTCTGTATATATTCCTGTTTGTAATATATCTGTTATTCCATATCCGTATTCGAGTTCTTCTTTATTGGTTCTACCTTGGACTATCACCGTGGTACAAGGAACCGGACCATAACAATAGTAAAATGACAACATATTCTAAGAGCTACAAAGATCAGGACATTGTGAAGAGCCATCATTTCCAACGTCCTGAAGAGGCATGACACATAGAATAATAATAATAATAATAAAAATAATAATAATAATAATAAAATAGTTAGCAGTTCTATGTGCACCATCATCCATATCAATCAGTCAGTTTAGAGCCATACGGAATACTCGCTTAGGCAACTATGTCTCTTTCGATTCACGACTGACCAGGTAGAAATATTTTCCGCAGTAGTTTGCAGTTTCTTTAGACTGGTTGGCGCCCAAGGCTTTAGGACATAGTCTGTCCTGCTATTGTAGAAGTTATGGATTCATACCTTTCCCAAAGTTTTTTTTTTTTACCCCAAGCAAGGCGAAAGTGACACTAGTACGCAAGGGGTTACAGAGAGTGGAGGCAAGAGTAAAGGGGATGAAGAGAAGGTCGGGGAATAGATCAAGGTATCTGGAGATGTTGATTGACATTGCATTTGTATATTTGGAGATTATAGCTATCAGGGAAGCAAGTAAGAAGAAGGGGGTTCCACGAACGGGAAGTGCGAGACATGAAGCTATTGGAGTAGAAGAGACGGCTACACTTAATCGTTTCAACAGTGAATGGATGGGACTGCGATGTCAAGCTAGTAGCACGCTTAAATTCATGTAGTTTGGGAACCAGCGAAAATAGCTCATATTTGCAGAAAAGACTGAGGAATGCGACAGCAACTCTGTGAGAAAGCGACTCTAGACGAGATGCCAGATCAGAGCCAATCGCATTGCATATACGTCAGTGGATTTTGTCGAGGGCCTTAAGACGATCAGCGGGGGCACCAAACCATATATGGCAGCATTATTCCACGCTGTTTTTTTTTTTTTTTTTATAGATCTGAAGGATGGACTGGTCGAGAAAAACTTTCTGGCGCGTACAGAGAACCAAATGTCCTTGCGGTAGATGTAGCTATTGATTCAATATATTTGTTCCATCTCAGGTCAGCGGAGAGTGTGAGACCAAGCGGTCTCAGAGAGGTGAGCATCGTCGAGTTGAGCATCTAATGGAATGCAGGGAGGGTTCTCTGTGGTAAGGTATTTGCGCCTAAGTGAATGTAAGGAACTCGGCTCTCCATATAGCGCACTAAAATATTTAACATTTTTGAAATTCTGCAAGCAATGACGGTGAGAATACACAAGATTATGCTAAATACATTATTGTATTTTTATAGTGCAACCATTATTATTAATACCACTTTTGCTTTTTTAATTAGAAGTTTTACATTAACATCGATTAAATATTGATAATTTTAAGTTCAAAAGTTTCACCAATTCCAATTCAGTTTTTGTTTTTTCTTATTATAACATTTTCAATAGTTTCATTGACATTCCAAGTTCAATTTCGTTTTATACGAACACTAATGAAAATCTAAAATAGATGAAATTCAATAATGCAATCAAAGCTTAATAACCAATATTTGTTCAGTTATTCATGATAAAATGACTAAATGGTTCCAAATTATTTTTCTAGCTCTCTTTTTCAGTGAAATATTAAGTTCCCCTTTCTATATTAATAAAATAAAAAAGAAATATATTAGCAAATCCAGAAAAAAAGAGAAGTGAGAGCTTTCTTAAATCGTATCTTGGGTCGAGTTTAAAATACATTTTCTGTTTTTTTTTTAAATGTCATGTCTTTTTAGAGCGTAGGCGATTATGGCTCTCCACAGAATCCTTTTTCTTTTTTTTCCGTGAAATGCCATGCCATCTTAGGAAAGATAGAAGTTATTCCGTTGTTTCCTCTGCGGTTAATCTTTCTTCTAGACTTTCTTCTAGTAAAAGCCAGTGATCCCAGTCTGGGTTGCTGATTAACCAATGGCCGGGGAAGAAAAGAAATGTATCCATACCATTTTCAAGAGATTTAATGAGGAACTAAACTGAATAAGTCGGAATCTGAACTCGGTTCAACTTTCTGCGCATCCTTAACTGAACCAGAATTTCTTTTCCAAATCGAGAAAAGGAAGTAGTAAAATTTTAAAAGGAAGTTAATTCTCTTAAACTTTGTTCACATATCATTGTATAAATTTAATGAAAATTGGTCCGTTTTATTTTCTTTGAAGAAAACGTACATTAAAAAGCATAAAATACGTTCATATCTGTATTAATTATTAATATTCTATTACTGGTATGACTTTCCTATACTATGTCTCGCTTACGCGCAAATACCCATGGAAAAAATGAATGCATTTCCCCCAGGTACGGATTAAATAGTAGTGAATTAGTAGGACTTGTATCTGAAAATAACATTGTTATTCGCAAAAGAAAATGAATGCAGTGTTCACTTACAAAAATATTCTTACGTTACAAAATATGTTTCGGTTTTTAGATAACCAACAACAATCATTAATCAATAAAAAACAAATCAATCAATTCTATTGCAAAATTCAGACCATCATTCTACGATCGTTAGTAAGTGGCACGGACTACAAGTATACTAATGTTCAATGAAAATGGCTCGAAGAATTGACACATTCGAATAAAATTGTAGTTTTAGTTAATGAGTAAATTACAAACATTAGCGTTATTTGCTAACAAGTAATCCCATAATATGAATTTAGGTCAGGAAATATTAAATAATCAATTTACAATTTATTCATTAATATAGCTTCCATTATTATCCGTAAGTTCCTAAAGTTACAGAGGATTCTTAATACAAGTAAATGCTTATGCAATCAAATATATGTGACCATCCTCGAATCAAGCGGACAATATTTATCTGTTCTTGAACAAAGGAAATGATTATATCTTCCAATATGAATGTCAATCTCTGAACTAAGCAAATGATATAAGAATTAAATATAAACGACTAATATTTACTTATCCCCGAACCAAGTAAATGATTATAGACTCAAATGTAATCAACCAATATTTACCTATCCTCCAAACAAGTCTACAAAATCAAGTGTAAACAATCAATATTTACCAAATACACGAACTACATAAGTGATTATAATGTTACATAAAACAACCATTATTTATCGATCCGAACGATTACATCCGTTTTCAACAGTTAATACTGTTACCAATTAATAGCAATTGGGAGCAATTCAAAATCGACCATTCCAATGTAACTGCAAGGAAAATCAAAAGTTTCTTTTGATGATGTTCCATTGTTAGTTTTTGCTGTATCTTGTTCGCTGATTCTAACCGATTCTATGCATAGCTTTTTTAATCTTGTGAAATATACATTTTTTTATCCGTCAGTGAAAGGTAGAAATGTGTTTGTGAGATTGCAAATAATGCATTTTATCACTACCGTTATTCGCATTTGGCTTCTATTATCTCATACAGAAGGAAGTTTCAAACTTAGGCTATTTTGCCGAATGTCACAGATAACAATGAACTGTTGAATCACTCGAATTCGTTATTTTGGATAATTTTTCAATTATAGCAAAATTTTATATAGTTCAAACTAAAATAGGTGGGGATTATATTTATTTCAGTCAACAGTGTAAACCATATAAACTTCGTACTGCACATACACACACGCTTTCTTTCTTTCTTTCTTTTTCTTTCTTTCTTTTTCTTTCTTTCTTTTTCTTTCTTTCATTTTCTTTCTATATTTGTTTGTTTCTTTCTTTCTTACCGAACTACAAATAGATTTTTTCAGAAAAAAAAAATTACAGATTAAAAATTTTTGAAAATTATAAAGCTTCGTATATTCTGAAGCTAATAATTGCTTGGCCCTGTGTGTGTGTGGTGGGGCGCCATGTTTACGCAACTGTGGCAATTTGAATTTACAAAATTTTTTTTTTTCTTGACATATTTCCTTTCTCCCTGTGCGGTTTAAATATTTATTTTCAATAAGAACAGGACATATGTGCATGTAGGGATGTAGAAGGAAATCATTTCCATTTTTACTAGCGAATTTACGAACGTTCTAAACGGCAATGAAGGTCATGTGACAGCCCAAACTTAAGTCATTCACCCATTTAATCTGGCTATTTGCTGATATACTACGAATAGGCATTTGGATATGAATAATGAAAAACTATAAATATCTAGTAAAAACTTACATACATGGAAGACTGTTATACTTTGAGCCAGAAGGTAGATAATAGTGATAAATATCCACATCTTGCAGAAAATTGACCAGCTTCTCAAACCATCTTCATACAAGCAAGAAACGGTTTCAGTTAATCTATGTATAAAATTCTGTGATTTCTGTTAATCCGTCATGCCCTCTAAAATAGCCATACCTTGACCGATCCTAACCAAATTTTGAGGAGATGTGAAAACTGGTAATGGGGTGGAAATTACAGTTGGTTTTTACTAGTCTGCGTAGCTTAGTAAAATAAAATTTATTAAACATTTTGAAAAATTAAAATATTATTATTTAATATGCAATATACTCCTATTATTTTAAAAACAATTTAATGATTGAAATAACAAATACTTATTTAATAAAAACGTAATATTTTTTTGATAACTTTTCTTTAATTTTTTTAATTATACAAGAATCCAGTTTCATGGTCTTAGCTTTTGGAAGGCATCTTTCGCTAGCCCAAGGAGTCTTCAGATTTCAACGTCGCACTTTTCATTCCCTGCTAAAACACTTTCCAGATATTTAAATATTGTACTTGTTTGATTTTGGTAACTCCAATTTTCAGTTAGCTTGTTGAGCTGTTCCTTTTCTTAACAACTGAATTTAAAACATTAAATAATTTAGTTTTTTGTCAAGTTCATGACTATAAATAACAAAGTTCTTAAATTTCATAATCTGAAAAAGATTTAGATTTCAGCTATGGCTTAAACCACCTCAAGTGACAAACTTATGATCTGGGACTCTTACCTGAGAGTCGAGCTTAAGATTAAAATGCATTTGTCCACGGGTGAGTCAATGCTCCTGTATGGTTCAAAAATATGTTGAAAAAACTTGAGACATGTTTAAATAGAACTTACATAAGATTTCTACGGCGAGCGAGCTAAATATGTTTCTTGGAGACTATATCTTATGAAAGAAAGGATATATTGCAAATTGTGTCCTGTTTCCTCGCTCGTGAAAGCTAGGTGAGTTCCCATTGCGGGCTCTTGTCTTCGAGAAGAGAATGAGATTACCGTTATCGTTTGTCCTTTGGAGACCCAAACTCGACGAGAGTAAAATCAAGGAACTAAACTGATGCCTTCTTTTTTATGTGCCTTGTCACTTCAGGACATAGACGATTATGGATCTCCACATCTTCCTGCCCCTTATAGCTCTTAATAAACATTTTATTTCTGTTATTTCTTGTAAACCCTGTTCCGCCATTTATTTACTCAAGCTTACTAAGTATGTTATATGTTGTTTTCCGCTTCTATCTGTGAGTATCAGATTTCCCAAGCCTCCCTTCCTCATTATGCTCCCCAGACACCTCAACTGTCTCTTTCCAATGTTAAGTATAATTTTCCTTTTTGTTTTCATTTTTTTTCTCTAAAACTTTGTCCTTCCATGGTACCCTCAGCATCCTTCTGTAGAACCACATTATGTTGCTTCAAGTCTTTTCTTCATCTTTGGGGAGATTTTCCAACACTCTCTTGCCATACTGGAGAACAGATAAGAGTTTAGTACTCTCTTCATTGTTTCTAGCGAATTATTTTTTTTATTTCTTAGTGCCCTGTTTAGCAGTTTGGAATGCTTCCATCATCATAAAAACCCGGGTGAGGAGAGAATATATGATGGCTGCTATCAAGGATCGGGTGTACTTAGCGTGGTGGTTGTGGGCTTTATAATCTCGAGCGACGTTAACAGATGATGATGCTAATGTATAGCTTGAGAGATTATTTTTTCTTACAGTTGCTCCTTGGCGAGATGTTATATTTGATAAACAATTGTTCACAGTGTGGTGTACGGCTTTTACTAACTATTGTCTTACGCCGAAGAGCTCACCAGTAAATGCTTTTATAATGCACAGTGTTATTTTAGGAAAAGAATATTTTCATCTTTTGCTTGTACTTGAGTTATTGCGGTAAATAGAAGAAAAATGAAAGATAATAACACTGATTTATTCTATACAAGAGATAAAATAGAATATACATCTATTTCGTAAATTTCAACTATTTTGCTATTTTCAAATTGTTACATTTTCGTACAGTTTTGGAGAAATGCACTTACGTCACCACATATAATATATACTGGGACGTATACATGTCTGCGTGAGGGTTGATTTGTTTATGTGTGTTTGGTGTTTTTTTGTCTGCATGTGTATGTGTTTATTGATTGTTATTTGTTAACATATATATCCGTTTTACTGAGACGTACAATAATTTTCAGGCTTTCACATTTTCTCCATATTTCATTTACACTAATTTTAGTACAAGTGTCACGTCCATTTAGATTTGTTCACGCTCAAATAAATTTTATTCATTCGTAAATATTCCCTTTTTGACAAGCAAAAAATATTTTACCAGTCAATTTTATCTGAAAAATGAACACTATTTATAACCATGCATATTCTACCATTATCTCCCTTTCACTAACGCACTCTCTTTCTCGCTGTGTATTAACACGGGCATACACATACATATACACATAGAAACACACACATTCTTTTTACACATACAAACACAGACACATTTTCTATCTCTCTCGCTTTCTACCCAAATACACACTTTCCTTCGCTCTCTCTCTCTCTCTCTACACGCACACGCTCACTTTCTCTCTCGCTCTACGCACACATATTATTTCGTTCTCATATATTATTTTCGTTCTCATTACATTCGAATATATATATATATATATATATATATATATATATATATATATATATATATATATATTCGGAGTTTCATGCACAACGCAATTTTCAGGTACTGGGTGGAGACTCTTAATATATCTGTTATATTACATCGAGCACCATTTTATTAACACCATATATATATATATATATATATATATATATATATATATATGTATTACAAATTAATTGATTTAAAATATGTTTTTTTTCGCTACACTGTTCTAACCATGTTACAAAAATGAAAGCTAAAAAGACCAGAATTTAATTTTGTAATTAAATTAAAGTTTGAGGATGAAATGGAACTAATGTCTTTAATTTAATTACAAAATTAAATTCGGGGCTTTTAGCTTCCATTTTGAAACATGGTTAGAACTGTGTAGCGAAAAAACATATTTTAAATCAATTAATTTTAATATTAATGCTCTGTAAATTTACATTGAGCACTATTTTGTAAAAATAAAAATATCTATAAGAACACCGGATTATATATCTTACTGTTCTTTCTTTTTATTTCACACACACACACACACACACACACACACACACACACACACACACACACACACACACACACATATATATATATATATATACATGCATACATATATATATATATATATATATATATATATATATATATCTCAAGAGAAAGATGAGGATTCGCCAGTTATTTGAAAACGCAACTTCACATGGAAAACAACCAAACGTTATTTCAAGTAGCAAGATCTAACTTTGAAATTTCCCATTTCTCATTCTGCCATTTCTGAAGGCATTAACATAGCTATTAACAATCTAAAGACAGAAACACCACACTCTGAAAGTGCTCGTCCTTGTGGCACATGCACATTTTCTATTTGTGGTGGTTTTCTTAATTTAAATCGATGTTTCGTAACTAGTTTTCTTTTTTTTTGTTTTTGTTATAACAATATTGTCAGTATGATCTTATTTGAGGAATGTATCCATTTTTAGTTCAATCTGAAAGTTAATTATAATTTAATGTCTGCAATCAAGATTGCGCCGATGATACTGATCCAATTTTGTATGTTTGTTACAAAAGCTAAAAAAAAATCGTATCAGTATTGAAAGACGAAAGTAAATTAAAAGAAATTGCATTAAGAAATAATGATCAGCGAGAAATAGTTTGCTTTATTTTGATATCACATATTTATATAGACATAATATTTTTTATAAATTAAATATCTCATTATTTCACGGCGATCATTTTGTTAATGAAAATATGACTAATCTTTTCATTTCATTTGCTCTTCCTGTTTTATGAAGAATCTATATATAAAATTTTGTGATTTCCGTTAGTCCGTCACATCCTCTACAATAGCTATATATTGAGCGGTTGAAACTAAATTTTGCAGAGAAGTGCAAACAGATAAAGGGGTAAAAATACAGCTGTTTTTTAGGGTGCATAGCTTGGTACAATAAATTTTCATTCGAACTTTTGGAAAAATTAAAATTTTATTATTTAACATACAAAATACTTCCACTATTTTAAGAAAAATTTGATCAATAATACTAAATACTATGAGGTTTTCAAAAAATTTTCTAGTATTTCCAAAATTCATTAGAGAAATAAAACTAGAGATTATTTTTTTTAAATATTTTATTTTCCCTAATCATTTACCCCTAATTTAACTAATGAGAGTTTAGTTAATTAGAGTATTTCCATTTATTTATTTATCTGAAAATACTTATAATTACTTCAAGCATTAATATAGTGGGTACTTAGTATTTGGAATAGACGCCTCGTTTTTATTCATTGAATTGTTTAAAAAAGGTAGTAAAGAAAATGCGTTCATTGACAAGGATCGAATTCGATCCCCCCTTTGAAAATGAGGCGTCTATTACGAATACGCAGTGTCTATTATAGTAATGCTTGAAGTAACAAAAAATGTTATGAAAAATATATCCCTCAATTCTTGAGAAAATATTTATAATATAAATTCTATAAATAGTAACTCACTCGACAGTGAACTTAATGATCGCCTTCAACGGCCTTAAAAAGAAACAATAAAACTATGACCTCTTGGGATTCTTGTTGAGTCTAAGGAGTCGGGTATTTCCTATCAGTGCTGGTAGTTTGTGTTTGAACCGATATGAAAACCAAATCTTAGTTGTAATTACGACTCACTTCAGGTAGGTCGAGTTTTTTTTTTTCTTCGGTAATAATCTCGATGTAAAAAACAAAACAAACTTAAATTCCACCTTAGAAAAGAATTAATTCCTTCATTTCACCTACGAATGAATATCGAATAGACCCGTATTTTTGCCCAGGATTAGATAAAGCTAAGTTTTATAAGTACACCCAAAAATCCTTAATAGCAGGAGCAGTGACGGTCCTAGGATTGATGGTAACTCTGGGTAAGCTGAATTTCGGCGCTCTTACAAATATATATTTTTTAAAAGTTTTCTCAAGGAGAAAAACTGAAAATTTAGAATAAGAATTTTATTACAATTTACAACTTAATGCAAGATCAAGAAAATATTAATTACACCACGTAAAACATTTATTAGCCTTTGGATCTGCAAATCTTTTCATCACACTTTCTCCACTTATCTTCTTTACAAGATCATTTTTTATTGACAAAATGGAATATAATCTGTCATGAGTCAAGTATGTTTTATACACTTTAGTTTTGGAAGATGCCAAACATATGACAAGATGTTATGATGGCGCCCTCGGCCTTTGTAGCACTTCTGGCGACTACCCGAGTTGCCAGTATCTTGAGCTATCCCTGAGTAGGAGCTACAGGCTTACATAACAGCTAGTTGGGGCAGATTGCGTCCATTTCAAACTAATGATCTTGAAAAATTCATAAAATCAAGTCATTGTCCATTCGTCACATATTATTATTCATTCGAGTTTTTTTACGGCTTATCAACCCTTTGCAAGATATTTATACCAGAAAATAATTTCCTATTGTAAGAATTGGTGAGGAAGATAATAATGATTTAATGAGATAAGTCTTAAAAAATAACCTATAGTTAAGTCCGAAGAGCTGTATACTTTTCCGAATGGCTATTTGCTCGTAAGTAATTTAACGAACCCAACTGGCATTGGATAAAATTTTTTACCCATTATCCATTGCAACTTCCGCACAGAGAAGCTTAAAGCACGTGGTATTCCCAAGCAGTCACCCATCTAGCTACTGACAAGGTTCGACGTTGCTTAACATAGATGATCGTACGGGAATTGGTGTTTCAAAGTGATGTGGCTATTAGTCTGAAATTGTGAAATTTAGTCTTTGTTTTGTCTGGTACACATGTCAAGTTGCTTGAAGTAACTGCTGTTCTTAAATGGTCACCCATCTAAACATTTGACAGTCTTGGCTTTGCTTAACATTGGTCAACTGGCAGGAAGCATTACTTTTAGATCTTGTTAACCTATATATACCATGATGAGATGTCTCATCACTGACCGAACAAAAAAGCGGATGAGTAAGCATTTGGGAAATCTACTCTTCCATATCTATGTTATATGCCAGGACATTGTCAGCAAAAATCAGTTATCCCCCACGGGTAACAGTGTCGTGTTACTGGTCCCTTAACAAAGAACAATCATATGACACCAAATGTCGGACTGGGAACCGAATGGTTAGGAATTTCGCTAGGAAAAAAGAAAGGAAAATGTCTGAAGAATTTCTTTAAACATTCTTATCTTGCATTCTGTGCATTTATTTGGTCTGAAACAAGATACGTGCTGGAACCGGAAAATGCCTGGATCGAATGTAAACGGTAAGCGAACAGTGATAAGAGGTCTTGCTTAGTTACAGGGCATTTACAGCTTTGAATAATCAAATGCGTTGTGAACACATGTACAGATGGTTTCGGGCGAAAATCTCATGTATCCTGTTTGCTGCTCCATCCACAAGTAGTGATCAGCTTACAAAGTTTTAACTAACGGAATTCTGATATATAAGCAGATATTTCCAAACTACATAATGTTCCATTAGGAATAAAAAAAACAAAAACATGATTATCATCAGTACAACTTTCACGAAATAAACGGTTTTCAGATATTTAAAACACTTGCCTTAGTTTTCTTCTTTCTAATAATGGCGCAACATAGACTCATCCTCGGAGATATACACGAGCCCCTTATATGCTGGATATTTAGCGCACAAAACTGAAGATTAAAACGAATTTTATTTGATTTTGATTGATTTATCTGTTTTTTTACGTCTTATCAATATGTTTGCAGCTTATTTGAAAAAATCATTTCATCCCAAGTAAGACAATAAAGCCACTAAGACGCAACGGGTTACTGAGTATTAGAGAATGTGAGAAAAATATTCTATTAAGAAGAAAAGACTTTAAAAGAATAAAAAATATTGAGATTGACATTCTATTTACATTTTTGAAGATCAAAGCTGACAGGATGCAAGAAGCTGGGGAAGTGCTCCAAGATCAAAAACTGTGTTGAAAGAAACTGTTAGCATAGAAACCATGGCTACATCTAGCCACTTCAAATGCAAAACAATGAAACCCTGTCGCCATTTAAAGTTTGTAGTAAGTTATTTTTTTTTGCTGGGGGGGGGGTAAATAATAATAGTTTACTAATACAAATCTTGCTATTTAACCCATAGCTGGAGTGAGGAGATATGGAGTCATAGCTACCTCAAGGGTATTTGCGCTTAAGTGAATATAACGAAACCAACTTGAATTAAGTTGTGATTGTCCAAGCGTAGCTCAGATGTGGCACAAGGCCGAAAGTATGGGGCACCCAGTGAGGATCGAACTCACTACTCAGTCGTAATAGTTCTAGCGAGACAAGCTTGCTAACCATTACACCTTCTCGAGGTGTCCCCCAACTTGAATTAAGCATTAGGATTTCTAATTCTGAGTCATTAGACATTACATCAGCCGCATATTCAAACATAAAACTTCATATTTCCAAGTGGTCACTCATCAAGGTGAAACAGTTGCGAGGTTATTTAACTGCGCTGATCATCGGAGAACTGCTAAAACGAACCTTAAATATAATAATATAATTCATGCTGTGAAAATAGTTTCATAACAATAGTTAATTAGGGCACCTCGAGGCGGTGTAATTGTTAGCAAGCTTTTCTATTACGAGTGAATAGTGAGTTCGATCCTCACTGGGTGCCTACTATTTTCTTGCTTGTGCCACATCTAAGCTACGCTTGTAAAATTACTACTAGTTGTTCTTGGGGGCTTCGAGGCGGTGCAATTGTTAGCAAGTTTGTCTCACTAGAACAATTAAGACGGAATAGGGAGTTCAATCTTCACTGGGTATCCTATCATTTAGCCTTGTGCCACATCTAATCTGCGTCTGGAAAATCACTATAGCCACCTCGAGGCGGTACAATGGTTACCAAGTTTATCTCGCTAGAACAATTACGACTGAATAGTGAGTTCGATCCGCACTGGGTGCTCCCTACTTTAACCTTGTGCCACATCTAAGCTACGCGTGGAAAATCACTACTAGTTAGTTTTGGGCACCAGGAGACGGTGTAATGGTTAGCAAGCTTGTCTCGCTACAACAATTACGACTGAGTAGTGAGTTCGATCCTCACTGGGTGCCCCCTACTTTCGGCATTGTGCCACATCTAAGCTACGCTTGGAAAATCACTATAACAATAGCTAATGTGTGTTATGTTGCAATGGATAACGGCTCGGAGTGAGAAACTGGAGAGCCGAGTTCGAACTCCAGTCAAGTTCGTTGATTTTAGTTACGCAAAAATACCCTTGAGAAAGTGATGAATTCATCTCTTCACCTGACAGGTGAATAGCAGGGCAGATTGAGTTCTATATCCTTGGTTGGCAACCAGTCTACTGCTGAAAGAAATACCAACCTACTGCGGGAATATCTTCTGTCTAGTCTGTCATGGAACGCCCAGTCAGGTAGCACATATGACACTTAACTGACTGACTGACCTATGTACTGAAACTAAGAAAAGAATGTCCTGGTATGACGGATATCGACACGGAAAAAGAATTGCTGAGTCAAAATTAAATTTTGATGTCGTCTATTGCGTAAACACTTTTGGGTTAAATAGTAGAGTATACTGGACTCTTTTGATTGGCTTGGCAGATTGGCTAGGAAAATAACTCTGCAGATGGTAACAGGAAACCACTCTACATGTTTCCCTTGATAGTAATACAGAGATAATAAAAAAGGAATTCGTGGAGAGCTATGATCGCCTATGTCGGAAAAAAGATCGTCACACACACACACACACACTCATTTCTATAATTATTAGTTATCAAATAGTTAATATATACAGGGTGACCCAAAAACCCGGGAACTTTTTAACAATCCAATAAAACCAAGAGTGATGGAAGAAAAATATTTTATTCATAGTAATTGAAACTTTAAAATATGCCATTTAAGAAACAATAATAGAGTTTTCATTTTTTTAAAATTACGTCCTGTAGATGGCGTCCTCCTTTACCAGTGCATTCTGCTGTTGAGATTCCTCATTGACTGCTGCAACATCTCAGCTGGGATACTGTGAATTTCATTTTGAATTCTAAATGGAGAAATGTTTACTTACTCAAGGTCACTGTCTCGCAGTGTTGCCACTTGCTCATGTCTGGCAGAACGCACTTCAAAAATTCCCGTTTTTTGGGTTACCCTATATAACTCATATAAATCTCAAATTTATAGTGTTAAAAATAAGTTAACAAATCTGAGTAGATTTTTAGGCAAATTAAATGAATTATTTTATTTATTAATAATTAATGTTCTATCTGTGGATAAATTCTTGCGTGGTCGAGTAACAATAGCGATAACATGTTAATACTATGCGTTATTCTTAGTCTATCTCTGCTCCCTTTCCGACGATGAGATCCAGGTTCGGATCTCACGATAGTCGTTTTGTAAGCAAGGTAACTTCTTGATGTTTACAGTCTCGGGGAAGCAATCCCAGAGTGTGGCGCCGTCGGATAGTGCCTGTAAACCACACTAATGATTGACCCAAGCTGTAGCAGGGACGGGAATTGTTCAGAGGTCGTCGGTGGTTGTGCTAGCACGAAGTCACAAGTCATCATGACTGAGGGTTTCAGTGTACTAGCTTTGTTCAAACTGTTGATCATAGCAGATTATGCGCTCTCTGACATAAATAACTGGAATAACATTACGGCATATTGCACTATAATAAAAGGATCATTACCAAGTAAAACATGGATTGTTTATTTCTAGGATTGACTAAAGGGAAATAAAACTAGAGAAAGAGAAACCACGATTTAATCGTATATAGCGTCTTATAGGAACGATTCGTAACCAAGTCCTGTTGAACTTTCGCGTGGATAACGAGTTTGGTTTTTAAGAGATGATCCTCTAATGTTGTTCAGCGCTAGATTAAGCTCAACTTACTAAATATATGCTAAGCTTAACTGAACACTCAGAGTGAAATAGTTTAATAAGCTATGTTTACAATACGACAATCCCACGAGAATAAGCACATCTGGTAAATAGAGACTCAAACAACATGTAAAAATAGACTTAAGCCCGCCGTCCCCATATAGTTATAAATCTACAGAGATGTCTTCAACAAATGCGTACTTATTTGACTCTGAAAAAAAGATATATTCTTAGGTAATTATTCAAACTGAATGTGCGGGTAGCTAAGCGATTATCAACGCAGGAAGTTTGATTGGTGAGTCGGGTTCAATTTCAGCCGAGTCCGGCGAGTTGGACAAATAATTTTGGAAAAGCTAAGAATCCATCCTGTTCTACCCCATCTAGGGGCTAATAGCCTGGTTCCCTAGCCTTGGTTGGCAACCATTCTAAGAGAAATACGAGTATGATTTCAAAACCAGTTAGTTGTAGAACTTGTAACTTCAACCCCACAAAAATATACTAGATGTGAAAAACATAACGGGAACACCTCGCTAGACGCTCGGGTAACCCTATAGATCAGAGGAGATATTACAACATTAACATACAAAACACAATTATTCGGATAACTATTTAAAAAAATCAAAAGAAAAGAATATTTTTCAGTACGTCGGACTCTCGGTAGACGGGAATTAATCCCATGAATCAGCGTCATAATTGGAGAGCCCACTTCCACTTTCAATACATTGCCAAGAATACACCCTGTCGCCACCTCCCTATGTCACACTGCTGAACCCATAAACTGTCACTACCTGCCGTACATACTTCCTATTTCCACATTGCTTATATATACACTTTCGTCTGCACAAACCCTATTAACACAGACAGGCAACTTTACTCTTTCCCTATTCACACTGCCGTACATACTTCCTGTTTACACATTCCCAATCTACAATGCCGTACACACTTCCTGTCTTCCTGCTATACACGCTTCCTGTCTCCACGTTCCTTACCCACATTGCTATACACGCTTCCTGTCTCCACGTTCCTTACCCACATTGCTATACACGCTTCCTGTCTCCACGTTCCTTACCCACATTGCTATACACGCTTCCTGTCTCCACGTTCCTTACCCACATTGCTATACACGCTTCCTGTCTCAACGTTCTTTACCCACATTGCTATACACGCTTCCTGTCTCCACGTTTCTTACCCACATTGCTATACACGCTTCCTGTCTCAACGTTCTTTACCCACATTGCTATACACGCTTCCTGTCTCCACGTTTCTTACCCACATTGCTATACACGCTTCCTGTCTCCACGTTCCTTACCCACATTGCTATACACGCTTCCTGTCTCCACGTTTCTTACCCACATTGCTATACACGCTTCCTGTCTCCACGTTCCTTACGCACATTGCTATACACGCTTCCTGTCTCAACGTTCTTTACCCACATTGCTATACACGCTTCCTGTCTCCACGTTTCTTACCCACATTGCTATACACGCTTCCTGTCTCCACGTTTCTTACCCACATTGCTATACACGCTTCCTGTCTCAACGTTCCTTACCCACATTGCTATACACGCTTACTGTCTCCACGTTCCTTACCCACATTGCTATACACGCTTCCTGTCTCCACGTTTCTTACCCACATTGCTATACACGCTTCCTGTCTCCACGTTTCTTACCCACATTGCTATACACGCTTCCTGTCTCAACGTTCCTTACCCACATTGCTATACACGCTTTCTGTCTCCACGTTTCTTACCCACATTGCTATACACGCTTCCTGTCTCCACGTTTCTTACCCACATTGCTATACACGCTTCCTGTCTCCACGTTTCTTACCCACATTGCTATACACGCTTCCTGTCTCAACGTTCCTTACCCACATTGCTATACACGCTTTCTGTCTCCACGTTCCTTACCCACATTGCTATACACGCTTCCTGTCTCCACGTTTCTTACCCACATTGCTATACACGCTTCCTGTCTCCACGTTTCTTACCCACATTGCTATACACGCTTCCTGTCTCAACGTTCCTTACCCACATTGCTATACACGCTTTCTGTCTCCACGTTTCTTACCCACATTGCTATACACGCTTCCTGTCTCCACGTTTCTTACCCACATTGGTATACACGCTTCCTGTCTCTACGTTCCTTACCCACATTGCTATACACGCTTCCTGTCTCCACGTTTCTTACCCATATTGCTATATACGCTTCCTGTCTCAACGTTCCTTACCAACATTGCTATACACGCTTCCTGTCTCCACGCTTCTTACCCATATTGCTATACATGCTTCCTGTATCCAACTTCCTTACCCACATTGCTATACACGTTTCCTGTCCCCATGTTCCTTACCCCCATTGCTATACACGTTTCCTGTCTCCACGTTCCTTACCCACATTGCTGTACACGCTTCCTGTCTCCACATTCCTTACCCATATTGTTATACACGCTTCCTGTCTCCCCATTTCTTATCCACATTTTCATAGACACTTCAGTGCCCTGATTAGACTAATTCGCCATCTTCATATTCAGAACCTGACCACCCGAGGACGAATAGATGATCCTCGTCAGATCCAGAGGCAGTGACTTTCAGTTATGCGATCTGAAAAGCATATGTCGCTATCCCTGAGTTTCATTAGATTTCTGTATCACAGTTTCCACCATCTTTTACTCCATTACCCAGACAGCTGAAATTCTCCACCTGCTTGATTTTAACGTCTCCAGAGTTTAACTGACATAGGATTTTTTTCTCGTGAGTGAAATATCTCTTATAGTTTCTATTTTTTCTAGGTAAAGGCAAATATCTGCACTGGTTATTTCCGTAGAAATATAATTTAATGATGTTAAAGGGATTTCACTAGAACACGCAACATATACTGTAATGTGATTCTAAAACATACAATAAAATAGTGCAAATATTTTGCAAGTATTTCCTGACATCAAAATGGAAGTTGAATATTACTTTAGCATAAGCAGATTAACTCATTTGCTTTTCTTTATGTGTCGAACGCTCACCTGTTCTGCTTGGCTGCGAGTTGAGATAACGAATAGGATTTATAAAAAAAAAATTAAAAAATACAGTGAGACACAGAAAATTCCGGTGGACGGTATAAAATGAAGATAATAATTAGGGAGCTAATCTGTAGTGTAAGGGTTATCAGCACATTGGACAGAATCGGCGAACCGAATTCAAATACAGGCACTGACTTTTGTATTCTTTTGTAAAAAGTATGAATCCATCTCTTCTCCCCATCTATGGGTTAAATAGCTATTGCATTGGTTAATGCCAAGTGCATTAAAATAGTGCATTTGTATCTGGTATGGGCAAATACGATTTCAAATGTTCTTGCTGAACGCTAGTTTTGACATTATTCACCAGCTTCGACATTTGATCACAAATGCTGTAAATATTTCCGGCACTCGGAAAATTGATGATTCACACTGTATATAAGTTTGGGGTTTCTCTGCTGTCTTTCGATAAAATCGTGTTCGATGTATGCAACATTTTTTTTTTTATATGAAATAAAATTTGATTTTTTTTCATGAAAACATACGTGAAAGATAAAGATTAAAAAGAAATTCATATTTAATTAATTTTACATTTGAAACAGCGAGAAGTTTTCTTTACATGTAAAAAAAAGAAAAAAAAAACATGGTAAATATAAAAGGAATGTTGTTTTCGATCAAATATTTAAAAAAATTACAGTTTGAGCTTTTGTATTTCAAAAAATGTAATACAAATTCGAGCAAATCTCGAATTAGACCAAAATAATAACGAAATAGTCGAACAGAAAGGGAATAATAATAATAATAATAATAATAATAATAATAATCATCTTTATTATAAGTCTGTTTGTTCCTCCCTTCCTTAGTTATTTAGTTCTTAATACCTATTTAATAATGTACAACTCCGTTCTGACCGCGTGAAACGACATATCCTAGACGCTACTTGGTTTCAGTAAGAAAATGGCAGAAAGAAAGAAAGAAGGGAAGATAAAAGTGTTTAACTTCTGTTTCAGAAGTCAATTTTAGATCTTTTCATTTGTACCCACTTCTTAAAATAACGACCAAAATTCATATTTATGATTCCTGTTGCAATATTTTGTTAAAGTTGTTAATCTCAAATATTTTTATTTAGAGGAATTCCTACGGATATTTTATTGTCGTAGAACTCGCCATGATCATTCAATCATTAACTTAAAAATTAAGATTCGTCAGAAAATTCAAAAAGGAACACCGTGAAATTGTCACTGGTCTTTCTAGTAATAATAGCTCTGAATACTAATTCAGTTTGGAATACCTTCCAGCACAAAGTGGAATCCGTCAATTGCAGATTTTGCGGCAAGAAGGTGAAAAATATCACTACACCATTAGCGTGTGTGAAATGCTTGCGCAGAAAGAATACAAGCGACGCTATGATAAAGTGTCCCCTCATCTGCGTTGGTGTCTATTTAGGAAATATGAACCCGACGTGGACGAAAAATGGTACCGACATCAGCCAGAGGTGATCTAAAACGACAATGTCAAGTGGGATTTGAACATTCAAATAAACCGGGTCCCTGAGCGCACTCAACCAGACATCGCTATGGCTGAGAGAGAAACAAGAAAATGCCGCTTCGTAGACGTAACTGTTCCTGGTGGCCATAATATCAAAGTCAAACAAATTCGTAAGCTTAAGATTTATACCGATCGCCGGAGCGAAGTTACTAGAATGTGGGATGTTCAGGCTACTAATGGCTTTTTTTTTTTCGAGGTAGAAGGTTACGTTATGAGGCAGTTTGTACGGATAACGGCTAACCCTAGACGAATAGGTCAAGATTGTAGTGATCTGGGAAGAATCCTCTTGGGGGTCGATTCGCAGGAAGAAGCTGTTCGAGTGGAACTTACTTCTCATCGATGGAATACGGAAAAGATATGAGTGGTTTGCTACAATGTAAGTAAGATGGCGGTCCTTGACCTGAAGATTAAAACTGGCAGAACCAAGCAATGTTGCTCGTCCGAGCACTTTCTGTAAAATAGGGATAGAACAGCCCGAGTCTTATCAAATCCCACCTGTGTGTGTGTGTGTGTGTGTGTGAGTGAGAGAGAGAGAGAGAGAGAGGGGGAGGAGAGAGAGAAAGTGAGAGAGAGCTTGAAGGGTGGAAAATAATTCGTCCCCATAGGGAATGCTGACAATTTTGGAGTCTATCGAGGCTAGGGAGTAATGTCTGAGCAGCTCCCACCCGCATATGACAACATCACTCTAGTTTTGCCTTGATCTGGCTCTTATAAAGGTAGGAGATAGCACGTGGAGCCTGGTACTTATTGGAGCAGTAAAGGCAGCCGATCATTTTTACCTGCATCTTTAGCGATGCATTTTACCTGCATCCTTAGTATGCATGAATTCGTCATGGCGTCAGGTGTGAGTTTAAGACTGTCAAGGCACGGAACCCCTCCGAAGGGAAATCCGTTCATCGTGACTGGCATCACTGGGGCGTTGTGGTCTGTACTACGGAATTTACAGTCCTACATTAAGAAAATCAGATTAAAACCGTGTATCCCTTCGCTCCAGAAGTCTGTATTTCTTAGCAGTGCAAATATTCTGCGAATGGTGTTCTTCGTTGGATGTCGTATAACTTGAGGGAGAGTACCCTTGATGGAGAGTACCCATGGTGCAAGACCTCCTGTTGAAAACGAAAACCGCGCGAAAGAAGATGGTAATAATAATAAGAACTTAAGCATTAATCACTAATCTTAAGAAGTATCCATCTCTTTTTTATAAGGGGGTGTAATGAGGGGACATTATGACTGCGTGTTGAGATAATTTTTATTTTTTTTAAGTTTGAAAGATAAGGCAACCATAGAGACTCATGAGTCACATTTAAATACTTGAGAACACCCTGAATCAGAAATGGTCTAAACAGATTGTATTATTTGACCTGAAGGTAATCCAAGCTAGTTCCACCTAAAAGTTTGTTTATAAACTACTGTAATCATATCATTGAGATACATGTATATTTTATGCCTTTAACAGATTGGTTGTCATAATGACGTATTGAACTTCGTATAGTTGTAACCCAACATCATTGTGTAGCTGCATTGCTGATTGACTAAATAATAATAATAATAATAATAATAATAATGATCAACTTTGCTGTGTCCATTACCAGTAGGTGTCAACAGCAAGTGAGAAAATTTCTCTCCAGCGAGTTCATCCATAGATATTGAAATCTTTCTTTGAGTTCTGTATATTATCGCCACACAATGACTAAACATATTAGCACAGTTTCAGGAGACTGGTCTTGAATTTAGAGTTGTCCTTCTTCGTGATTAGTTACCAAGTATGGCTAAAGTGTTCAGTCTACCCTACTAATTAACCCATTAGCGGGGTTAGAAAGATTCATAAATTTCCCAATGTTTTTTTTTCCGAATTTGTGTAGTAGGATATAGAATTAAAAAAAAAAAACTGGAGAAATGAGACAAAGTCGAATTTACTTTTTATTGACAAGGTGTTTCGTCATCGTTTTGACTTGAAGACGTCTATTTAATGCGAAACACGAAAGTGAATGAAACATTCGACCTCGGCTGACCGATTTTATCCCCATCCCATTAACCGTTACCCTACCTGCTCGTCTATAACAATATTACATTTCATATCATATATTATAATATTAAATTTAATATTATCATGAATTGCTTACTAGCCTTCATGAAATTTATATTTTTCATATTATATTAGAAGTTTTTTTCACATAAGATCTTTTATATTAAATATCTTCCAATTATTTGTAGTCTTGAATAGAACGATGAACTACATCCAGCAGCATAATATCTGATCGGAAGATTGGAGATTTTGATGACCATAAAACCTCCTCTTAATTACTCTTGTTCCAATGTTCACCTATGGGTAAATAATGAACACCGAAAATAAAATATTATGAATGTATAAAGAATACATTTTTATATAAAGATTTATCTATAATATATATTTATAGTAAAATTACCAACAATATATATTTATACTACAATTATTAACAATACCTACACTATAGTTCAAAAGTTTGAGGAAAACCTGGTAATTTTTCAAATTGGCTTAAAAAGAAGTTTCTTTGTACTTTAAATGAGAAAAACTATTACACGTGGTTAAAAAGTGAGACATTAATTTTTATCAGAAATTTCTTTATGACAAAAAGAAAAAAAAATTATGACTAAATTTGGCTCTCGTTGAAATATCCTTCTTTAGCTTGGAAAACTGCAAAGTTTTGGCATTCGTTGAAAAAGTTTCTCAAAGTATAAGTTTGATAATTGGTTCTATTCTTTTTTTCAATGACTCTGTGATCTCTTTTTCATTTTTTTTTTTACTCTTCTGTCAAGTTCATCTCATGCTAATTCTGGGGGTGGTTTGCAACTTTTGAATCGTAGTGTAATATGATTTAAATGAAAAATTAAGATTGTGTCTAAAATATTCAGATTTTAGTATTAAATAAACCATAGAGGTGTTAATATGCCACTAATCAAAATGAACCAACCAAAATCCAATTATTTGATTAATAAGTTGTAATTCTTGCGATGATCACTTTACTGAACACTGAAAAACGATCACTCATTCTATGGTGAATATAATAATATATTAATTCTAAAAAACCCATGACGTCATTTCATATTGTTATGTTAATACTATTAGAAGATTTCTATTAGTGTGTTCTTAAATATATAAGTAAACAAATATAACGATAGCATAAGAAAACCTCACAATTTTTATGTTTTAAAATTATTATATTTTCATATGTGGGACTTTACATATATTTTCAAATTTATTATTGCTGAATTGTGTTTTGTGGCTTAACATGGAGTCGGATGTTTTCTTAAATGCCAACAGCGGAACACATCACTGGAATTAACCAGCATTTTAATAATAAAACACTACCATATTTTGGCCGAAAACTGTAGTACAGGAACATTGCAATAGAATGTTACACAAATTATTTTTTACAAAAGTATAACGAATGTACATGTTATATATGTAAAATATACATATATATGATTTTATATATATATATATATATATATATATATATATATATATATCCAGCATCCTTTCTTTTAGATATGTTTCATTGAATATGACAGACAAGGAAAAATTTGATTCATTTTTTTATTTATTATTTCAAAACATATTCCCTTTGGTGGAAGTAAGAGAGTGCAAATTGCCCGTATATATATATATATATATATATATATATATATATATATATATATATATATATATATATATATATATTATTATTTTAGGATATTACATGGAAAACATGTAAAAATAGTTACACAGTTGCAGCCGCGTTTCGATGCGTATCAAATGCATCGCATCAAGCGAGTGTAATTTAACATCGACCGATGAGATGCATTTGGTACGCATCGGAACACGACTGCAGTTATGTAGTGATTTTGACATGTTTTCCATGTAATATCCTAAAATAACTATTTGTTTTAAACTTAAACGCAATCTTCAGGCCATGTGTATTGTGTGGCGAATGGACTACTTGTATATGCTAGGCAATGTAGCAAACTCAGGTATATCCGGTTTATTGTATTATAATGACGATTGGGTAGACGCTTGCAGTTATATTGCAAATTTTTCTAAAGGCCATTTGGGTAGAAATAATTGTGGATGCGAATGCAGTTATTTTTAGATAATGTATAGTGTTATTTTGTTTACAAACAGTACTGTGCAATAGCTACAATGCAGTTATTTGTAGCTATTTTATAGTGTTACAAATAAGCACATTCAGATCCACAATTATTCGGAAGCTTGCAACATTACTCTTTTAGGCTCAGTGAATACACTTTTGAATGGCATTAACAAATTTTTCATAGTAAATAAAAGCGAAATTAACAACTGTCGATAAGATTGAACGCCAGCCCTAAAAGAGATACATTTTTGTAATTACTTGGCGGATTATTTGCATGAAAAAAGAAGGACCATATAATTATTCGTCGCTGACTGCTATTAAATAGAAGCAAGCAATCGGTTAACTTTTGCGTCTTCTAATTTGTAAATTAATCAATCAAAACGCTTTAATCATTAAATCAACAGATCTGTTATTGATCTTTGCTCTAAATAAATTGCAATGCACCCGGTAATGATTATAAAATGGGTGTAAGACCATCTTAAATTTGAGACCCCGGAGACGGTGTAATGGTTAGCAAGCTTGTCTCGCTAAATGACGACTGAGTAGAGAGTTCGACCATCACTGGGTGCCCCCTACCTTCTGCCTTGTGCCATATCTAAGCTAGGCTTGGAAAATCGCTATTAGTGTGAAAATTGCTCTCTAGTAGTTTGTTAACACATCATCTCTGTTATCATCTCTCAGTTGCGTGTCTGTCTTTGGGCACAGTGCGCCCAGGGGCGGCTCCATCAAAATTGACTGAGGAAAATTATACATAATGGTGACCAGCTTTGGGGAACAGTTAACCGCGGCCGCGCCCTCTCATTGCGCCAGAGAGAGGGATCGCTGCTCGCACCGCAGCCAGCGCAAACGGTGTAGCGGGGTCTCGGGCAATTTTTGTGCCTAGCTCGGGCGTACGCGCTCGGGCTGCCCACATTAAACCGGCCTTGTATCACAAACTGACCACGTGGGTGGTGGGTTTGAGTAAATAAAATTTATTCTTGCTGATGTTGGTGAAAAGTGTTTCTCCAACGGCACACTGAATACTTCATCAGAAATTACACGCGAGACACAAACACGTTTTAAGAGATTCAACGAATAGGATGGAGAACACGACACTATTTATGGGTGAGTGCTTTCCACTACTGTCCATATTCTTCTTCGACAAATATTATGACATGCAAGTGATAAGGCCTTTTTGTTTATGAAATAGTAACTTGTCAAAATGCCTACTTCGTTAACTTTTATGAAATATAGCGATGGTATTCTGTAGTTCCAATCCCAGTCAGATTCGCTATATACATTCTGCGCAAATATCCGTGGGAAATGTATGAGTCCACCTCTTCTCCTTCAAGCTATGGGTGAATTTCTAGTCCTTGTGTCAGAAAATAATAATTATCTCCAAAAATTTCTTACAATCTAAAAATATTTTCTACTTTTAAATAACTTGTAAAATGCTGAGAAACCGGACAAAAAATCAAATCAATTAAGACAAAATCAACGTTTTATGTTAGTCTGCAATTTTTGAAGGCGAATAAACTCCAAATGTTTCACAAGATGTTAGAGCATATTCATAGAAAGGCTTCACTTAATTTAAGCAATTACAAAGGATCAATTGATGTCAGTGACAGACCCCACAGTGGAAGCTTAACTGTGTATCAGGATTAGCCCAAACATGCCGATGCTTTCATTAAAACTGACAGAAAAAGAAATATTGCAAAATTGTGAAAAGTCTATGGATGATATATGTTAGTTTGGGGAATTTTCGTTTTAATTCAAAGGTTTCTGCAATGTGGCTTCCTTGAATTCTGAGAGATTCCGGAAAGGAGACGAGAATAGCGAGACAGGTATTCATGCTCTCATTCAAAGATGGAATTGGGAAGAAAGGAGACTGCGTTGAGAACAAGATTTGGAATAATGAGATTTTGTGTTCCTTTTGCTGTGCCTTGTGTCTTTTTTACTATTAAGTCTGCTGTTAAAGAAAAAAGGATATTACTTTTAATCGAACAATGTAAAAGGATTTTTTCTTTTAGTTTACAAATAATAATTTCGTTCTTTGTAAAATTTCACACTGATGGCGACCAAGTTTCTCTTTTTGCCCGATTCAGAAGTGTAGTTACTTAGATCCTTAATGTGAGGCACTTACGTGTTATTTTAAGCTAGAAACATTCATTAACCAAAACTATGTAACTAGCTGTTGAAATATTTGTGCATTTCTTAGGGCAGTTATAATGTTTGGTATTGAAGGTCGATAAAAGAAAATGTAAAAACTTCTTTCAACATATGCCTCATATTTGACCATGTGTACTTAAATCTGAAGTATTTATTGAAACTATTTCAGAGAAAATTGCTATTCTAGAGTGTTAAATCAGGTGCCGTTATAAGCTAAATTTACTCAATATATTAAACTTGAATTATGTTTTGGGGAGCACTGACAGTTCGAAATTGTTTATAGAATAACATCAACTTATGAGACGCCATGTTGAATGTTTACAAATTTGTGTGCGTCAAAAACAATTTTAATTATATTTTTAAAGTCTTTGTAAAAAACATTTCGAAAAACTTTCATTATGTAATGAATTTTCTAGTAGGTGTAAGTGTTCAACACAAGTACATCTCTAAAATTGGTAAGCAGGGTAGCGAATGGAAATGTATATTCATATATATATATATATATATATATATATATATATATATATATATATATATTTCAAGCGTTTATGTAGTAGACAATTCTTATTTAAGATGGACGCCGAATTTTCGAATTTTATGAAAAATATTAAGTAACTAAGGTAACTAAATATTTTAAAAGACCCTTTCTCCCGCACAGGCATGCTGGATCAAACGATAGTTTCCCTCTAAAAAGAGGCACGCATGTTCGATCCATGCCGCAGGAGCCATTATATTTATTGTGTTTAATGGATAAGGCGACTGACGTAATACACACTGTTTAATAGATAGAAATGGTGCTTGTATTGAAAATATGTTTTCGCTATAAAAATCTTTGAAATAAGAAAAACGTCGAACTAAAAATGAAACCGTTATATATATATATATATATATATATATATATATATATATATATATATGACGTCTGTGAAAATTTCTCGAATATTCAGGCTGGTAAATGTTGTTTAATACTGTTTATTATAAACAGAGCATTTACTTTAATATTTGCATCTATAAAAAGAATGTATAAACATAAAAATGTCTTTATATATATAT